>JAJLVZ010000017.1:0-61880 GCA_030570575.1 [Candida] sp. | reverse complement strand
AGAACACTGAATACCCATACAAACGTTTCTCCCAGCAAAGTATAACAACTACGAGTATCACGCCTATATACCGAAATAAACATCTGTTGCCCCTAAATTCGACATTTGTAAACCTATTGAGCAAGTTTCAAACTTCCTAAAGGGCAGCTAAGAATAGATTAATCTTGGATGCGACATAACGGGACTGCAATCCCTGAAATGGCAATGGACCGCTGTGGAAAACCAGCTGGCTCATCGTGGCAAATGCTTCCTTGGTGCACTAAGTTCGTAAACTTGTGCGCTTTTTGATTACAGAAGGGAAAAAAGAAGATGTGAGAAAACACAGCTTTTTATTCACTGGAAAATTTGCGGCGTGGGCGTACCAATATGCAGCGCGCTGCATCCTCATGCAGATCACGCAGAACCACGATGTCCGGGTGCTTACATAAACCAGTATTAATACACGGTTAGGGTTGGTATGTAGGGTGCTGGGCACCAGCTGGGAAGGTGTGAGAGGCGTGGGAGACTCAGGCTGGGTACATGTGAGACGCGTGGGGCCAGACACGCTTGAACAGGGCCATGGCCACAACGTCCTGGGACGTGATCTTGCCGTCGAAGCTGGCCTTGAAGTACCCGTGGGTACCCAGCGACTCTTTGATGAACCCAGATCTGCCAGACTTGGTGAAGAGCGGCACGTGCTTGTACGCCTGGATATCCTGTGGATTGAAGAACATGTACCGGATGGTGACCACGTTCTTGTGGATCTTGAGCGGGTGCCCCGTGATGATGGCTCTCTTGGCCAGGATTCTCTGGTGTTCCACGTTCAGGAACGAGCCGTGGCCAATGAACTCGATCTCGCCAGTCGTGCCAGCCTGCTTGAAGAACAGTGCAGGCGAGTTGGCAAACACTGGAGGCGCAATCGCAGTCGCAATGCTCAAGTTGCCCGGGTGCAGAAATCTCTGGTACTTGTGCACGTTGTTTGGGGTCGTGGTGCCGTCCGAGTAGACTGGGTTTATCACCTCGCGTCTTGGCCCGTACTGCACTATGATGGTGTCCTTGGAAGGCAGTGGGTTCTCGTACTCCTCCCAGGACTGAATCGAGAAGTTCACCACTGCCTTCTTGTGCTCGTGCTGCAGCAGCGAGTACACTATGAATGGCACCTCTGTAAAGTGCTTGGTTTTGGCAGTGTGCTCCTTAGGAAACTGGATATACAGCTTCACTTTAGACCCGATGAGCAGCTTGGCCTGTGCAGCCTCCATCTTATTAATTTTGTTCTTGGTTTTCTTGAAGTTGGAGATTCTCAGCAGACGGTGCCACATCGCTGGCTTGTTGTCGTCGTGTTCGTCGCAGTCCCACACCGTGTTGTACAGGTTCTTGAGGCCCCTGTACCTTTTGAGGCGCTCGATGGCAGACTCGGTGGGCATCAGCTCGATCTCGTCCGGGAACTCGCGGTCCTCCGCCTCTTTCTGTCTGTACTCCTGCAGCTGGCGCTGCTCCTCCTCGGCAGACAGCTCCACGAACATGTCCTCGTTGTCGGTCTCGTCCTGGTACTGGCTGTGGGTGTCGTCCTCCACATCCATCTCGTCGTCCTCCTGCTCTCCCTCACTCTCGTCGCTGCTCTCCCCGTCCTCCAGCTCGTCCTCGTCCTCCAGGTCGTCCTCTATAAACCACTTGGCCTGGTACTCGGACGTGCCCTTAGGCAGCTTCAGCTTCTTGCCCTGAGGCACCTCCAGTCCGGACCCCAGGTTCTTCTCGACAGCAAACTCGTCCTCCTCGTAGTCGCTCGCGTCCTGCTCCATGTCCACCTCCTCGGGTGCGAGCTCTTCCAGCCCGTCGCGGGTCTCGTCGCTCTCAAACAGCTCAATGTCGCCGTTCTTCTCCAGTTTCTCAATCTTGCTGAGCTGGAAGTCCCCGAGCCCCGGCACGTGCACCAGCCGGTTAGGGTTGAACCCAACGCCCCGCACAGTGCCCTGCACCACCAGGCACTCGCTGGCGTCGTCGTAGTCCAAACCATCTGCAACCAGCCACCCGCGCGAGTCCCTCCACGTGATGGACTTGGGGAACTTCTGGCACAGCGTTCTGATCGCAATCAGCGAGTCGGACGCGTTCTCCAGGTTGTAGATCTTGTCGTGCGTAGGGAAGAAGTGCTTGAAGTAGCTGGTGAGCGACTGCTTCACGTCCAGCTGGAACTTCTCCTTAGGGCTCACCAGCGACAGGTTGGTCACCACTCCCAGAACGTGCGCAATCCCCTGCAGCTCCAGCGCCCGCAGAAGCGTCTCGCCTCGTGCCGGGTCCACTTCCTGCTGCGACGACAGCCCAAATATCACAAAGTCACTCACTTTACATGCATCCAGCACCGCCAGCCAGTTGTTCATGTCCGGCAGTATGAGCTTGAGGTTCGCCTTGAACTTGTCGATGCGCAGCGACTTGATGCACGGTGCCGCCGTGAACCGCCACTCGTTCCCAGATGACCCCAGCAGACTATTTGCCACTTCCTCACACGAAATGTCCCCAGTCAGCGGGATGATCGTCACAATCCTCTCTGTGCCGTTCACGCCCTCAAACACCTTTCTGTGCTCCTGTGTGGCGACAATCTTGTTCTCCCTCAGCTGCTTGGACAGGTTCTTTCTGTGCAGCTTTGATGCGTTCTTCACAGGCTTGTGTTTGGCGCTGTCCTTCTCTATCTTGCCCTTGAACCTGTTCTTGATCGCTCCCTTCGACGCGTGGCGCGACTTGAACGCCTTGTGCCCGTTCTTCACCGTCGACCGGTGCGAGTGTCCTGCCATTACCGCTGCTTGATCTGCAGCACAATGTTTTATATTTTTTAAAATTTTTATCACCGGCCCTGGCGCGCCCTGTCTCAGGGCACGTGATCTGGTCATGGACAGTCACGCATGTCCCAATCAGGAAATACCCTTTTGGGGTGTGTTATTGGTGTCCAGGTGTAAATGCGGCTCTGGAAAATTTCAAGGACGCAGAAAAAATTAAAATTTCATAACCAGTTGATCTTTAGTAATTCAATAAACAAGAAAGAGTGAGTGGACAAGTCAGCCAGCTAGTCGGCCCAGGGGCTGGCGTGCGAGGCTGTGGAGCAGAGAGCTGTGTGTGTTGAGCGGTTGGGAGCAGCCCAGAGAAAAATCCGCCAACAGCCAACCGCACCGCGCCTCGCCAAACACCATCTCGGTAACAGCATATACTAACAAGATCTACAGAAATATGGCACACGAAAACGTCTGGTTCTCACACCCAAGAAATTACGGTAAAGGTGGCCGTCAATGTAGAATCTGTTCATCCCACTCAGGTTTAATCAGAAAATACGACATCAACATGTGTCGTCAATGTTTCAGAGAAAAAGCTAAAGATATTGGTTTCAACAAATACCGTTAGAGTCTTTAATGAGGAGAAGTGTCTGTATGGCCTGAAGCTGCAAAGCCTACAGCTGTACAAAGGAAGATAAAATAAAATAAAATTTTATGTATTTAAAATAAATAATTCATAATAACCAACTGTAGCACCCGTGCTGGGTGCGTTACCCACATGTGGCACCGCCAGCTTGCGGCACTCCCTGCTCAATCACTAATTCACACTATCGCCAAAATTTAAGTGTCGCAAATTTCGTGATGGTGATAAATTTTGGCTAATTTCACAACCTGAAAGCAAAAGTGCAAGCAAACATGGAAACTTCCAGCTCGTTTTTCAAGTGCAATTCGTGCCAAATTCAGTTCCCCAACTCAGACTCTCAGAGGTTTCATATGAAAACCGACTGGCACCGCTACAACCTCAAGAGACGAGTTGCTGACTTGACGCCCATTTCCGCAGAGGTTTTCACTGAAAAGCTGGAATTGCTATCAAAGGAGACCAAATACGACGAGTTTGGGTTTAAGATTGAGGACAACCACCGCTCACAGCAGCAGGCGTCCGCTGCCAGCACACACGGCAGAAACAACCACAACTTTACGCATTTTAGAAAGAGCTTGAGGCACATCAAGTCCAATGACACAGAGTTCTCAAATTTCTCGCTGGGCGACTCGATCCACTCCAGCTACCACACAGACACCGAGAGTAACTTCGAGACCAACTCCGAGCTCAGCTATGACTCGTACGACGAGGACAACGAGAGCGACATCGAGGGCGAGGAAAACTACGAGTATGAACTGCAAAGTGATGATGAAATATCTAACCTCAACTGTTTATTCTGTGGCAAGCCAAGTGACACTGTCGAGGCCAACTCCCAGCACATGTACAAGTCGCATGGGCTGTACATACCAAACCAGAAGTACCTGGTTGACCTGGACGGCCTGATTGACTATCTCATTGAGAACATTGTAATCAACCTCAACTGCCTCAACTGCAACTTCCACGGCAAGAATCTCGAGAGTATCCGGGCCCACCTCAAGTCCAAGGCGCACTACCGCCTGCCGTATGAAACCAAGGAGGAAAGAGAGCTGCTGGCACAGTTTTACAAGTTCAACACTAGCATGAAGAAGAGCGTTGGTTTTGCCAGCCAGCCCGACGCAGATCAAAACATGGAGCACCATGACAGCCACGACGACAGCGACGGCGAGTACACCATTGCCCAGGTCAACCCGAACCTCGAACTGGCTCTGCCTAACGGCTCTCTGTTGGGTCACAGACTCAACAACAGAATCTACCAGCAGTCTATAGTGGTCAAAACACCCAAGGAATCACAGGTGACGGTCCGGTCAGCAGACAAAAGACTGAGCTGCCCAGTGAAGAACCCGCCTACCCACACTACCGTCCACGAGAAGCAGCCGAATCTGAACAAAAAGATCAACTACCAAAAACACTTCAGAGACCAGATGATATGATCCAACTACCAAATCACTTCAAAGATGGCACGACCCGAAGCTAATTATACAGCCTGGTTGTTGGTTGACTGGATTTCTCGGAAGTTGTCCAGCAGCTCATCCCATTCTTTGGTGTCAGAGTGGTCTCCGGCTTTCTCAATAAACAAGTTTAAATTGATCGAATTCAAATTCCCAATACTGTTCAATCTGTTTCTCAGTATCTTGAACGCATTCGACTGTGGGACAACCATCAAGATACCGTATAAAACTTTATACAGGTAAGGATATTTTTCAGGTTTTAGTAGTTGTAGTCTCAGCTTTGTGAAAATGGTGGACTCTAATAGCTGAATAAGAATATCAAATTGGATTAGAATATTGAGGTTAATCTCAAAATCAACAATAATTTCCAACACTTTGTATGCGAGTTCATAGTTCTCTGACAACAAGCACAGTGAAAGCAGTGATGGTGAATTGAAACTCCATGATTTGAATAGAATCTTGAAAAGCTGCAAGTTCTCATCACTAGTTGATGTGTTTTTCAGTAACTTTCTCACTGTGATTAGTTCGCTTGATGTGATTAGAATTTTGTTTAGTATTTGAATAATTAAATTCTTGAAGTTGAAGTCAAATTCATTCTCGTCAGCTAAAACAATTGATAGATTTTTGAAAAAGAAAACTGAGTTCAAATTCAAACATAACTTTTTAATGATAAAGTCACCTCTTTTTTCTAGGAAATTCAAATCATTTTTGAACAACTCCAATAAATTGAATATGAATATCTTGAAATTTTCATCATTTAGATTTTTCAATATATCTGAAATCAAATTGAGATTCAAACTTATCACGTTTTCATTCAGATCCTTCAATAGTTTCAATAAATTTTTAAAAGTTTCATCAATGTTTTCCAGCAATTTGTTTGGATTCTTCATGTTGATAAATTTCAGCCAATTCAAAGATGCAATTCTGGTGATTTCGTTCTCACTATAAATCTTTGAAAAAAGTGTATTTATGATCTTTGAGTAATTCAATTTTGAATTATTTTCCTCGCTTAAATTATTGACAAATGAAATCAAACTCTCATTCAAACTGTTTGCTAACTCTTTAGATGAGTTCATGTTGAAATTGATGCTACTTGAATTCTCAACTAAGTTACTGCTGTTATTATTGCCACCACCGTTGACGTTATTGTTGCCACTGCCTGAAATGATTGACAACAAAATTGACAATATCTTTGGCAGAAAGTAAATAAAAGAGTCTGGTGATATTTCTAACAAGTTCTGTAACCAGTTAATAACAACCAATTGAATCTTGTCTTCTGAGGAGTCTAAATTCGATATTAGAATCTCAATGATCTGTGCGAAATCCAAATGAATGTCCTGACCAGGAATATAGTCCAGTCCGGTTTCTTCCACGATTTCATCATCATCATAGTCGGTGTGCTTGTCACTTGGGTCCTCAACATTAGCGTTGCTTGCTTTATCACTGTTAATGGTCAAGTGCTCAATTGGAATTGTCGCTTGTGAGTCACCTTGATCGTCCCCTTTCTTAGGGGTCGAAGTTATGATATTTTCACCTTCATGCTCAGCTTTCTTCTTCTCTTCAACCAGCTTTTGGATTTCAGAGATTCTTCTGATTTCATGCAAAAAGATATCAAGAGCAGACTGGGTTATCACCCTCACATCATTGTGATTATCGTTCAAAAAACTCAATAATCCACCAAAAAAAGAAGGCAGATAGGAAATGAGTTCTAAATCAGGAACTGAATCCAAGAGCGTGATCCAGCTAACCAAAAAGATTCTCGTATTTGGATTAATGGCGTAGATTCTTTCCATTAGCAGCGGGATAAACTTCTGTAATTGGAAAGCGGTTTTGTTATCCTGTTTGTGATTAACTTGCAGGTAGTTCCCGTTATTATCTTTGATCACGGCTTGTGCTGGGGTATTGTTCCGGTCAATGATGCTGATATAGCTGGTGGCCTTCTCACTGACTATATCTTTAACCAGTCTATCCAGCAAATCAGCACCGTTTTTAACCGAGGAGTCTGAATCACTGGATAGTTTGCATAATACATCAAAAATCTCATTGAAATAAATGAGAATCTCACCTTTAGCCACTTTGGCAATGTTGTACAAACTCTCACAAGCGTAGTAGCGGACTCTCGCGTCCTGGTCGCCGAAGCACGCTAAGACTGGGTGAATTATCTCCTCCAGGTAATTGGCAACCTCGTTTGTACCCAGCGCAATTGCAGCAGCCGCTAGTCCAATTAGACCCCCGTTTCTCGCGTTTGGCTGGTGCACCGCGTACGCGTAGTCCCTGCACAGCTGCGAAATGATCAGCTTGATCTTCTCAGACTCGCCTTGGTCCAAATACTCTCTGATTTGGTGTTCCAGTTCCAACGCTGCCGCTTTACGCTTCTCATAAAGCCTGTCATTGAGCCCTCTAAAAATCGACTTTTCTGCACTAGTTAGTTGTGTCCTGCCGACTGCTCAAGCCCACATACCCATCTTGTTCGTCCGCTGGCGGTGCTCCATTTGTTTACATTTTGATTTTGTTTTATCGCTGGCAGGTTATTGAATTACATAAGCACTTACCATATACTGAAAGCATAATCCATTACTAAACAACAATGACATAATCATTATATAATACTCACGAGTTTGGGGTCACTGCTGGACGCAGCCCTCGAGCTCCTTCTCGAGCTCCTTTGGCACGTCCTCGTCGCTGATGTTGAAGTTCAGGCCGTCGGCCGGGTCGCCGAAGCTCGGCAGCACTTTGTTTAGGTCGCCCATCAGCTCCTTCGGAGGGTCGCCGGCTGCCTGCAGTTGCTCCAGCTTGTCGCTGATGGTCTCCCTGGTCTTGGGGTCGTCGTCCGAGTAGTCTTCTTGCTCGAACTGCGCGATGATCGCGTTGATGATGTCCAGCTGGTTGTTGTAGCTGGCGAGCTGGTCACGTGACAGGCCGGATCGGTTGTCGGCGATCCACTGCGGGTACTTGACGCTCAGGTCCTTCATTGGCTGGTACAGGATGTCCTTGGACACCAGCTGGTCCAGCATCTCGGAGATGAGGCTGTTGAGGTTCGCGTCCATGCCGTCTGCGGCCTCGTCGCCAGCGCTGCCTTCCAGGTTCAGCTGACTCAGCAGCTGCTCGAGCAGCTGGTCTGGGGCCTGCTCGGCCTTGATGGACTGGTCCACTTTGCCCCCGCTCTCCTTGAGCCTGTTCAGCGTCGACGCAATCGTCTGCTTGAAATCCGCGTCCTGCGCCACACCGCTGTCCTGCTGCGCCACGCTCTCGGGTTCGGACTGCGCCACGCCCTCCGGCTGCGCCACGCCCTGGCCCAGCGACCGCATCAGCTGCTCCAGCTGCTGCTTCAGCTCGGGCGACTCGTCCTCCAGCTCCCGCAGCGTGTCCTCAATCTGCCTGTTGAGCTCGCTATGCTCGTCTCGCGCGTGCTGGGGCGCGTGCGCGCGCTGGCTGCTCGCCGGCGCGCCCTGCGCCACGCCCCCGTCGCCCTGGGCCCCCACAGGCCCAGCTGGCGCACTCAGAATCTCGTCCGCAAACTCGTCCAGGTACTCGTCCAGGTCGTCAGAGTCGTCAAAGCTCATCTGCGCGTGGTTTGGGTGGTTACTGGCTGATTATGAAAATACGCAAAAATATTTCAGCTGAAAAATTGCACACCAAGCACGCTACAACACAGCACCACAGCACCACACAGCCCCACAGCACCACAGCATGTCACTACTGAAGAGTCGTCTGCAGGAGGAAAGGTGAGTATGGGCAGGAACAGGCGCCAGCAGGCGCCAGCAGGCGCAGCTATCGCGAGACACAGCTAACCAAGCAGAAAACAATGGAGAAAAGACCACCCTTTTGGGTTCTACGCGAAACCGGTGAAGGCTGCTGACGGCTCGCTGGACCTACAGAACTGGACAGCGGGCATCCCAGGCAGGGAAAACACCATCTGGGAGGGCGGAGTGTACCCTATAACCCTCAGCTTCCCAGAAGACTATCCCTCCAAGCCACCCAAGGTGAAGTTCCCAGCTGGGTTCTACCACCCGAACGTGTACCCTAGCGGGACCGTGTGCCTGTCGATCCTGAACGAGGAGCAGGACTGGAAGCCTGGCATCAACTTGAAGCAGATTGTGCTGGGCGTGCAGGAGCTGCTGGACTCTCCCAACCCGGACTCGCCTGCCCAGGAGCCTGCCTGGAGAACTTTTGGCAAGGACAGAAGCACCTACGAGAAGAAGGTGCTCGAGCAGGCTAAGAAGTACGCCAAATAGCACCGTTGCGTTCATGTAATACATTTCGTTTTGTTTACTGCTGTAGTACTTTGCACTGGGGGGAAGCTACAGACTTGCCACGCTTTCATGCTACAGTTTCTATGCTACAGATTTCCTATGCCACAGTATACATAGTAACTACTCGTTCTGCTTGTACTCGATGAACCGCAGCAGGTCCTGGTGCACCTGCAGGGCCCGCTGCCTGAGCTCGGGCTGCGCGTGCTTGTCCACCAGCTTGGCCTGGCTCTTGAACCGGGAAGCCAGCCCCTCCAGCACGCTCAGGTACTGGCCCTGCCTGAACACAGGCTCGTCGTACTCGAACGCCTTGTCGTTGTAGATCTTGAACATCTCTGCCACCAACTCCGTCAGCAGCGTCACCTGCAGCACGCTCAGCTGCGTCTCGGTCTCGCTGAGCTCCTTCAGCACCGACACGAACAGCTGGCCGACTTTCAGGTTCGACTCCACGCTCTGCGTGGCAATCACTCCCAGAACACCCACCATCCGCACAAAGTACTCCCTGTAGTCGTCCTGGTTCTTGTGCTCGCTCTGCAGCTGCTCCTTGAACTGCATGATGAGGCCCTGAACGGTTTCCTGGTCCAGCGGCATGCGCTCCACCACCATCAGGCTGGACCACACCACGCCCGTCAGGCTCGTGCGCATGTCGATCGCCAGCGCACTGTTCTTGAGCTGGAGCTCCTTCAGCCCAAACTCCAGCAACCTTCTCGCCAGATCGTGGTCATGGAACTGCATGAGGTACCACGACATGTTGTTCAGCGCAACATAGCACTTGCTCTGGAACTCTGCGTGCTCGCTCAGCTTGCCCAGTGTGGCTATCAGCACAAAGCACAGCTCCCTGATGCTGTCGTGGCTGCCACTCTCGTTGTGGTTGTCCGTCAGCGGGATCTCGTTGACCCCCATGATCTCAAAGATGACGGAAATCAGCTCCACCGAGATCTCAATGGCCTCGAACTCGGATTTGACGTGCTGGAACTGCTTCAGCTGGTTCTTGATGGTGCTGGCAGCGGCCTGGTCGCCGTCAAACTTGCCCAGTTTCTGCAGCTCGGCTGTTTTCCCTGCTAGATCGAACTCCCGCATCCCCTTGAGGATCTCCGTCACCATGTTGCGGTAAAAAACAGTGTCGTCCAGGCTCGAGTGCTCGCCATTGACCTCGTAGAACTGCAGATTGATCCCCAGAATCAGCACTTTGGTGAGAAAGTTGCTGTTCAGCAGCGACGTGAACTCGATCTGCTTGGACTCCACCTCCACCAGCTTCACAAACTCGGCAGACTCCGTGCTGAAGTCGTAGATCAGGTTCAGCAGGATGTTGTACAGGCTCTGCGATATCAGCAGCTTGCTGTTCTGCGTATCCACGCCATTTTTGATCAGCTTGAACACAATCCGCAGAATTGGCTCGATCGAGCCCATGATCTCGTCAAAGATCTTGTCGGACGAGTCCCCCATCAGGTTGATGATCGAGATGATGTTCTCGATGTAGTCAAACACCAAACTCTGCTCGGCAGGCGTCTTTTCCTCCATATTAACCGTCTCGATCCGGCTCAGACTGCTCAGCAGCACCCCAAAAATCCCCTGCCGCCACAGGTACATGCACACATCGTAGCCCTCTTCGATTATCAGGTTTCTCAGCAGCCCGTACGACTCCACGGTGATCTCCTCATCGATCCCGTCCAGCTGGCTCGCGCCTTCTTCCTTGATGTAGTTCTCCAGCAGCACTGGAATCAGCTTCTCCTTCAAGAACAGGCTTCTCAGCTTCGGCTCCTCGCACATCACAGAGATCGTGCTCAGCACAATCGATCTCTCGTTGCCTGTGAGCCCTTTGGCCTGCAGTTTGGCAATGAGAGGCGCCACTTTGCTGCCTCCTGCCGCGGTTTCTGGCCCGCTTGGCTCGCTGCCGCCGCTGCCCCGGGCCCTCAGCGGGTTGTTCCGGTGCTGGGACGATCTCGATCTCCTCTTCAGCTTTCCCATACCGCTCTGCTCTGTCCTCTAAGTAACTTCACCTAGTTAAAATTTTTTTTTTATTTATTTTTTAGGGCCTGCAAAATGTTGACTTCCTAATTGGGAAACCATCTCGCGAAGAGCTACGCTTTGGCCATCAGTCTCTTTATTTAACTCAGTTTATGTACAGCTGCCTACTCCTCCTTTCTTTCAAGCTCCATCTCCCTCTCCTTGAGCTGCTTCGCGATCTTAGGAGGCACCGATGGACGCGAAAGCAGGTTTCCCTCTGAATCAAATTCTGGAATTGGTATATCGTCCCTCAGATTGCCGTCCTTCTTCAGCTGCTCCCTGCCCGAGTTAGTACATTGGCTCCGTGCGCACTACACCGCTCCACTCACACAATCATGGGCTCAAATATCTTGGTTCCTGTTTCCTGTTAGTTTCCGTCACTTTGCACCCAAACAACCACACTCACCGGTCAGAATCCCCACCGAGACACACAGCACAACCATCGAGAAGTTGAACGAGTTGATTCTTCCCATTACGTCTGCCTGGCTCGCTCGCTTGCTTCAACTCTGAGCCAAAGTGCGCTCGCACTGCAAAAACGGTTTTTCGCCGGCGTCTACGTGATTATATAATGCGTGACAAACGTGCTTATGTAATTAGTAAACTGCTTATGTAATCACTGCTTGACCACCACTTCGTACGAGTCGAACGGCCTGAGCACCAGCAGCTTTGACCCGCTCACCAGGCCGACGATCCCGTCGCTGTTGATGCTGCCGCAGCTCACCTCCAGCGACGGCAGGTTCAGCTCGTTCTCGTTGAACTGGTAGAACTCGCTAAAGCTGTTGCTCAGGTTGTAGAACACCGAGCTGCTGCTGCCAATCACGCCAACCAGTGCCCTGGTATTGTTCTTCAGCAGCTGCCCGTTGTTGATCCACGAGACCAGCTGCGCCTCTTCTCTGCACTCGGTGAAGCCGCATCCATTGGCCAGACTGTTCAGCACAAACTTCTTGATCCAGCCGGTCTCTCCAATCACCAGCAGCTTGTCGTCCTTGATCACCACGTCCTTGATCACATCGTTGCAGTTGCTGTTGAAAGGCTGCGGGTAAATACTGCTCAACCACGACCCACTTTTCCAGTCCAGCACTTTAATACTGTTATTATTCCCAACCACAACCAGCTTGTCGCAGTCCTTGTCTATGAAAAACAGCAGCCTGGTCACAACACCATCAACATAGAACTTGTCGGACTTGCCACCAGCAATGTCCCACACTATCAGCTCGCCGTCGTCGCTCGCACTTGCAACGAACCCATTTTCGGAAATATCCACACAGTTCACGTGGTCAAAGTGTCTGTTCCCGGCCAGCTCAATCTCCACGTCTTTCACGTGGTTCAGCAGCTTTAGGCTGAAGTCCTTGTGCACTGTGAGTAGATATTTCGACGTGAATTTCACCAGTTTTACTGGCTTTGAAATAATATTGGTCACCTGGAATATCCAGTCCTGCTGAAACGAGTACTTCAGGTTCAGCACAAATTTGTTATCTGAGGGAATTGGCGTCAGTATGGACACCCCATTTTCGTGGCCCAAAGCCAGCAGCTCGCCATTCCAGTCCATACAGCTTACTGGGCAGAACAGGTCGTAAATTAGCGAATAAACCTCGCCATCCTGTCCAATTGTTTTGTCATTCACGTTTGGGATAAGTAAAACCGCTTTTTCCATCTTTCTAGCTGTCCTGGGGCTCGATCACCTGCTATTCAAAACGCTGTGACCGCTATTTTACTTATACAATAAAGTAAACAAAGAATATTACATTTTTATTTTTTTTCATTTCATATACTACAATTATTGGGCAGGTAATATTACAATTACTGTGCAGGTAATGGCGATAGCTGCAGGTTGTGCTTGAACTGCGCAACATCTGTAATTTCAGTACCACTTGCACTTGCAGTTTCGTCCTCCTGTTTGGCATCGTGAGCAACCAATCCAACAATCAGTTTGGCACTCAAGTCGCCATTCAGCACGTATTTCTTGAAAAAATCAACAACCTGCGCCTTCTTAATCAGCTTGATTTCTTCAGCTTCGTGCTTGTGATGGTCAAAGTCGTACAAACCGTTGTTAATGGAGTAGAAGATCCGGGAATTCTCCTGGTGCAAATTCTTCAAATTCTCCAGCTTCTTATTGACAAGTGCATCCACGTTCTTGTTGAATTCTTCTTCTGTCATTTCATCCAGCACATTGAGATAGTTCTTGAAGAACTCGTCAATTCTGGTCTCCAAGAACCCGCACGACTTCTCACTTTGGATGATAATTCTCAGTCCAAACTGTGTTCTTGTCTCAACTAGCCCACTGAAAACAATGTATCCCAGTTGTTCTTTGGTTCTTAATACGTTGAACACAGGCTCCTTGATCAGCTGCAAAAACAGTTCAGTTAAAGACAGCATCTTGATGTCGCTCAAGTCACCTATTTGAATATAATACTGAATACAAGAATTCAGGTTCTTTTCGTCAACTAATTTCTTGTGATAGATGTATTTGGATCCCGCTGGTAGGACGTAGGACGATGGTTTAATATTGCTTGAAAGCTTGGACAACTCTTGGAATGATTTTTTGATTAGGTCGTTTATCTCTTGTGCCTCATCTTTATTAAAGTTACCATGAATTAGCGATTCAACAAATATTTCATCTTTGAAAAATCCCTCTTTATACTGTTTAAACTGTTGGAATCGCACTTTTTTAATGCTTTCCAGCTTTAAATCGGTTCCATAGGACTTTTCGTTCAACAACACATTGAAGTAGTTGGTGACCTGTAAGTATGGAACTTTGTAATTGAAATTTTCTAGATTTTTGATCAATTTTTCTTTTAGTGTATTGAATCTGTTTTCATTGACTTCAAATGTCTTCAAAGTTTCCAACACATCCCCTAAAAGAACCATAGACTTCTCATTGTACCCATTGATGTTCAGGTACAGTCCGTTTTTGGTTTGGTTTATACTCAAATGCAAACCAGCCATTGAAGCTTGATATGACAAATCGTTGAGCTCATCATCTAACAGCTCCACAAACAAGGAAGTCATTATACAGTTATCCACACTGATATTGGTTTTGGGAACAGTCAACAGAATTTGAATGAACGACTTTGGTACATAGAACTTGTCATCTTTTTTGAACCATGATTTGAATCCAGCTGAGTTTTCAATCAAGGTTGGTGCAATAGATGATTCATTTGTTGGGATTTTTTCAACTTCAAAATTAGTTGGAATAAACTCGTTTGGAGTTGGCAAGTGTAATTTATCATTAAGTTCAACTTTGCTCAATTTTTCAATTAATTGAGTTGGAATATCTTCAACCGAGTAGTCAGTGCTATACCAAGTTTCTTTTTTATCAGTATCTAAAGATTGAGAAATCAGCGTGATTCTAACATTGTCTAAATCATTCAGCGATTCACAATACTTGTTAATCAGCTCTGGGTTGAAATTCTTAAAAATGTCTTTACTTAGTAAATTCTCATTTGGAATTATAACTTTTTGTAAATCTTTTGATAACTTTGAAACTGTGGATGATGGTGAGACTTTTTGTTTGAATTTGAAATTCATTTCAGAGATGTCTCTCAATTCGTTAAAAATATATTCTTTAGGACCTTCATGTTTTAACATTTTTAAATATTGAAATATAATCACCAGCACTTGTTCATAATTTTCCAGTCCGAACTCTGTCAAATCAATGTTTATATTAAAGATGGCATTGTTTTCTGAGATTGTATATCCGCCAGCACTCAATTCATTTGCTAAATCCTTGGATTTCAAGTAGTGTAAGATAGATCCATTGCATTCATGGCCAATTAAGTGACTAAAGTAACTTGGAATATGACAGTTATATGAATCTAGGTCATTTTCAAAATCTGGAACAACAAATTGCAAACTCAATTTATTCTTATTCATAACAGGTTTGGCCTTGATTAGTTTCTTCAGCTCACTTTTGGTGTAGACTGGTTCACTAAATTCTGGTTTGTGTGTGTTGAAATTTGGAATTTCTGAAAATTTTTCCACAGTCCATTTCTCCAACATGTTTAAATCTTCTCTTCCAATGATCACCAGTTTCATTAAATTAGAGGAATAGTTTTCTTTGTAAAATTTCAGCAATTCGTCTCTGACATTAGGTTTATTTAAAGTTTGGAAATTTCCTGTAGAGAACTTGTTGTATGGATGTTTTGGATTTGATAAACTTTTATCCAATTGGTACAATCTCCAGGTATCATTTTGTAGGTTTTTCTTATTTTCTGAGTCAACTGCTAAGATTTCACGATCTTTACAGTTTGGGTCAAATAATGGCGAGATAAAAAACTGCGAGAATCTGTCCAGAGCACCTTCCAAGTACTGGTGGTTGACTTCAAAATAGTAGTTTGTGTTTTCAGAAGCAGTGTAAGCGTTTGAGTGACCGCCATGATTTGATAAATAGCTCGAGTATTCGTTTTCTGAGGGGAATTTCTTTGTGCCCATGAACAGCAAGTGCTCGCAAAAATGGGCCAAACCTGGCAAGTGGCTAAAGTCGCTGAACGAGCCAATGTTCACGTCGATCGAGGCTGCAGACTTGTCGGTTTTGGGATCTTGGATCAGCAAGGCTGTAAGTTTATTCTCCAGCTGAATAATCTTGTATTCACGGTCATCCAGGTCCGGTTTCTCAATCCCGTTCGACGTGTGGAACATAGCTGAGCTTGTCATCTTCGATTGTGTGAGTAGTGCGGGCTTCAAACTGGTCCTCAGAAGGTTCATCAACCGTGCGCAGTAATCACTTTGTTAGGTAGAAAAAGAAACAAATTGATTTTGCCACTTGTGTGTGCCCGAACAGGCAGTTGCCGTTTACAGTAACTCCCCAAAATACTGTCGGCACTTTCCCACAAATACTGTAACCGGCAACTGCCGCTTTGGGGGGTTTAGCAGATTTTACTACCGCTTTCGGGGATTTAGCAGGGTCGAAGCTGAAAGTTGCCGTTCACACTAACTCCCCAAAATACTGTAACCGGCAACTGCCGCTTTGGGGGGTTTAGCAGATTTTACTACCGCTTTCGGGGATTTAGCAGGGTCGAAGCTGAAAGTTGCCGTTCACACTAACTCCCCAAAATACTGTAACCGGCAACTGCCGCTTTGGGGGGTTTAGCAGGGTCGAAACAGAAAGTTGCCGTTTACGGTGTATATGAGCCTTCTCAAACAGGCAGCTTCCGCTTTCGGCGATTGCAAAAGAAAGAAGCGCCCAAAAGGGATAGTTACCTAATCGGGATATTAAACTTTAATTTAAAAATAGCATCAAATTCGAAGCGAATGAAAATTCCATTTGTTTATTTTTTGTTTCATTAACATTTCAAAACAAACAAACCAAAGAACCACCGAGCATCCGAAATGAAGTTCTTATCAGTCGCTGCGCTTACATTCCTAGCTGCCGAGGTCATGGCCACACCACCAGCCTGTTTGCTGGCTTGCTCAGCCGCAGTCTTGAGATCTTCCTCGAGCTGCAAAACACTGAACCAGATGTCATGTTTCTGTTCTGACGAGTCCAGCGCCATCAAGTCGTGCTTGGAGTCCAAGTGTCCTTCCGGGGAAGCTGACGCTGCGTTCTCGAGCTTCCAGGCTTCGTGCAAGGACGTTGGTGCCGATGTCAACGTGAGCTCATCAAGCTCTAGCTCTAGCTCTAGCTCCAGCTCCAGCTCCAGCTCCTCTAGCTCATCCTCTGCTGCTCCAACCACCTCATCCACTACTTCCACCTCCTCATCCTCATCCACCACTTCATCAACCACCTCATCCACCTCCTCATCCACCACCTCATCCACCTCCTCATCCACCACCTCATCCACCACCTCATCAACCACCTCATCAACCACCTCATCAACCACCTCATCAAGCGAGCTCCCAATCACCTCCTCCTCAGCAACCCCAACCATCATCACCTCCACCACCAGCTCGATCCCAACTCTCACCACAACCATCGCCACAGGCGCTGCAGACTTCCTCAACGCCCCAGTGGGCGCCCTCGTTGGTGCTGTTGCCGTCGGCTTGCTCTTCTAGTTCAGCAGCAGGCCCTATTTCGTTAAATACCACTTTATAATCAAAATATCTAAATTTTCATCTGTAAATTTTTGTCGCTCACTAAACCCACACAGAACGCAATGCCACCGGTCCCAGCGCACTGCAGACACCTCAGCACCACTGCCGGCCGCCACTTCATCTCCAAGTTCTCCAAGCAGCTCACCTCCACGCTGCCGAAGGCCCCCAAGGTGGAGGTATTGACGCCCATTGGCCAGAAAACTCCGCCACGAGCTGACGAGAACACAGGCGACCATAGAACCGTCTCCCAGAAGTACAAGGACATGATGGACAAGCAGAAGAACAAGCAGCGCCAGCACGAGCTCGAGTACGAGCTGTCCAAGTCCGGAATGTACGAGCTCAAGACATGGGAGTTCACCAAGGGCAAGCTGTTTCATGCGCCACAGCGCCAGTTCTCTGCTGCTGAGTCGCTCTACTTCCCGAACTTTGCGTGCGAGGACCTGTCGTCTGCCCACGCGGGCCCGCACATCAGCCTGGCGTCCCGCCTGAGAGGCAAGCTGAGCGTCGTCCGCTGTTTCACGTCCCAGCTGGCTGAGAAAGAATCCCGCAAGTTCTTTCAGGCCGAGCCGGGCCTCAACTACCTCGACGACTACGCCCAGTTCCTCCAGCGGTACTCCAACGCCCAGATAGTCGACGTCAACGTGGTGCAGAACATGGCCAAGGGGCTCATTGTCCGCCTGTTCAAGTTCTCCATCAAGATGTCTCTGCCTAAACAGCGCCAGGACTGCTACTTCATTGCACCCAAGTCCCTCATCCCGCTCAAGGTCCGCGACCTCATCAAGTTTGACAACTCGTACGTCGGCTTTGTCTACGTGGTTGACAGCAACTGCAAGGTCCGTTGGGCCTGCTGCGGTGTCCCTACTGAGGACGAGATCGCTACGCTGTGGCGCGTGCTTGACTCGCTTAGTAAGGAAAAATAGTGCAAATTTCACTTTCGAACGCTTTTTGTATATAACTTAGAGGAAGAAATAAACATGCCAGGAAGACGGCTATTCAGCACGGTAGTGCGGCAGATGCAACAGCTGCATCATGGTGCGGGCCCAGCAGGCGCGCCCGGCGCTCCAAAGCCTCCGAAGCCGGTCTCCAGACACGTAAGTTGACTCTGTTGAGGCGCCACGGACACTGCTAACATTGCGGACAGTACGGGTTCTACCAAGACTTTGGCAGACCGCTGGCGAAAGTGGTGGCGCTCACGTTCACCACATACTACGGCATGATACTGCTGCAGAGCGTGCTGGACGAGGAGAGTGAAGAAGTGGGCAAGTAGCTGACACCCAGACATCACATCTAGACACCACACCCGGACACCTGGTACAGAATATATACTAATACAACGCTTTGGTGCCTCGCCATATACGATGCAATCCTTATGAATCAGTACTCTACCAAGAAATAGCATGCCGTAAAAACATAACTGTTTTTTCAAGCTTCACTGCCAGCATCAGCTTGACAAATTATTCCATCTCCTTACTTGTGTCTACGTCACTCTGCCTATGTATTCAATGTGATATTGTGCAGCAATTTAAATAATTCTCGTTGTAGTGCTCTAGCAGAGAACGAGCGTCTTATTGAAAGATACAGCTGTTTCCTAGATTGTAACTCAGAATTTGCATTCCAGTGAAATTAGATTTGCTCAGTGAGTTCAAAGGCTGAATTAAGGGTTAGACAGTGGCTACACAATCTTTCAAGTCATTTAGGTGTAGCTCAGTAGCTGTAACCTCATAAGAACTTGAACAAATAGGCAGATTACTTAACTTCCGATATTTGGTACACAGTATCGTCATGGAACTCTTGAATAGATTACTGCTGCTGCTACCGTACTTGCCATGATAGCAATATCAAAGGCTCCTCGACCATTCAAAGGCTCCTCGACCATTCCATAAATACCCAGGTTATATCACTCTAACAAAAAAGTTCATTATAGACTATAATTTTATATATGTACTATTTCCTATTATGTGGCAGTACGCTTAATCAAAAAGTGTTGGTAACGGTGCAGCTGACTGGCACCTCACTGGACGTCCAGATGACTCATAAACGATGTAATGCCGCGCTGCAATTTTATATATTAGATCTTTGATGCAACACCCAAATACAAACTTTTCATCTCTTCTTGTCCCCAGCCTAACTAAGTACACTCCATCATATACCTATATAAACACCCGTCTCTCTTGTTTCTGACAAAACACAGAATAATAGACACTTCAATCTTATTCTATCTACAGAGGTCGCGTTATGATAGTCATATAGTTCTTCCATTGATAAGAAGCTGAGAATGATTGAAGTAGGACTCACTATAACCTCAGGCACAAAATGACATAGCACTCAGATACCATACATAAGTATAATCTGTCTAGTCAACCACCCCAGTCATAGCCATCGACATAGATAAACATTAAAATAAACATATAACGATAAAAGCAACAGCTCCACTAGAAAGCTATTAGTAGTCCTTCATAATCACAGACATATATTGACTATTGTGTCATATTATTGTTGGATCTTTAATCTTTTAACAAGTTATGATTCATTGTAGTCTTAGTTCTGAAAAGTTCCTAAGAGGTAACACTGTAGTACATTCTGTATATACACATATATGCTGGTCTATAGATCTTTGGCCTATTGGAAGCCCCCCGATCTAACAGGGTTTATGGTTTCACCAAAGTTTATTACACCACTTACTCGAAATTTCCATAACTTATAATAACCTGTATGTGTAAATTGCATGTTTCATGATTCAACAATATGAAGACTGATGGTTCATGAAAATGATGTTAAGTAGCCTAACAATGGTCTACTCAATTGGCCTTTTATCATTGAACAGGAAACCAACAAGCTTGACTTTATAATACCCACTTTGGTTATATGAACCATATGGGACCAGTATGTTGCCCATAAAAAACCGGTCTTTGTGATGCTGTTAACACCTTTCTTGTCCTTGGTGAAGTACCCGAAGTCCATCATATACTAACACCCTAACACAATTCAACATCTCAGCACATAGTCCCTACCACACCCTAGGTACTCTTACTCCATGATATACAACTATCATATACTTCAGTACCTTTAAACAATTGCATGAGTTACCAACCACATCCTTATCAAAAACAGCCCGGGACCCATCTCTTGTCCTTGATATGCCCGAAGTCCTAAAACAACACCGTGACACCCTAACCAAGACTTAGAGTGCCTAAGCCTTAAAGAACTCTCACAACTCGCTATTGTAGCACCAAGTCGATCTCTATCACAAAATGCCCTTAACCATTTTTCTCGTCCCCATTATATCCATCGATCAACACCCAGTGGGTCTCTCTAGCAGGTAATCTACAGCTCAGCTAGCACTAACTTGCCATTTATTGTATATAGTTTTGCACGCGAAACCACAATTCGACTGTGAGCGTTTCACGGTGTGTATTTGACGGTGTGGGCCCGAGCACTTCGTGTGTATTTCACGGAGTGGGCCCGAGCACTTCACGGTAGGTTGGTGCAGGGCAGCTCATGCCTTGATGACACTCTTGAGTCTGGCGTCGACCGCGTCGAGGAACTCGGTGGTGGTGACATAGCTGGCCCTGTCGGTTCTGCCCGTGGCCAGAGCCAGGTCCTTGGTCATCTTGCCGTCCACCTGAACCGTGTCGATGGTGGCCTTCTCGAGCAGCTCGCCAAACTTGACAACGTCCGGGGTGCCGTCCAGCTTACCTCTCTGGATGAGGCCCCTGGTCCACGCGAAAATGGACGCAATCGAGTTGGTGGAGGTCTCCTTGCCCTGCTGGTGCTGTCTGTAGTGTCTGGTGACCGTGCCGTGGGCAGCCTCACTCTCAAACGCCTTGCCGTCCGGGGTCACCAGCACCGAGGTCATCAGTCCCAGCGAGCCAAAGCCCTGGGCGACAATATCCGACTGGACGTCCCCGTCGTAGTTCTTGAGCGCCATGATGAACCCGCCCTTGGACTTGACCATTTGCGCAACCATGTCGTCGATGAGCCTGTGCTCGTACCAGATGCCGGCAGCCTCGAACTGCGCCTGGTACTCGTTGGCGTAGATCTCAGCAAAGATATCTTTGAAGCGGCCGTCGTACTTCTTCAGGATGGTGTTCTTGGTGGACAGGAACAGGTTGAGCTTCTTGGTGAGGGCCAACTTGAACGAGGAGTGCGCGAACCCGCGGATGGACTCGTCCGTGTTGTACATGGCGAGCCCCACGCCGGCGCCCTGGTAGTCGTACACTTCCAGCACCTGTGGGGGCTTGCTGCCGTCCCTAGGCGTGTACACGAGCTCGAGCTTGCCCGCCTCAGGCACCACCAGGTCCGTGGCCTTGTACTGGTCGCCGTGCGCGTGTCTGCCGATGATGATAGGCTTCTCCCAGCCCGGCACCAGTCTGGGAATGCGAGGAATCACAATCGGCTCCCGGAACACGGTGCCGCCCAGGATGTTTCTGATGGTGCCGTTAGGCGACTTCCACATCTTCTTGAGCTTGAACTCCTCCACTCTCTGCTCGTCTGGCGTGATGGTGGCACACTTGATGCCCACACCGTACTTCTTGATCGCATTGGCCGAGTCAATGGTGATCTGGTCGTTGGTGCGGTCCCTGCTCTCGATCCCCAGGTCGTAGTACTTGAGGTCCACGTCCAGGTATGGCAGGATCAGCTGCTGCTTGATCTTGGACCAGATGATTCTCGTCATCTCGTCTCCGTCCAGCTCCACAATTGGCGTCTTGACTTTGATCTTGTCTGGCAGCGACAGGCTGCTTGCTGTCGAGTGGAAGCTTCTTCCCTGCTGCAGGGTCGTTCTCAGTTGTTGTAGACGCAGCATCGCTAGTGGTGGGTGCTTTTTTCGACGTTTGCTGATGGTATTGTGACAAATTTTACTCAACTTTGGCTGTGAAATTCCGATAAAAGTCCACCGGCTGCTGCCGCAACTGCCTGTTCGGGCGCGCTGCGCTGGAAAAAGCGGGGAACACCTGCCGCAACTACCGCTTCTGGTAGCACTGGCGCCAAACTCCCGCCAAACTCCCGCCAAATATTCCGTCTCGGGAAACTCAGCTCCCACGCGTCCCAAACAGGAAACTCATTAAGACGTTTGCGATATCTCGCCAACCAGCGCAAGGCCATGTAAGGCCCATCGTAGCAGTTACATGCCCGTTAATGGTGACTCTCTTATCGAAGTGAACTCGTTTCTACAGAGGATCTGGCTAGTTGTCTCTAGTAGGTTCTAAGGCGCAGGCACCCACCGGGTGTACCCTAGCATGTATTAGTATTAGTTGAACAAGATTCTTTCACCAATTGATCCTGACATGGTCCTGGCTAGTAACTCCCCATGGCCGGGCACAGACGCTGGTTGAGGATCATGCAGGAGCTAAACTCACGTTCGGGCTAATAGCTGCTCTGATCAATTAATGCAATGCGCATGCAGCTTAACCAGTTGCCGAGTGCTCAATACTCAACTCACTGCTCACCCGTGAGATATTCAGCTCCTAGCTTGTCCCTCCAACTGACTCCTTGCAGAGCAGAACTAAGCGGTCTTTAACACCACCAAGAAAATAAACTAGAATCCCATCTGCCATCTGGTACGCAACCACAACTTTCAGTAACATCCATCAACTTGCATAAATCTCAATCAATTTAATCTCATTTTTCGAAAACTTGTTGAAAACTTCATCATCCAGGTTCAATCCTAGCTGGTTCTTGAATGTCGAGTAGTTCAAAATCACTAGCCTTTTAATCTCAATATTCTTGTTCAAATACTTGAACAAAAATGGATCAATCCTAACAAATTGCTCAAAATCCAAAAATCTAATCATCTGATTGATTGAAAAGTTTAGAAATTTCAACAATGTATCATTATCATCAAACTCATTCAATATCAATTCATAGTCAAAGTTTCCCAACTTAAATTCAGCAAATATATCTTTGCTAATTAAAAACATTTCGTCTTCACGATTTAGATTTTTCAATATTGTGATTAAGATATTAAATATCTTAACCTCCACACTTTCATCAACTTTGAAAACTTGCTTCTTAATCAAAATCTCTTTGATAACACATAAAATTTTGAACCCAGTTTCTTTCTTTATCGTTTCATTGCTAAAATAATTCAAAACATTGTTTATAATCAATTCACATCCATTATTCAGCTCAAGCCATTCTTTAAACTCAGAATTATCATCAACAGAGTGAACTAAATTGATTAAGTAATTAACCTCTTTCAATATAACATCATTAATCTTCAAACTATTAATCACTTTGAATAAAAATAACTCATTAAATGAAACAGCATCTTTTGAGACTTGTAATTCCAATTCAAAGACATTCTTTGGAATTGGTAATGGCTCTTCATCTTGAAATATCTTAATCTCCTTTTTCACAGTTTTGAAAATAGGATCACTAGACTTTATCATTTCATTGATTGATGATTTATTTTCAATAAAGGGAGAGTTTTCTTCAAATTTATTTTCAAATGTAAAACCGTCATCTTGTGTTGTTGGTGCAACTGTTGGAGCTGGTGGTTGCTTGAATATATCACCAATATCAATCTTGTCGGCATCATTATCAATCTCAATTTTTTTGAAATTTGGTATAATCATTGTCATGTCATTACTAACATTTCTGAAATTAACAGTTGGATCTGTCGGTTTTTTATTCAATGGATTAATCATTGTCATTTCAGTTAATGGCTGATCCATAAACTCTTCATTTATCACTTTGTCTGACTGAAACTCGATTATTACTGCATTGATTTTGGCTTTTATATACGATGAGTTGATTGAGCTCAATGAATTGTTGAAATATTCCTTGTTCTGCGTGAATAGTTGAGTAATCAATTGATTAAAATTGTTGTAATTGTTAATAGCCAATGGGAAGATATTCGAACAAATATCAGCATAAACAGGTTGATCAAGCTCACCATCTTCAATCAGTAAAGCCAACAAAAAATCAATGGAATAGTTTATGAATAAATTCTTGAATTTTATATTAAACATTGTTTGTTCAGCATTCTCAAAGTTAATTGAATCCAATGATTTTAGTAATGTTAAATTCCCATCAATTAATTTTGAACTTCCATATATCTCTAGTAATTTTGTGAAAACTTGATCAATTTTAATCTTATTGATAGAATATAACTTTAATAATATTTCAATTTCGGTATTTTTTATGAATTTTGTTAAGTGCAATAATGGTTTAAATAAGTAAGGATCTAATATTATGAGTTTATCCAAAATAATAGACAGCTCATTCATTTCAACAGAACTTCCACTGGATTGAATTGTTTTCTTAAGTAATTCGATCCCTTCCACTTTTTCTTTTGTTGATGAAGAGTTCAATAAGCTTTTAATCAAGCTTAATCCGTCATTTGAACTAGTTTCAACAGAATAAGATGCCGATCTTTTCGGTTGCAATAATGAGGCGTTATGAGATGCAACTCTTTGGGGCATTCCGATTCTATTCGATCTGACATCTTCTGTTTTTAGATCTAATGACTCTGATTTTCTATGGTTAAGGTTTTCTTTATTCTCTTTTAAAGTTTCCAGCGATTCTGATTTTCTATAGTTTTGTTTAATGAGTTCTCTAACTGAAGGTTTTTTCTTCACCTCTATTCTCTTTGACAGTATACTACTCTTACCTTCAAATTCCTCTTCATTATCTTTAGGTCTCACTTTCTCCAAAATTTTCTTGATATTCAAATCCTGTTTATTATAGATAATTTCAGCAGAATCTTTGAAATATTTATGAAATATCCAAAATGTCAATCTCATTGATTCTCTTACACTGATATTCTGATCAATTAAACCTTTGGATATCCATTTGATGATAGTTTCTATATTATTGTTATCGAGTTTCATATTATGCCTTAGTATTAGAATTTGAAGAAAAGTTGAAGAATAGAGTCTTGGTTGAATATTCTTATCATTGAACAAATTGAAACATTGACTGAATATCCTCTGATTAAAGCTTGTGTTTGCGATTAGCTGACAGATGGAGCCAAATGAGTTTAATGATGATATTTTCTTGGTGGCTGATGTCAATAGTGCCAATGAATGGAAGAGTATGTCTTGAATTGGATCTAGTAGTTTATTTAAATAAACGGCCGCTTCTTTGATCAACTGACAACCGTTATTAGATAATGTTGTTCTAAGTGAGTTAATTGATTTGTTGATTCCGTCATTAAGTAGTTTGATTGAGTTTATTAGAATCTCTGGGAACTTCATATGATTGCCTAAAATTAAGCTTCTCAGTCTAATTATATTCTTCTCTCTTTGGTTCCAATTAAACTCCGTTTCCTTGCCAATGAACGGTTTGAGTAATGCTTCTGTTTCTCTGGTTAAATCTTGTGCGGTTGTCAGTACAACTGGTTTTAAATTAACATCCAATTTCGTTGTTGGTATTTTAGCTAAAATTTCTGATAGTTCTGATGGTAGAGTATTTGCACTGTTGTTGTTACCACTGCCAGCAGTTGATGGCGGTGATCTTTCCTTCGTTTCATTTGATCTAAATTGAGCCAATAACCTAGGATCAAGTTCTTTCAACAAACTGTGGAATGATTTTAGTTCGATTTTCTGTACCGTCAACTCATTAGTTAAATCATTTAATTTGAATTTATGTTTTGTATAATATTTTAAGAGCAATGAGTTCAAGTTTCTAATAATTAGTTGATGATCGTCTCTGAATAGGTTAACTAAGTTGGGTAAAAACGAATTGAACTTGAAATTAGAACTCAAGTCCACTAGATTGGAAATGAATGAAATTGTCTCTGCTCTTACCTTGTAATCGGAGTGGATCAAACCTGAGTCCTTCAAAAATGTTTCCACTATGGCTGGATTTGCAAGCCAGTATGTCTCTAAAGTATGTTTTGCCTGTGCTTGTATTTGCGGTTTTGGGTCTATTAGTTTGTTTAGTAATATTGGTAGAATTGATTTGGAACACGGTTTTAAGTAGTTTGAGTCTTGCATTGAAACTCTCTTCACAAGATGGCAAATCGTACTGAACGCTAGGAGCGACAATTTCAAGTCTGACGATCTGCTAGTTGTTTTCAGTATATCAAAATAACTGGGCACATCATTTAATGATACAAATTCTCTCTTTATATGCGCCTTCAAATCTAAGAGAATCTGGTACTTTTGCTCACCACTCTGGTCTGACAGCGCGGCGTGCAGTTCTTCAACTGAGTGAGTAAACATGGGGGTCTAACACTGCAACTGGTAACTACTTCTGTCTTGGTTTTCAAGCGCGTTTGGTTGTTTGTTTACTTTATTTACTTTCTTTTTGTAGAATTTTTAGATTTCTACGGTGCGCGCTGGTTGGGGCAGCATGATTACTCAGTGCTGACTCAGCACACAAGCAGACAAGAGGACCGGTTGGCGCTGGTTGGGGAGTTGCAGCAACTGGGAGGTATGTACTGGGGAGCTGATCCGGCTGCTGGTGTCTCAGTGCGGGCACACACAACTTTCTGCCGTGGGAACAATAGTTGCAGTTTCTCAAAAGAGTAAATTCCGGCCGCGAGCCTCAACATAAGCACCCAATTGGGTCAGCTCCCGAACAATCTCAACCCTTTTACCAAGAGGTATTGCAGTACCAGCACATCACAGCAGCACAGTGCACGCTCTTAGACCACCGCCGTACAGTCTCTGAAGCGAGAAAAAGATCGCCATGCATAACAGAGCACTGTCCTCGGAATTTACCCTTTTGGGTAAATTTTCAAGAAAAAAAAAGTTTGCCAAATTTTTGATTGTTTTCGTTTTCATTTTTGTTTTGAATATCAGCGAATTCTAAGAGTGAAGGAGACTGAGAACCCAAAGAAGCCAGACTGAGTTGCTGGGCTGCTAATATTTATTCAAACGTTTTTGTGATACCACTTGAAGGCGCATAGAGTACAGTCGGGTCGTTACTGTTGTTAGTTTTACGTATTGATTTATCTGTTTGTTGTTATTTTTACTTATTGAGTTATCTATTTGTTGTTATTTAAGGTTACATTGTTGAGGTTGCAAGATGGTGTACTTGGACAAGGATGTTGAATCCAACTTGAGGTTCCAACCAGCAAAATCGTCGTTTCACAGACTGAAAACGCTGGTGAACAGGTACAAGAAGGTAATTATTCTTATTATAACATTTATATTTTTGTCATTATTCACATCTGCGCCATTTGTGCCTCACTTCAAGGTGTTCCAGAGCCCTAAAATCGTGATTATACTTGCTGCCAACGAGGGTGGCGGAGTGCTGAAGTGGAAAGGTGCGCAGGAGTGGTCGATCGAGAGATCATCGATTGCCAACAAAAAAGAGTATGCGCAGAGACATGGCTACGACCTGTCGATCAAGGACCTCACCACCAAGAAGAGGTACAGCCACGAGTGGCGTGAGAGCTGGGAGAAAGTGGACATTCTCAAGCAGACCATGAAGCAGTACCCAAAGGCTGAGTGGTTCTGGTGGTTGGATTTGCACACTTACATTATGGAGCCGCAAATCTCTCTAGAGGAGCATGTGCTGAACCACCTGGACAACGTCACCAGACAGCTGGACGACTTTAATCCGCTCAATCTGAGAATCGACCTACCGTTCATCAACTACAAGGATAGCCCAATTGATCTACTGATAACACAGGACTGCGGTGGGTTCAACCTGGGGTCTTTCTTGATCAGAAGATCCGAGTGGACAGACTCGCTGCTGGACATCTGGTGGGACCCCGTGTTCTACGAGCAGATGCATATGGTGTGGGAGCACACTGAGCAGGACGCGCTGGAGACCCTGTACGACAAAAACCCATGGATCAGAGAAAGAGTCGGGTTCCTGCCTCTCAGGGCGATCAACTCGTTCCCTCCAGGGGCCTGCTCCGACCAGGCTGACAACCCAAGATACTTCTACAACCAGAAGGACCGCGACTTTGTGGTGAACATGGCCGGGTGCGACTGGGGCCGTGACTGCTGGGGCGAAATGGAACACTACAAGTCGCTCAGCAAAAAGCTCCATAAGCCGTGGTACAAGTTCTGGTAAGTAGCCATTGCTAATAGAGAAACAACAAATACAAAAAAACATTGCATGAGAGAAAGCTGCTTCAGTTTCTTGTTTATTCATCATACCAACTGTTATTCAATCTTTACCCAGCTTGCTGGATCTTCTGCAAGATGTAGCGTAAAAGGCTTTATCCTTACTGGTAGTAACTGGAACCTGTAGTGGCACGGTATTAAAATTCTCACTGAAATGTTTTGTAAAAAATTGCAGAAATATCACAAAACTTATTGACTCTAAAATGGCACTGCAGGAGCCCAATGGCACTGCGAGCAGTGCGGCAGGCCTGAGCTACGCGGACGTGCCGCCACCTATTCCCAATGTGGACTCGTCGGACTATGAGGAGTTCCAGAACCAGACGCAGAGGCGGAGCAGGGCCCTGAGACCAGGCCTGAGGCCAGCAGAAGGCGCCCCAGCAGCCCCAGCGGCCGAGCCAGCGCCCTCTGAGCGCACCAGGCGCCCGCACAGGATCAACTTCAACAACTTCAGCGAGAACCTAACCCGCAGCCTGGACGTGGAGAAGGCGCGGCTCAAGAACTTTGGGCTCAAGGTGCTGAACGCCAGGCAGCATTTCCTGCTGACAATCTGCCGCGACTCGGTGATGGTGCCGTCGCTGATCTACGCATTCCAGTGCTTCAGAGAGAGCTACAGCATCATTCTGCGGCCCAACTCGACGAGTTTCTTGCAGAATTTGCTCACGCCCAGCTGCTCAGAGGTGTTTCTGACCGGGCTGTGGTGCCTTGTCGCGAGCTACCTCGCCTTCAGCGTGATTGACGGGCTCATGATCCGCTGGATCGTCACTTACCAGACCACCGCAGCCATTCTGCGCGTGCTGTCGCTGTCGCTGTTCCTCATAGCCATGGAGCAGGCTGCCCTGCAGATCTTCAGCCCGGACAGCGTGTACACGCTGCACTCGTGGATCATTATCTCGTGTGTGCTGACGGGCGCGTACATCATCCAGAACTTTGTCACGAGCAACCTGGACCTCCAGAAGAAGAAACGCGAGCGCAGCGTCGACTACTACAACATCACCGTCTACGCTGTGGTGCCCATCGGGCTTGCTAGCTTTGTGTCTATGTGCCTGCTGCTGCGCTCGCTGCTGATCCTCCGCCTGGACGTGGACCCCAAGTCGCTGGGCTGATTCTCGACACTGGGTGGTGCTACTCAGTGTGAGGTAGCTGCGCTGCTGATCCTCCGCCTGGACGTGGACCCCAAGTCGCTGGGCTGATCCTCCGCCTGGAAGTGGACCCCAAGTCGCTGGGCTGATCCTCCGCCTGGACGTGGACCCCAAGTCGCTGGGCTGATCCTCCGCATGGACGTGGACTGGGCTGATCCTAGACACTGGGTGGTGCTGTTCAATGTGAAGCTGCTGGATCATTCCTATCAAGCCGACTGCGTAACTGGTTGCTACCTGATACGACTGCCGGATACTGCTGTAACTACTCAATGACCACTCAATGGAGTCAGTTGGGGATGCAGGACCCACCAGAAGCCATAGCCCACCATAACCCAACATGGAGATGGTACGATCTACATGGAGACCGCAATGTGATGAGTAGCCAGCGGAGGTGAGAGATGGTTAAAAGGAGATTGGCTATTGCAGAAGTAAATAAAGATATCAGCAAAACATTGAGCCAACTGAAAACTGCTCATTGAGAAGCAATTGCTATCTTTAGATGCTACGAAGTGCTATGACGCAAACTCTCGATACCAGGAGCCTTTGCAGAGAGTTCCCAGGACCACCAAGAGGATATCCTCTACTGGTTAGAAGACCGATTGGATTCAAAACGATGGTTTGTAATATTGATAATGAAGCGGAAACTAAGATGTTGAATCAACCTTGAAGGAATGAACTTTCATATGGGATGATAATGGTTCTCCAAACGCCGGTTTTCACTCCTAATATGTTAACAAACGACGATGCATTGGAATTACAAGATCATCAAAAGTACCATGATGTAGTGCAGGCATCAAACAAATGGAACTAAACAAGTAACTTGGTAGTGATGATTTTAAGTGGTTTGGAGACAAGCTGATGTGTGTTATTGAACTTGACATCCGGAAATGATCAAAGGTACGTTTGAACTCTTTTGATGAAATGCTTGAGTTTCATGCAACAATATCACAGTTGAACGATGGCTAGCAATTCAACAATACCTAAAGCCTTGTCAACATTACTTTCATATTAAATGTTCTGTACTCTATGTCTTGTGACATCTTATAAGCCAGAGAACACTGCCTAAAGATATTGAAGAGCTGTTTTGGCAAAACGTTTATGGCCAGAGTAACTAAAAAACCTTACCGTCAATGGCAAAAGTGACTGATCTGGGTATTTACTGGTTGTTGATAGCCTTCAACAGTGTGATATTGATTGATGCTGAGATGAATTGCCTTCTATTGAGGAATTGGATGGCTTGTGCAGTCATCATTAAAACAAAACCATCAAAATGGACAAAGACTCTCACTGATTTCATGATGTTGTGAGGTGACAAGTTTGTAAAGTCCCTAGACGGCGGATGACATAACCTGCTCGAACGTCCTAACCAACAGAAGCAAAAGCTTTCTATATACAATGGCGAGCCTACATTCGTGAGCTCCCTCTGCTAATTGAAAAGCAGACACAGAACTTTCCAGTGAGAATTGTAGTAACCGCAGTAGTAAACGAGTCTTACATGCACTAGCTGGCACCAGCCTTACATGCACTAGCTGGCACCAGCCTGGCACTGGTCCAGATGCTAGTAACGTGGCCCTACCAATTCTGGAAATGGTGAAAAAAATGGCGATAATTTTTCTGGCACCAGCTAAACCAGAAAACACCAGAAACACCACCAAACCACACAGCAGCTCGAGATGGGTGTCAGTATAATGGGAAAGTCGTTTGCAGGCAAGCTGCTGGTGCAGCACGCGCTGTTCAAGGGGTTCTACGGCGTGGGGCGTCTCACAGCACAGAAGCTGTGCTCTAAGCTGGGCTTCTACCCGTACATGAAGATGCACCAGCTGACCGAGCAGCAGATCCTGAACATCACCAAGGAGCTGTCGGAGATGACCATTGAGGCAGACGCACGCGCGATTGTGCAGTCGAACATCAAGGCCAAGCTGGGCACCTGGAAGGGAATGAGACACTCGCTGGGACTGCCTGTGCGTGGCCAGCATTCTAAGAATAACGCAAAGACCGCAAAGAGATTGAATAGAGTCGAAAGAAGAGCTTAGCTCCATGTATATAAATTAAACGAATTAGCAAAGATAGTTGCTTAGCTGTAGATGTGACCTGCGTAGTCACCTGCAACGCTTAGCGTGGTTCACCAGGTGTTTCCCGAGCACTCGATGTCAGTTGCCAGCTCACCGGCTGTCAGCGTGGTTCACCAGATGTTTGCCAGTTCACCGGCTGCTTAGCCAACTGTGTACCGGCGTAAATTGTGGTCCACAGGCCCTCACCAGCGTAAATTATGGTCCAAGTCTGACCTGGCCGAGTCCCCGGCTCAACTGTAGTCCACGAGGCGCTAGCCCCACTGTAATTCACCAGGCCCTTACCAGACGCCTACCAGGCGCACCAGAAACTATAGCCCGGAGGCTAAGACAAGCTGTAGTCCTGCACAAAGGTGTCCCACTTCTCCAGGTTGAGCAGGTGCCTCATGGTGGGTCTGCCGTGCGGACAGTTCCACGGCTTGTCCAGCTGGCTCAGGTTCCGCACAACACCAGTCATCTGCGGCATGGTGAGCTCCCGCCCAATCATTATACTTTTGCGGCACGCTCTCATTGCCAGCATGGACCTGATTTTAGAGCACCGGATATTCTTGTTGAACGAGTTGGACTTGATCAGCTCAATCAGCTCCATGAAATCGGATTCGTTGAAGATGATCTTCTTGGACAGCGGCTTGGATACCAGCTCGATCTTGCTGCCGGGCTCGTTCGACTCATTGATGTTGAACTTGAACCCGTTCTTGAAGAACACTTCTTTGTTCTCAATGACAACCAGCTCGTCAATGATCGACAGTCCCAGCTTCTTGGGCAGAACCAGCTGCTGGCTATCAAAGTACATCTCGTTGTTGAGCTTCTCAAAGTTGAATTTCTCGTCTGAGGCGTGCTGGTCAATGATGAAGAGGTTTTTACTGTGCGGTTCGTTCTTGCACACGATGATGAACCCGTGATTGAACTGCCCTATGATGCGCATCTTTTTAAAGTCTGTCTTGGATACACACAGCGTCAGATACTCCTCAGACGCTTCCTGGTTGGTGATATCGTCAATCTCGAGTTCGTGTTCCTGTTTCTCGATGGCTATGGGCTGTGCTACCGCGTTTTTGCTGAGTTTGGGGGTCTGTAGCTGCACCTTGATGTTGTGGATGCGATCTGCTTTCTTGGTGGACACACAAGTGACCACCACGTCGTCAACCAGCTCCTGTGAGTTTGATGACTTGATGTGGTCTGCGACGGTTGGCAGTTTCTGTGAGTTTGATGTTTCAATGTGGTCTGCGACGGTTTGCACTTGTTGGGTGGTGACTGTGACTTCCTCTTCCGACTCAGAGTCGTAGTCCTCGTGGCTGTGGTGGCAGCTGGAATGGTCTGAGTGGCTGGACGGGCTGGTAATGGAGCGATGGGCTGTCCCGGAATTCAGGCTCTCTGCTGTCACCATTGACACTTCCGGCCTGCTTTCCACCTCCACGTCCTCCTCTACTGGATCGTAGTTGTACGGAACGTACACTGGAGCTGCATCGACCTCATCTTCGCCCTCATCCTCCATATCTTCATCCTCCTCCATACTCTTCTCAGTAATGGCGTCCTCAGCAGTGTCGTCCTCAGCAGTGTCGTCCTCAGCAGTGTCGTCCTCAGCAGCGTCGTGTATAGCACCAGCCTCATCACCCTCCACCGCACGACTATCACCATCATCACCACCAGCCTCAACACGACTATCACCATCATCACCACCAGCCTCAACACGACTATCACCATCATCACCACCAGCCTCATCCTCCACCGCACGATTATCACCACCGTCACCACCAGCCTCAACACGACTATCACCACCGTCACCACGTCTCTTGCCAAAAACCAGCTGGCCATCCCGCAGCTCGCCGTCTAAAACCTTCTCCACCGGGCCAACCTTCACCACCACCTGCTCCTTTCTAGGAGCCTCCGGCTTCACACCCCTGCAGTTCTCCAGCACCTGCAGCTTCCCCACCGGTACAACCAGCTTCTGCTCGCTGAAGTACTCCACCAGCTTATTCCTGAACTCAAACAGAAACTCGTCCTCCATATGGAGCAGGACCCGCGACTTGTCTGGCGACAGGTTGATGTCAAACCTGTTCTGCGGGATCTCCATGTTGATGACAAACACGGGGAACTGCAGGTGGTTGTACGACTTGTACACCTCGTTCACCAGCTTATTGAGCACCTCCATCACAATTGGCCGGCTGTTTATGTACACAAATTGCCGGTCTTTGGAGTTTCTGCCAAACCCAAACGAGGAGTTGGAGATCAGCCCAGACACCCGGAACCCGAGCACATTCAGCACGATGGGCTGCAGCTTATCAAACGTGCCAAATACGTTGATAAAGTTCTTCTGGATGGTATCGTTGAGCTGGGTGGAAACAACCTTTTTGTTGTCGTTGAACACGTTGATCTTGACGTTCAGCAGTATCAGCGCGTACTTCTGCACCAGCGCCACACAGCTGCTGAACTCTTTCTTGATGCTCTTGACAAACTGCTTCTCTCTAACGGGCAGAGACTTGAACAAATTCTTGATTATGAAGGTTGTGCCCTTAGACCTCGTTGTGGTGGACTTGCCGAGCAGTTCCCCCGTGTGACTGAACTCCAGGCAGTCCGCCTTGGGCCCAGCCTGCGTCGTGATGATCCTCAGGTCGGAGATATTGCAAATAGAGTTGATAGCTTCACCTCTGAACCCCAGCGTGCTGACGCACTCCAGGTCCTCGAAACGCGTGATTTTCGACGTGTAGTTTCGTCTGGCAACCGTGGCGTAGTCCTGCGGCGCGATACCGTCGCCATTGTCGCTGAACTCGATCGCATCCAGCCCGTAGTTCTTGAACTGGATCTCAATACTGGACGCGTGCGCGTCGATCGCGTTGTCCAGCAGCTCCTTGACCACGCTCTTCAGGTCAATGATCACCTGGCCCGACGTGATTTTCAGCACGTCCCGGTGCTCGATCTGCCGCATGCTCATCTTGCTCTGTTGGCCTGTTGTGGTGTCCAGCACGGTTTATCCTAGTGGTTATGCGCTGTGTTTGAATCCGGTAGGGGCAGCACGCAGCCCAGCACAGCAGAAACAGCCTGGTTACAGCCCGGTTAGCAGGCTGCTATGCTACAGCCCGGTTAGCAGGCTGCTATGCTCAGCCCGGTTTAGCTGGTGCAAGCTGAGGCTGTAAAATGCACCCAGTTAGTACTCAGTTAATGAGGCAAGTGGTCAGCAGGTGTGTCAGGTGTCCAAAAGTCCAGTGCTGCAAGTGTTATTGAACCATGAACAATCCAGTGACGAGAGCCGGTGGTCTTCAAAAGTAAGGAACTTGGATGTTGAATTACAGTAAATTCTGACAATTTATGCTTTATGTCCTCAGCAGTTGATGATCCCAGAGATCAGCTGGTTTGGTTTACATTGTTCAGTGGCTTTTCACAGTACCGTATTAACGCAAGCTTCAAGTATTGAAAGCTGGCTAGGGCCAGCTGAATCGATACGTGTTTAATGAAACAGAACAGAAGGGTACCAGATGTCCAGCGGGCTCACAACTTTTGTCAAAACTTGGATTGTATCATATAACCAGCAGTCTAAATGATAGAAACAGAATAAGCACACCAAGTTTACAAAAAGTAGCTGTAGTTTTCTAAGTAAGTAGTAAGATGAACTGGTGCTTTATCAGCTAACCTAATTTCGATTGAATCACATTTACATGGAATTTATCTGTTACTATCTGTCCCTAAAAGCTAATCTAACATACCCCAACAACACCAAGTACTTACTATAATTGACACAGAAAACACCAAAATCCCAACCTCTCCCAATACACACTAATCCTATCATTAAAACATTACGGGCCGTCATTTAAACCGGGCCGTCTTTCTATCCATCACTTCCTCATCTATAATAGCGGTAAACTAAAATGCCAACTCTCCTTAGGATACCCTGACGCAGCACTGCTGTTCCCAGCATATCCTTAAAAGAGACAAAACAGAATATAGCCCTGACCTAACTTAACAAAGAAGCTGACTTCCTGCACATATCTAAGATTCACAGCATGGACTTTCCGCCTAAAATTAGCTCTCTTTATCTATGGATAAAACAACTCAACATCACCATAAGTAACAGATAATAGCCCATCTATTTCTTTGAGGTACCTTAACATTGACGACCAGAGGGCACATAAAAGACACCGGTTCCTGAACTTGACCCTGCTAACCCTCTTATGCCATATCTATATGTCGTATCAACTCAACTGTCTCTATCTGCTGCTACATACCTTTACCTTAAAGGGCTTATCCATGGGCCTGGCTACATAACTGAAATCCTATACATTGATATAGTATAGTACACCACTGCATCGTTACTTGTAGCGCATCACCAGTGCACTAATACGCTGTGGCAGCGCGCTGCAGCACAGCAGGGTTCATGGTGGCTACAGGGGTCACGTGAGAATTTTGTATGTATTTTGCCAATGGCCCGATGGGGCAGGCGCGCAACCGCAATTACCTAATGGGAACATTGGCGCTGCCGCAATTGCCTAGTGGGGATACGGTGCAACCGCCATTACCTAATGGGGACATTGGCGCTGCCCGATGGGGACTCAGTCAAGATTCATCATGCGCTTGAGGTTCTCGTACATGAGGTAGCTAATGGAGACGGCCGGGCACACCTTGGCGAGGTTGGGTACGAGGCCCTTGAACAGGCCCGGGTAGCCCTCGCGCTGGACGGTCTGCACGAGCACGTCCTTGAAGCCTGTGTATTTGTATGGGTGGGCGTAGGTGCCCTGTGCCTGGAGTCTGGTTCTGAGCAGGTTGATCGGGTAGACGAGCGTGGCCCCCACGGTGCCGGAAAAGGCGCCCATAGGCAGCACAATAAGGTTGCTGAGCACCACGTCGTCCTTGGAGCAGCCCAGCTCGGCAGCCTTCTTGGAGATGTACCATTTCTTCAGAGCGGAAAAGGTGCCCAGGTCGCACGCTGCGTAGGGGAAGATGCCAGTGACGCCGACAAACACGCCCCTGTAGAAGATGCGCAGGCCGCCCTCGCGGTACATCTCGCGGGCGGTCTTGAGCAGCAGGCCCGTGCCACGCTCCTTGCTGTCGAGGTTGGCGCACTGCACGCGGTACTTGAGGGTGTCGATCGGGTACACAGTGAACTGGGACACGACGCCCCCGACACCGCCCGCAAGGTATGTGGCCATGCGCGAGAGCTCGTCTGTGCCCTCGAGGCGCTGCAGGAACCGTTTGGCAGCCTCGAACGAGCCAAACTTCATTGCGCTTTCCGGGAACACCTTGAGCACGTTGAGCCCGTTGCCCACGTAGAACGCCTTGAGCCCGCCCTGCCGGTACAGGGTGGTTGCGGCCTTGATGAGCGGGCTCTTGAGCTTGTGCTGGGCCTTGAGCTGCTGGAGCTCGTGCGCCTTGAGGATGGTGGAGCTCAGGTCTGTGCGCGCAATCAGGAACACCTTGATTCTGTCAAAGGGCGCGGTGCACGTACGCGACACCACGCCGCTGAGCCCGCCCGCTGCAAAGTACCCGAAGCCCTTGACAAGGTCGTTCAGCACCGTCACGTCTCCCTCCGAGCTCAGGTCCACGTCGTTGCCCGAGATGAACTGGTACGCCGTCATCAGCCTGGACCCGTTGAGGCGCGGCACAAACACCAGCAGGTCGCGCCACTCCTCGTACGTCATGTACCGCTTCTTGTTGTGGATGAGCTGGGTGAACTCGCCGGGGCTACTCCCGCTGGCGCTGCCTGGCGCCCCCGGCGCCCCTGGGCCCCCTGGGCCCGCGCTGCCGCTCCCACTGCCGCTCCCGCTGGCTGCCTGCCGCGCTTGCAGCCCGCTCAGGTACCGCTCCAGGTCCGCCGCCGCAAGCCGCCCGTCCCTGTCCTTGTCCAGGCGCTCGAACCCACGCTGGATCTGCGCCTCCGCCTGCTCCACGTACTCCCTGAACTCGTCAAAGGTCACCACCCCGTCCCGGTTGCGGTCCAGCTCTCTGAACAGCGTGGCTATCCCGTCCGGCGAGTGCTTCAGCGGGTGCTCCGACCCCCTGAACGCCTCGCGCAGCGTCGCAAGGTCCACCCGCCCGCTCTGGTGCACGTCTATGCGCGCAAACAGCTCTGCCGCCGTCTCGTCCTTCATCTCTGTGGCCTCTCAAGTGCTTTCTCCTGCAAAATTTTCCACCGGCGTTGTCTTTCCTCATTGGGCCTGGCGGAAAAGTATAAAAGGCGGGCTGCTTATCTCTAGCAACTTTGCCCGCTACAACAACCATGTCGTACGGAAAGGAAGCTGCTGCAAGACTAGCAGGCAAGACGGTGCTCATCACAGGTGCGTCCGCGGGAATCGGCGAGCAGCTGGCCCTGGACTATGCCGAGGCGTCCCAGGGGGACATCAAGCTCGTGCTCACCGCGAGACGCCTCGACAAGCTCGACGCCCTCAAGCAGAGACTCCAGGCGGAGTACCCGCGCATCCAGGTGCTGCCGGTCAGGCTCGACGTGTCCGACCTGGCCGACATTGACCACTTCTTTGCCACGTTGCCACCAGAGTTTGCCGCCATCGACATCCTCGTCAACAACGCGGGCAAGGCACAGGGCCTCGACAAGATCGGCGACATCAGACAGCAGGACATCGACACCATGTTCCAGACAAACGTCATTGGCATGATCGCCATCACCCAGAAGGTGCTCCCAGGCATGAAGTCACGTGACTCCGGCGACATTGTCCAGCTGGGCTCCATCGCGGGCAGGGACCCGTACCCGGGCGGAGGCATCTACTGTGCCACCAAGGCCGCGCTCAGATCCTTCACCCACTCGCTCAGAAAAGAGCTCATCTCCACCAAGATCAGGGTCATCGAGATCGACCCGGGTAACGTCGAGACAGAGTTCTCCAAAGTGCGTTTCTTTGGCGACGAGTCCAAGGCAAAGAGCGTCTACAAGGGCACAGAGCCCCTCGTGGCTAAGGATATCAGCGACCTGATCTTGTTTGCCACCACCAGAAGACAGAACACCGTCATCGCCGAGACCCTCATCTTTGCCACAAACCAGGCCAGTGCCAGCCACCTCTTCAGAAAGGAGTGAGTGCTGGAACCCTCCAGTGCCAGCCACCTGTTCAGAAAGGAGTGAGTGCTGGAACCTGGGTTGACGTCGGTTGACTCGACGCAATAAAGAATAATTCTAGTCCCTGTAGTTTCGTGTTTCTACAGTACCGAGATCGACATCCCAAAGCCTGGGTGCCCATGGCACGCTCCCAGGATCGACATCCCAAAGCCTGGGTGCCCACGGCACCCCGAACCCTTCTGCCATGGATGCACCCTGATGATTACTTATCGCGGAACTCGCATTCCGTTGGACCCTGTTGATAAGGTGCACGATATCATTGGCTACTGTGTGAGCTGTAGTGTCAATGCGAGGTTGGGCACCAAGCACCTCGCACCGCGCACCCACCACAGTCCCACCCATCACAGTCCCACTACTCTCAATGCGAGCTTAGTCACGCCAGCATGTTTGAGAGCTGTCATTGCGGTGCGTATTTGTAGTGTGCCATTGCTGTTGGTGGCCTAAAACCATAGCGATGGATTGAATAACAGCATAAAACCACCCACCTCTCTCCTAGCGTACCCACTTCAAACTCGCGCCGTTATCCCATTCCCACAAAGTGCATCACGTCCCAGAGAAAGAAAAAGAGAGTATTGAGTGAAAGCATAGAGAGCGGTGTGCCAGCTTTAGTTCCAACAACCCTATCATTAGCTCGGAGAAACTTAGCTGTACTTAGCCTTAACATACACGCCAAAGTGCCGAGCCCTACACATCTAACATGAGAGTTTGATATTCCAGCACCTCACTAACTGGCTAGTGCGTTATGGCACCTGACCCTTATCTGCCCTGCCATGCACTAGCTACTCTTCCAGTTGCCGTAGGCGCCCCTCTTCATCAGCAGCAAAAACCTCACTAAACTCCAGAATCTCCAACCACCCTGTACATCTGAGTGTGCAACAATCGATGCTGCTGTCATATCTTCACCTTGTCACTTTGTCATCAGAATAGACGCACCACTCTAATATACACACATTATACTCGATTTGACTAATAGAAGACATATGATTCATCTTGTGGTGCTTAAACTGCTCAGCTTATGGGACCTTCAGCTTCAGGACAGACACTTCAGCCTATCATAGAATCTTCAGCTTACACACAAACATAATACCTCTTTAGTTGATAATACAGCCAGTTCAGCTCAGTACAAATCTTTCAGCTTGTAATACAGACACTTCACCTTGTAACACTCCAACTATAAATGTCCCTAGCTGTCTGTGTGTTTCCTAATTTGATCTGGATACGCTTGCGATTACCTCGGCAGGGTCCAGTCTGCAACCTCTCCACACATCATCAAAAAATGTTATTAAGCCTTCCACACATCATCAAAAAATGGTTATTAAGCCTATAAAATTTCATCTCATCTGCCACCACCTACCAGCAAAAGAAGATGAGCACGCTGCCCAGCACCCGGCTGTACCTCCAGTACCTCACCAACAACACCCAGAAGCTTCTGGCGCAGCACCACAAGCAGCTGCTGGGCTCAATTGCACACTCTTCCAGCACCAAAATCTCTACCGAGATAAAATCAGGAATCTACCAAATCTCGATATCCAACCCCCAGGCACCCAACCCGACGCCGCTGGTGATGGTCCACGGCTTCGGCTCGTCTGGAATCCTATACCACCGGAACCTGGCGGGTCTGTCGCAGCAGTTCCAGCAGATATACGCGATTGATTTGCCGGATTGTGGATTATCAGACCAAACTGACTTTGAGGTGGGCCAGTTCACCGAGACTGTGGCTCTGGAGCCCCTGCGCAAAGACGTGTTCAAGTACACTGTGAACAGGGACACCCAGCACGCAGCCAAGGTGATCCACGCGGTGCAAAAGTTCTACGCGGACCGTCTGAATAGCTGGCTCAGCACTAACAACCTGGGCAGAGTCAACCTGCTGGGACACTCGTTTGGCGGGCTCATCTCGTACCACTACACCAAGCACAACGCCAGCAAGGTGAGCAAGCTGTGTCTGGTGTCGCCTGTCGGGATGGAGCGCAACATCCTGTCGATCAATAACTCCACATTCACTGGAGTAACCAATAACGACAACCCGCTCAGCAGCAACTACTACAGGCAGTTCGCCAACCAGACACGGCTGCTCCAGTTCATATTCACCAACGGGTTCACAGTCCTCAAGGCACTGGGCCCGCTCGGAATGTACATGATCCGCAGATATCTCACCAGAAGGTACATGAGAGGCTCCACCGACACCCAGCAGATAGACCTGCTGACGAGCATCACCACGCTGCTGTTTTTCCAGCTCACAAAGAGCCACGACTGCCTGGTGACCCTGCTGAACAACAGCCTGATGTCCCGGGACCCGATAGCCGACGACCTCAAGCTCGACCTGCCGGTCCAATTCATCTACGGCCAGTACGACTGGATGAACGTGAATGCCGGCTACCTGGCGTCCCAGACATCCCCAAACTTCCAGTTCGATATCGTGGAGAATGCTGGCCACAACCTGTTCCTGGACAACCCGCTACAGTTCAACTCAAAAATAGTCAACTTCTTCAATAAATAAACACAACTATAAATCAATAACTAAACATTTAAGCTAACGTCGCTGGTGGAGTAGTTGGTGTATTTGTCAAAAACATCACCATCATCAACTGTTTGGACTTTTGCGTGCTTTCTCAAGACTCTTCTCTTGATGAACTTGTACACCTCACAGCCAATCCAGAAGAGCGCACTAAATGCAACAGATATACCCCATTCTTTACCAATTGGCCCATGCAAGAACACATCCTTATTGATGACTGGGATGTAGATCACTGGGAAACAGCTGATGAACCCTGCAATAACTGACCAGAATAGGAACTGGTTGCTCCACAGATCCCTCATGAACTGAGTGTATGGCGTATCAGTCTCGTACTTCATCTTGAACAACGACTTCTCCATGTCGATAACCTCCCATGCAAGAATCAATGCGCACCATGTCATTGTAGCAAACGACGCAGATCTGGCTCTGAACACCCAACGGCATTGCGAGCCGTAGTCCTTGTTACACTCATAGCCCAATTCTCCGTTACCAAACGCGTAAATAACAACAACAAAGCAGCCTAGACAGCACGCAGCCATCCACACTCCGTAGATGAACAAATCGATAATCATTTTCCACGAGAAAACACTCTCCTTCGAGGGTTTTGGGTCCTTGTCCATAATCTCAGGCTCTGCACTCTCCAGTCCTAAACCCATAGCTGGGAAACATGAAGTCACCACAATGATCCACAACACTTCAACTGGCGATAGTGGGAAAACTGAAACACCGTCTTTGTCCTTGAAAACCAGTCCAATCATTAAGTATAGAGCCTGAGCAACGTTCTCAGCTAGTAGTTGTAGCACAAACTTCTGGATATTGGCGTTCATACGACGACCTTCTTCAATTCCGTTGATAATAGACGCAAAGTTGTCATCGCTAAGAATAATGTCACTAGCATCCTTGGCAACATCTGAACCGTTGATACCCATAGCAATTCCAACATCTGCAATCTTCAAACTTGGCGAATCGTTAACACCGTCACCGGTCATAGCACAAAACTTCTTACGACGATGTAACGCTTCAATCATACGGACTTTAGTCTTTGGCGAGCATCTAGCAATAACAAGAGGTAGCACTGGCAATTCGTCAATTTCTTCATCACTCAAGTCATCAAACTGCTGTGCAGTCATAACCATAACATCCACAATCTCCTGAGAGTAGTTGTACAAGTTCTTTGGAATAATACCAACTTCCTGCGCAATGGTCTTTGCTGTGGATGGATGGTCACCAGTCAGCATATGGACATTGATACCAGCTTTGTGACACTTCTTCACGGCTCCTAAAGACTCCAGTCTTGGTGGGTCATAGATACCAACTAGTCCCAGAAAGATCAGATCGGATTCTATGGCATCACGATTAGAGGTGTAGTCAAAATCCTTTGGAATGGTTTTAGTGGAGTGTGCTAGGACTCTGTAGCCTTCTTGAGAGAACGAGTCCATGATTTCTTCAATCTGGGTGATATCATCTTGTGTGATTTCAGCCAGCACACCATCTTTAAACCAGTGGGTACAAGCTTTTAAGATTCTCTCAACAGCACCTTTAGTATAAACATGATTATTAGCCGGGTCTTCACTATAGGAGTAAATCGCACTCATCTTTTTAACAGAAGAGTCGAATGGGAACTCATGTAGATGGGTATAACCACGTTCAGTCAACACTTTTCTGTCTAGTCCATTTCTGTTTGCAAACACCTGAATAGCAGTTTCAGTTGGATCTCCCTGAGCTTTCCATTCGCCGTCCTCGTTTTGAAAAACAATGGCAATGTTTGACAAGGTTGCACACTCTAACCATCTATTGTACATCTCGTCATCTTTAGGCAAGGGCTGTAAATACTCAGAGTCATCTTTAGATTTATCGGTTGGCAATTTATCTTTGTAGAATTTGATTTCACCCTGGGTTGGGTTTAAAGGCTCATTTGAACCCACAACTTTGATTGTACCAAATGATGGGATCCATAGAGACTCAACAATCATTTTGCCCTGGGTCAAAGTACCAGTTTTGTCTGAGCAAATATCGTTAATTGAACCCAAAGCTTCCAAAGAGTCCATTTTTCTGATGATAACGTGCTTTTGCGACATGATTTTTGCACCCACCGACATGGTGATGGTCAACACCACAACCAAAGAAGATGGGATCATGGAAACGGCAACACAGATGGCATAAATGGCCACTTCTGAGCTAACTTTGAACTTTTGGGTGGCCATGACGATGATCGCAAATATAACTGCAACAACAAATAACAAAAGAGCCAGCTTTGATAGTTTTCTACTAAGAGGAGTACCAACGTTTGTTCCTAAAAAGTTACCAATACCGTCTTTTGTTAGAAGCCACAAGTTCTTTGCGAAACTTTCTTCTTCGCTCTTTAAGCTGCGCTTTTTGCCCTTTAGCGATTTGGCAATCTCACCAATCTCTGTTTGGAGCCCTGTGCTGATGACAATACCCGTTGCACGGCCCTTGGTGACAACCGAGGAGCTGTAGGCGATGTTTAAGCGATCACCAATTGGCATATCCTCTTTGTAGACAACGTCAAACTCTTTGGCAATAGGCAAAGACTCACCGGTTAGCAGCGCCTCGTCAGTCTCAAAGTTCAGACAGTCGATGATTCTCAGGTCTGCTGGGATGGTGTCACCGACATTGACAGTGACGACATCACCAACAACAACAAACTTGGTTGGGATAGTTGCTAGCTCCCCGTTTCTGAGTACTTTGGCGGTTGGCGAAGATAGCGATTTCAGCGAATTCATGGTCTTGGACGCCTTGAACTCCTGCTGGGAGCCAATAGCAACGTTGATGAAGATGACAAACGCAATGACACCGCCAGAAATCCAGTCTTTGATACCAAAGGTGATTGCCATAGAGATGATAAGCACCAGGATCATGGCGTTACACGACTGGTGGATGATGATCTTGACCAGCGAGATCTTCTGATCGTCACCCAGGGTGTTCTCGCCATACTTGTCCAGCAGCTCTTTGGCTTGCTGCTCAGTGAGACCCTGCTTGGTGTCCACGTTGAACCGTTTTGCAACCTGCTCGACAGACTGCTTGTACGGGTGGATGTGCTGTGTGGTTTCCATAGATGACGCGGACTTGAAACTTGCAGAATAGTTGTTCTTCTCAGACGCTTCCATTCTTTGCTTCTTTATGTTTTTATAGCTTAGACGGATGCATCAGTTTTAGGCGGGACACCGTCACTTTTATAGTCCAAGTGTGGGATAATGAGATTTCTGGGCTGCAGGGTATAGCAAAAATAGAAATAAAATTGATGTTTTTTGCTGCAGTGTGCTTGAATGTGTCAATTTTCGTACCACTTTTAGCCGCTCTTCTCTGTTCATGCGGGGGTGAAGCACATCGGCGAGCTTTTGCGCTTTTCACAGCCTCGTTGCAACTACAAAAGTCATGGAAGACCACCACAAGTCGCTCATACCTGTAGCCTGCTCAGAGATAAGTCCAGTTATTACCACGGTAAAGTGCAGGAAGTTTGGACTCATTTTGGCGAAATTTCTTGCTCTTTCTTGGTACTATAAAAACTGGTTAAAGCTAACTACTTCCGCAGCCGGAAAAACAACCTGGTTGTAGGCATCAATGCAAAGCGCCGTGTGCCGGGAGTCCAGTCGTAGGCACTAGAAGTACCCAACACTAATGGCTGCGTTGTACTGCTAAACTACTTTTTCCCCAAGCAATGTCGTCTGAGCGCTAAGAAAAAGGCTGTGGCCAACGTGGTTGCTCGTCATCTTATCTACGCTTACGTAAAACGCCACGCTTGATGACTAATCAAGCGCTGTCCGCTCTGGATGACTAAGTAGTAAGGGTGTTTATTACTAAGCTAAGCCCTGACTAAGGATTGAGTGTTTATCACTAAGCAGGCCCTCATTTGCTGTTGGATGAGGAGGACGCGCTGGTTTTGGTGTCCTGGGCGAGCTGCTTAGCCAGCTGCTTCTCCTGCTGTTTCTTCCGCTTCACCAGCAGCTTGGCGTCCCGTTTGGCCTGCGCAATCTCAGCCCTCTTATTCGCCCACAGTCTCAGTTTCTCTCCTTTCAAGGCCAGGAACAGTGGGAATGGTATACCGGTTGCCAGCCCAATAAAACCAAATATCGTGCACCCCCAGCCGTAGCCGATACTGTTAAACATCTGTGTTGAGAAGAGTGGGAAGGCAAACCCAAAGAAACATCTGAAAATTGACACTGCTGCAATTGCACTGGCTGCAAATCTAGGGTTCATCTCAATCAGGTAAGTTTGAATACAGTAGAACACCGCAATCAGACCAAACGAGAATAACGTGGCACCCACTGCTGGCATTATAAACTGCACTTTCTTCTCTGCACCCCATCCAAACCAAAATAACCCAACTGGTAAAATAAATCCAGAAACTAGTAATAATGGTAGTTTGAATTCTGGTTTGTAAACTCCATTATTACGCTTGATTAAGTACTCTTGAAATCTTGTAACTGAAATTTGGAAAAATGGAATACCTATGAGATATCCAATCATCATGGAAATATACATCAACCCAGTAGATCCACTTCCAAATCCATAATTTTTTCTCCAAACTTGTGGAAATGCAACAATTAAAATGTAAAGACATCCATAACAGATTGCCATGAACACACCTAATCCAAAAACCATTGGGTTCGTAAATAGCATTGTTAAAGGTCTCTTGAAATTTGATATCAAAATATCGAAAAATGTCTCTCCTGTAGCAATTTCATATAATGAGTGCAAGTTTTGATTACCAGTCAACTTTCTTAGCTTATGGGCTTTTCTTTTCAGCAGAATAGGTGGATAAGTTTCTTGTAACAGGACGTTTCCATACACTGCAATAACACCATTGAATATCACCAAAACCCAAAAACACCATCTCCATGTTGCATACTCAACAATGTATCCAGCAATCAGTGCAGATATCGATGGTCCAACTGTTGGCCCCAAACTATATAAACTCAGACTTAGCCCCCTTTCCTCATTATTAAACAAGTCTCCCAGGACACCAGCTCCAATACAAACAGGTGCAACGCCTCCTAAGCCAGCAAACATTCTGAACACACACATTTGTGTCACATTCTTAGATAGCGCACACCCAATATTGAAGAGAAACAAGAACCACACGGAAACGTCAAGAACTATTTTACGTCCATAAATCTCACTTAGCGGTGCAACTAAAGGTGGGAACAATGCCCATGATAGAATATAAATTGAAACCATCAGTGCAGAAATAGTTGGGTTTGTCACACCGAATTCCTCTGCAATTTTGGGCAGTGCTGGTGATAACATTGTTGATGCAAAAGGTGATAGTAGAGTGTACATGGTGACAACCAACGTACTCCTCCACTTCTTTTTGTTGGTCCAATTACGCGGGTTTTCAGGATCGTCATCTCCATCCCAAGTGACGAGTTCTGGATCGATTTCTCGAAATTCTGTACCATCATTCTTAGTAGGAAGCCCCTGTTCTTCTCTATCTACTCCTTGGTAGACGCTTTGTGATTCTTCTGCTTGGTTTCTGAGAGACTCTATATCGGTGGGCTGGCGGGGATTATTTAGCGTTTCCAACTCTTTGGCGACTCTTCCCTCTAAGGTTGAGATGATTGTGGCTCTTGTCTGGGTTCTTTTCAGCTCAATCTCGTCCGAGTCCAAGTCCTTGTACAGGTTTTTCTCGCAGAACTCGTTGGCTTCGTCAGTGGATCTGGTATCATTATTAACGTTGCGACTAAATGTCTTTTTGATAGTGGATATCAGGTCTTCCCCCGGGACACTCACTGAAGACACGGTTCTCTGCAGGTTATGCTGCCTCTTTTCACAGTACTCTCTGTCGAAAGCCTGGGGAGAAGTCACCACGTCAATTGAAGAGGTTGTGGAGTTTGAGGATGTTGAAGAATCAATAGAAACTCTTTCTGACATATTCAAAGCTTCTTTGTAAGTCGATGTCTGGTGATTAGCAGTTAGTTATTAGTATATGTAGTGTTTAATAGTGTGCTGTAGCAAGTGTGATGACTTTTTCAACGTCGAATGCAATAGTTCAAATGGTTAAATGAACTGAGAAAAATATCTCTATTATATATTTTTTCTGGGTTTTGGAAGTAATAAGCGATGGATGCATAATGATACATAAATGTGCGTCATGGTAATTTTGCTAAATTGAGATAGCCGTCATTTGGATCAGCTTTTGGTTACAGGGGAGTCGTTATTTTGTAATAGGAAAGACATGGGATGTGTTTTCTTGCTATTTAAAACCTGTCGAGTGGCTTTGTGGGTTTCACTAAGGGCGAAAGCCACTGTGAATCAACGTTTTTCTCAGCCGTTAGTACTAGTTGCTTGGTGCATGATGGTACATAGCAGGCCCTCTACCATGCTAAACTGGCATTAATATTTTGGTATTATTAGGTGACAGGGGCCGGTGCTCTGGCACGGACAAGCACAGTGGAATACTGAGGCCCAGTACACGCTCACGGAGTGCTCCCCATACACTATTTTGATGATTATGGGTGCCAGCCAGTACTGCACGGTTCCGCATATGGTGTATATTGTATGATTTTAGTGTGTATGAGCAGGATGAGTAGTGATAGCAGGAGAGGTATAAGCCAGTGAAAGCCGTGCAGCAAGCTGAAGCCATTTGACCACGCTGTCGCCAGTGGCACAGGCACAGCCCAGGGCGCCCAGTGTCCATGGTATATATACTCTAGACCTGTCAGTTCACGTTGTGCGGCGCAGCATGTTGCATGAGACGTTTATTATGTGAATCTGGCTGAGCATGGGGCTGAAAACAAGCCTGTAGCGGGAGGCGTCTGGGCAGCAACCGTGAACACTGACATGCCCAAACCAAACGCAAATGCCCACAGCAGGTGCCAGTCCACGAGCACCAATGCAGGCACTGAAAATGGTATTCCACGCTTCAATTCAGTATCAATTAACCGCTCCAGTTCACTGCTTCGGTGGTGGCTTTCGTCAACTGCACCGGCATGCTCCAACAGGCATACACACGCAACACCATGCACCGCAGGAGATTTTCCTTGCCGTTCCACAACACCACTGCTACCTGCGCCGCTCGGCAGTATCTTGCAGCAGCTTAGATAAGCTCTGACTGTTCGCTGACCTCATTGGTGACATCATCAGCCGCCTCACTCAGCGCGGAAAATTCCGTGCAGCTGACTAATCCGCCGGTGCTTCGCAGACACCCGCCGGTAATCGTATCCAATCAAGGCGAAATGCTGCTCTGCAATCAATATAGATATAAATTGATTAGAATATCTGCTTCTTGTTGTGCTATTTTGTTCTGCAACAAGTTGTTTGGTTTGAGCTAGCAGCAAAATGAGCACTGAGGGATGGACTGTGGCCGAATGGGTCGCGTTCCACCTGGACAACATCAATTCTGACGCGCCAGACAAGTCTCTGGAAGCGGTCTTATCACTGCTGAGATCGCAGAAGGCGGCGCCAGCTGATCCTGCCTGGATCTCGCTCGCCACTGAGGAGAACATCAGACACCAGTGGCAGATCATCACTTCCAACTCGCAGCCACAGAACCTGCCGCTGCTGGGTGTCCCAATTGCCGTCAAAGACAACATCGACGCTAAGGGTTTCAAAACTACAGCCGCCTGTCCTTCATTCGAATACACCCCAAAGCAGGACTCAACTGTGGTGTCGCTCTTGAGAAGCGCTGGTGCCATTGTCATTGGGAAAACCAACTTGGACCAGTTTGCCACAGGCCTGGTTGGCGCAAGATCCCCATACGGAAAGACTCCATGTGCGTTTGACTCCACCCGTGTCTCTGGAGGCTCCAGTGCCGGTTCTGCGTCTGTGGTGGCAAGAGGTATTGTCCCAATTGCGCTTGGTACCGATACGGCAGGCTCTGGTCGTGTTCCAGCTGCCTTGAATAACCTGATTGGTTTGAAACCATCTCTAGGTGTTTTCTCTTGTCGCGGTGTCGTGCCAGCATGCAAATCGCTGGACTGTGTCTCCATCTTTGCCCTAAATTTGAGTGATGCCGAAAGAGCATTCAACGTTATGGCTAAACCTGACACTGAAAATGACGAATATTCAAGACCTTTACCTGCTAACCCTCTGAAAAAATTTCCAGCAAAGCCAAAGATCGCTGTGCCACTTAATGTCCCATGGTACGGTGAGACTGAAAACCCAAAGATATACGCCGCTGCGCTCGAGAAACTGAAGTCAATTGGTGCAGAAATTGTCCAATTGGATTTCTCTGATTTATTGGACTTAGCTAAATGTCTATATGAAGGTCCATGGGTTGCAGAGAGATACGCTGCAACACACGAATTCTTTGAAACCAACCCGCCAGCAGACACTTTAGACCCAACTGTTTACTCTATCATTCAAACTGCCACTAAATTCTCGGCTGCTGATGCCTTCAAATATGAGTACAAAAGACAAGGAATCATGCAGAAATGCCGTAAATTAATCTCACAAGTGGATGCTTTATGTGTGCCAACCTGTCCCTTGAACCCAACTTTTGAACAAGTTGCCCAAGAACCGGTTTTATACAATTCCCAACAAGGTACTTGGACCAATTTTGTCAACTTAGCTGACTTAAGTGCCTTAGCTGTGCCAGCTGGGTTCAGACCTGACGGTTTACCACAAGGTATTACATTTATCTCACAACATTTTAACGACTATGCTCTGTTAGACTTGGCCAACCGTTACTTATCGACTTTTGATAGAAAGATGGGTGCCACTTCAAAACCTGTTCTGAAATATGACGAATTATTACCACCAGTTCCAAACTTGGCTTCTTCAATTCAATTAGCTGTTGTTGGTGCACACTTAAAAGGTCTACCACTACACTGGCAACTAGAGAAAGTGAACGCAACTTTAATCAAGGCAACAACAACCTCTTCAAATTACAGACTTTATGCGCTACCACCTTCCGGCCCAGTTCTGAAACCAGGCTTAAGAAGAGTTGAAGAGAACGGTGCCAAGATTAAGATCGAGATTTACGCTGTTCCAATTGAAACCTTTGGTGAGTTCATTGCAATGGTCCCACAACCTTTAGGAATTGGTTCTGTTGAATGTGAAGATGGTTCATGGTGTAAATCATTCATCTGTGAAGAGATTGGTTACACTGCTCCAGGAACCAAAGATATCACTGAATTTGGCGGCTGGGCAAAATATATGGAGAGCTTAAAGCAAGAAAAACCTTACTTCAACACAGTGTTAGTTGCAAATAGAGGTGAAATTGCCGTTAGAATCATCAAGACCTTAAAGAAACTGAAAATAAAAGCGGTCTCCATCTACTCAGATCCTGACAAATACTCCCAGCATGTGTTAGACGCGGATGAAGCCATCCCATTAAACGGTACAAGTGCTGCACAGACATATATCGACATTGAAAAAGTCATTGCTGCAGCAAAACAGTGTAAAGCTGATGCTATCATTCCTGGATACGGGTTCTTAAGTGAAAACGCTGAATTTGCAGATAGATGTGCCAAAGAAGGTATTGTATTTGTGGGTCCATCTGGTGATTCCATCAGAAAATTGGGTTTGAAACATAGTGCCAGAGAAATTGCTGAAAAGGCTGGAGTTCCTCTAGTGCCAGGATCCGGCTTAATTAGCGATGTCAATGAAGCAATAGAATTTGCTAAAAAGCTAGGTTTGTCAAATGACCCAGAAACTTCTATTAAAGTGATGCTGAAATCTACTGCCGGAGGTGGTGGTATTGGTTTACAGAAAGTTGATTTACTGGATGACTTGCCAAAAGTTTTTGAAACTGTTAAACACCAAGGTCAAGCATATTTTGGAGATTCTGGAGTGTTCCTCGAGAGATTTGTTGTAAATGCCAGACACGTTGAGATCCAGATGTTTGGTGACGGGTTTGGTAACGCCATTGCCATCGGCGAACGTGACTGTTCGTTGCAACGTCGTAACCAAAAGATTATCGAAGAAACACCAGCACCAAACTTACCTGACTCCACCAGAATGGCAATGAGAAAGGCTGCAGAACAACTGGGCTCTTCGATGAATTATAAATGTGCTGGTACTGTTGAATTCATTTACGAAGAAAAGACAGACGAATTCTTCTTTTTGGAAGTCAATGCTCGTTTGCAAGTGGAGCACCCAATCACTGAATCTGTTACAGGCTTGGATTTGGTTGAGTGGATGATCAAAATTGCATCCAACAACGCACCAGACTTTTCAAAAGTCGACATCAATGTCAATGGAGCATCTATGGAAGCCAGACTGTACGCAGAGAACCCAGTCAAGGACTTTAGACCATCTCCAGGTCAATTGACCGACGTTTCGTTTCCAGAGTGGGCCAGAGTGGACACCTGGGTGTCTAAAGGTACCACTGTGTCAGCAGAGTATGACCCAACATTAGCCAAAATCATTGTCCACGGTAAGGACCGAGATGAAGCTCTGAAATTACTACAAAAGGCGCTAGATGAGACTGTTGTTTATGGAGTTGTCACAAACTTGGACTACTTGAAGTCGGTTGCCAACTCATCAATGTTTACCAAGGCGCAAATGCACACCAAAATCTTGGACTCGTATGACTACGAAGCCAATGCGTTTGAGATTTTATCACCAGGAGCTTATACCACTGTTCAGGACTACCCAGGAAGAGTTGGCCATTGGAGAATCGGTGTTCCACCATCAGGACCAATGGACTCGTTCTCGTTCAGACTGGCCAACAAGATTGTGGGCAATGCCAAAAAATCGCCAGCTATTGAAATCACGTTGAATGGACCAACCATTCTGTTCCACTCCAATGCCACCATTGCAGTCACCGGTGGTGAGGTTGAGGTGAAAGTCAATGATGCAGCTGTGAGCCAATGGAGCCCAATTGAGATCAAAAGAGGCGACAAACTGTCGATTGGTAAGATCACCAAGGGCTGCAGAGCTTACTTAGCCATCAGAGGCGGTATTGACGTGTCTGAGTACCTTGGCTCCAGAGCCACATTTGCTCTGGGTAACATGGGTGGATACAACGGCCGTGTTCTGAAGCTGGGAGATGTTTTGTTCCTGGGCCAGCCAGAGCTATCAAGCAACACGCTTCCAGTTCCAGAAAGCGAGCCAGTTGCGCTACCAAGCGCACTGATCCCAAGCATCGAGAGCAAGGAGTGGGTTGTGGGTGTCACCTGTGGACCACACGGGTCACCAGATTTTTTCAAGCCGGAATCAGTTGCTGAGTTCTTCTCAGAGAAGTGGAAAGTGCACTACAACTCGAACAGATTCGGTATCAGACTGATTGGGCCTAAACCAAAATGGGCCAGACTGGACGGTGGTGAGGCTGGGCTGCACCCTTCGAACCAGCACGACTACGTCTACTCACTGGGAGCCATTAACTTCACAGGTGACGAGCCAGTGATCATCACGTGCGACGGTCCATCGTTAGGTGGGTTCGTGTGTCAGGCAGTGGTTGCAGATGCAGAGATGTGGAAGATCGGCCAGGTGAAGCCAGGCGATTCGATCCAGTTTGTGCCAATCTCGTACGACGGAGCCAGGGAGCTCAAGGTTATCCAGGACGAGGTGGTGAGCACTTTTGCCAAGCAGTACCCAGCAGTGGGCAGCTACCAGCTACCGGCGCCAGAGGACCCAGTTCTTGCCTCCATCACAATTGATGGGCTGCTGATCACATACCGTCAGGCAGGGGACCGCTACATCTTGCTGGAGTACGGTGACAACTCTATGGACTTGAGCAAGTCGTACCGTGTGAACAGACTGATCGAGATGGTGGCACAGCACTCGACTGTGGGCATTATCGAGATGTCACAGGGTGTCAGATCGGTGCTGATCGAGTACGACGGGTACAAGATCTCGCAGTCGCAGCTGATTGCGGTGCTCAAGTCGTACGAGGAGGAGATTGTGTTTGGACAGGACTGGAAGGTTAAGTCCAAGGTGTTCAAGCTGCCTATGGCGTTTGAGGACTCCAAGACGCTGGACTGTGTGACGCGTTACCAGGAAACAATCAGATCCAAGGCGCCATGGCTGCCAAACAACGTGGACTTCATTGCGGACGTGAACGACATCACCAGGGACGACGTGAAGAACATGCTGTACTCGGCCAGATTCCTGGTGCTGGGACTGGGAGACGTGTTCCTAGGGGCGCCATGTGCCGTGCCTTTGGACCCACGCCACAGATTCCTGGGAACCAAGTACAATCCGTCCAGAACCTACACCGCTAACGGAGTGGTTGGTATTGGTGGAATGTACATGTGTATCTACGCGATGGACTCGCCAGGTGGATACCAGCTGGTGGGTAGAACGATTCCGATCTGGGACAAGCTGAAGCTGGGCTCGCACAGTGCTGAGCACCCATGGCTGCTGACGCCATTTGACCAGGTGGAGTTCTACCAGGTGTCGGAAGAGGAGCTGGAAGCTGCGTGCGAGGACGCCAGAAACGGGAAGTTTGAGGTTGTCGTGGAGGACAGCGTGTTTGACCACGGGGACTACCTCAAGTTCATCGAGGCGAATAAGGAGTCTATCGAAGCGTTTGAGCACAGACAGTCTGGGGAGAAAGCTGCTGAGTTTGCCAAGCTGATCCAGGTGGCCAACGACGAACTGGAGGAGCACAGTGCAGGCAAAGGGGCCGAGGAGGAGACGTTCCCAGAGGACGCTGAGCTCGTGTACTCTGAGTACAGCGGGAGATTCTGGAAACCGCTCGTTAAGGTGGGCGACGTGGTGACCGAGGGCCAGGGACTGGTTGTTGTGGAAGCCATGAAGACAGAGATGGTGGTGAATGCCACCAAGGCCGGTAAGGTGCTCAAGATTGTCCACACCAACGGGGATATGGTTGATGCTGGAGATCTTGTTGTCGTGCTGGTTTAAGTGTGTATACTATACTGTTTGGTTTGTATCTGACGTAGTGGGCGCAGCACTGCTGGTTCTTGTCAGCGTAGCATTTACGAGATGTCACATCTCCTAGTGGCCTTACTATAGTACGATCAGACTTTGGTCTATTGGACCAAAAGACCAGTAGATCAGTAGACCAGTAGATCAGTAGACCAGTAGATCAGTAGACAGTAGACCAGTAGACCAGTAGACCAGTAGACCAGTAGACAGTGGACCAGTAGACCAGTAGACCAATAAACCAGTAGACCAGTAGACCAATAAACCAATAGACAATAGACCAATAGACAATAGACCAATAGACCAATAGACCAATAGACCAATAGACTACCAGTATTAAAGTATTGAAATATTAGACTGTTAGTTCATTAGACTGATAGAATATCAAGTGTTAGACTATTAGACTATTAAACTAAACGGCTATAGCAGTATAAAGTATTGTTGTTGAGTACTGGAGTAAGTATTGAATCATCAGACTATTAGAGTAAGAATATTAGACTATTGGAATATTGGACCAGATGAAGTCAAAGTCCTAGTCTAATAGTCTATAAGGCCGTCATACCAGAGTATCAGACTGTAAAACTATTAGCTCTTAGACTTATACTGTTGGATTTGGAGACAGATTACTATTATCAGAATACTGGACTGTTAGATTATTGGACTAAGAGTACCAGAGTATCATCCGATATTAGACTGCCAGACATTCAGTATCGAATTATCATACTTTGACTTTACTCTTTGGTTATTAATGACTCGTGTTGGTTGGTTAAGCTCATTATTGTACAACTAAAGAGATGCATGTAAGCATAGCTACAACGGCAGTAGTCTAGCAGTCATTTGCTTGCATCGCTCGAGAGACTTCTCGCTACAACACGTTAGGTAGAATCACTATATAAAGCATTAGATTGAGCATGTTGTGTCTACCTGGAGATGTCGTGATATCAGAGCCTCGGTGGTTTACCCCAGTTTTGAATATATAGCTACACCATATTGGTGATTTACCTTATGTTTTGAATTCATGCGTAGAATAGTAGTGTTGTTGCTGCTATGCTGCTACTAACTGGCAGAGTGTTTGCTATTGCTACAGCTGGATACAGGTTAACTGGAAGAGCTTGTTATACACCGTGGGAAGCTTCCTTCAGTATCCTTATTTCTCATTAGAATGTTCACCAGGACACTTCAGTACTGTCATTTCCACCACTTGGTCTCTGGCAATTGAACAGTTCTCTAACTGTAGAACACTAGTAGTACAACCCACCCCTACATATTGATTGGTGTCCCGCTGGTGTTAGACAAAGCAGTCTACTGATCCCACCACCCTGGCGTAGTTAAGAGCACATTTCATAGCACTGCAACGCCGTATCTGTTAGCCATACGAAATCTATGACAGGAGAGAAAAGGTTCTCACTACCATGCAGACTGTTGACCCACTATACTACTAGTTTTACCTTTGCCGAGTGATGTGGTTTACTTGCTGGGCGTAGACTAACACTGGGTAGTGGTCGCCCTGCTTACAATGTCTACTCGGCGTCTGCTATATATATGTATTCTACTGTTTATAGTTAGGGACCCTCTCGTAGTAGAGCATGTAGACGGCCTCAGTCTCGCCCAGCACGTCCTGCTTCTTCACCTCAGAGATCTCAGTATCAGAGATTCGCCAGAACGGGTACTTGTGGACGGACGGCAGTCGCTTGTAGTGGTTTCTGTTGACGAGGCCGGCCGATGCTGCGGACGACGAGGACATGGCAGAGGCTGTTGAGTTGCGTCTGAACCTCTTCTTGAGCTTCCAGGCCGAGTGGGAGGCCGAGTCCGAGTCCGAGTCGTCGTCAAAGATCTCAACCAGCTCGTTGAGCTCGTCTTCGGTGAGGTCGCTGCCTGGGTCCTGCTGCTCGTCCAGATCGTCACCGGCGGTGTCTGCAGCGGCATCCTCACCTTCTTGCCCGGCTAGCGAGATCACAGGCGACAGGTTGATGATCCGGTCGTTGGCCGTGTCCTTGATGAGCAGTGGCTTGTGCCTGTAGCACTCATAATGGCCGGCATTATGGGTTCCCTTGTGCCTGATCATGGCCTTGAGCTTGTACTTGACGACCGGGCTGAACTGGTCTTCAGACTCGTCGTTATCGTGGTTGTCGTTATCTGAGGCGCTGCTGGCATCGTCGTCGTCCACACCTGCTTCGACGGGCTGCTGCGAGCCCTCCAGGGTGTCTGGGGCGGGCGGCGACATCTCGTCGTGTGCTGTCAGGATCTTGGAGTCGATCTCGAGGTTTTTGTTCAGCTTGAGCATTTTGGCGTGTAGCTGGTCCAGGTACGTTTTCAGCAGGGGCTCGTCGAGCCCGATGAGGATCTCGTCGTCGAACGCGACCCTGCAACCGTTCCTGACGATGTGGTTGGCGTGGAACAGCGACCGGGACAGGTGGAAGGTGAGGATCTGCGGAGGCTTGATGATGACGGTCTTCTTGGTGATGGTGGACTTGAGCTCGCTGAGCTTGAACCCGCGGGCCTCGTACGCGGCCAGGAACGCGTCCAGCTCCGGGTCCAGGTCGTCGTTGATGGACAGGCGCGGCTCGAGCTCTCTGAGCTGCGCCACGATGTGGCTGGTGCTGGTGCCGGAGGTGTGGCTGGTGTCAGTGGTGTGGCTGGTGTCAGAGGTGTGGCTGGTGCGGGCGGCCTCGATCTTCAGCACGGCCTTGATCTTGCAGCGCAGGCAGCTGTAGCCGTTGATGGTCTCGAGCTGGTTCCGGGACAGGATGGAGAGCAGGTCGGACGAGTTCTCGCTGGGGACGGGCAGCGAGTAGACGGTGAAGAGGTGGAACGCCGGCTTGGAGTGGTTGAGGCAGGACATGCAGGTGAGCTGGTCCGCAAGCAGCCCGTCAAAAGGCAGGTCCGGGAGCTGAGGCGTGCGGCACGGGGTGCCCGCGGCAGACGCACGCGCCGCCCTGCGCTTCAGAAACTTTCTGAACTCGATGAGCTCGATCTCCAGGCGCTCCAGGATGATCTGGATGAGCTCGTGGGCGTCGTTCTGGTTGGTGGAGATGCGTGCGTTGAAGATCTTCTCAATCACCTGCAGGAAGGGCCACACGGAGATGGCTCTGGCGGCCGGGATGGGCTGCTGGAGCTGCTGGACGATGGCGGCCAGAGCCTCGTGCAGGGGAAGCTGCACCAGGGCAGGTTTGGCCGTCGGCGCGGTGGCCTGGAGCTGGAGCTCGTCGCGCAGGGCACTGTGCGTGTGCAGCACGCGGTTCAGGTACACGCTGAGGCCCGGTAGGGCGGCAAACGCCTGGATCGAGCTGTTGGCAAAGCAGTCGTTTCTCGAGTTGATGAGCCCAGTGGTGTACTTGTCCTTGCGCTTGGAAAACATGGCTTGTCTGCGCTGGTCGGCCGAGGGTGGGCACACAGTGGGTGCGAGCACGTACGCTGAGAGCGCGAGGGCACCGAGGGCGGCAAGAAGCTGGGTCTTGAACTCTGGGGCGCGCAACTTCCAGTACCTGAGGTAGTGGATCTGGGCGCAATGGGCGAGCTGGGCAAGGCACGAGTGGGCAAGCCGGGCTAGGGAGTCGAGGGGCAGTTGGGGACTCCAGCTAAGGTTCATACCACGTTCGCACAGCTGTTGAAGGTGGTATCAATGGCAGTACTTGAGGTGAAGTAAGCAGCAAAAAAAGTTGTGTGACAAGAAATTGCGGTGCAGGAAAAGCGGCCGGGACGATGAGCAGAATTTTCCAGGACTCGCAGCAGCGCAGTGGCGCCAGGCGGAAAGTGCGCCTGGAGCCTGGGCACTCGCCGCTGGACTGGGCGCGGCTGAGTGCTAGCGGGGAGAATTTGCGAGGAATTGCGAGCGGCGAGTTCCCGCTGAGGGTGACGAGGCAGATGCTGGAGCAGCACGCCAGTGCGGACGACTGCTGGACCGTGCTGAAGGGCAAGGTGTACAACCTGACGCGGTATGTCAAGTTCCACCCGGGCGGAGTGGAGGAGATTCTGAGGTGTGCTGGGCGCGATGGGACGGCGCTGTTCAACGAGATCCACGCGTGGGTGAACTACGAGCGCATGCTGGAGCGGTGCCTGGTGGGGTTCTACGTTGGGTGAGGCCTTTTCCTTGGCCCAGGGCCGCAAGGCCCTTTTCCAGGCCGCCAGGGCCCTTTTCCAGACCGCCAGGGCCCTTTTCCAGACCGCCAGGGACCTTTTCAGGCCGCCAGGGACCTTTTCCAGGCCGCCAGGGGCCTGCCCAGAACCGACCTGGAGGGCCTGCTGGAAAACCGCGCCAAAACTCTGGGAACCCGTCTTGGAGCCTGCTCACTGCTATTTATTTATTGCAATAATACACTACCCACTTATTCCTATTATGTAGCAGTTTTATCACTCATCCAGTTCACTACTTTTCCATTCTCATACCCTCATCATCCAGATCACTCACTGTCTATTACTGGTATCCCTCACTACGTATAACCTCTATGTGTCATCCACTCATAACATAGAGCTCCCTCACCAGTTATCCAGCACCAGTTACCACTGATTACTGAAAGCACTCACTGTTATTGTACCACTTCCAGGTATCCTACGCTCACACCACTCTTTACACGTTACTCTTTTATATAGCATACGCTCCCTGACTATATTCCCTTCTTTCTGGCATTCAAGTCAACTGCTCCCTCCTTCTATGGTTCATCCACAAATTACTACCTCTATGAAGCGTATCTCTTATGACTCCTACAAACTTACTCCTTCTATCTAGCATACTTCACCCTAATTATTCCCTTCATTCACTACCCAACTTAGGTAGTTTCCGTCACTCACTACGCAACATAGGTAGTTTCCGTCACTCACTACCCAACATAGGTAGTTTCCGTCACTCACACTAATTATTGTTTCTAGGTAGTCACTGTTTATTCCTTCTCTACACCACTTTCTCCTTCACTTCACACATCCACACTGCTTATAACGATATACATTCACCTCTATGTAGTCTGCTGTGTCAACACAATATCTGCTACACACAAACCCCTTTGCACTTTCATGTATAGTATACATCCACCATCTATTACGTGTATGTATTAGCACCCAAAAGTGGATGTTCTTCTAGAACGTACTCTTCAGCAACCAGCATTACGCTTTACTTAGTTTTCATTACACTTGAAGCGCCCGCAACAGCGCAACAGCGTAGATCATGAGGAGCACTGTCTGCTGCTAATACATTGGTCTACGTTATTTCTTCAAGGTTAAGTTAGCTATTCACCATTAATCAGTGCTATTATTTGACCCGCCAGTGGTAGTCCTGGCCTCAGGCCTCAGATTTGGCCTCAAACTTGGCCTCAAACCTGGCCCTAAGCTGAGCCAAGTTGTGAGACTTGACCTAAGACAATGACCTGAAGTTCTGGACTTGGTGTTCTGGACCCCAAAACCTCAGCCTGAGACTTGGGCCTAAGACTTGGGCCTAAGACTTGGGCTTAAGACTCAGGCCTAAGACTCAGGTCTAAGACTCTAGTCCCGGGTCTGGAGCTCAATCTAGTCAAAGAAATCATCCTCGTCATCATCCAGCGTCTCCTTACGGGAAAAGACAATCTTTTGCGACGACTGTTGTTGCTGCTCTTTGGCTACTCCGTTCAGAATCTCCACAATATCGTCCTCACTCAGTTTTCTCCTTATCGAGCCGGTAGACGCCAGCTTCAGAATGTACTGCTCCACCGCCTTGGCCCTGTCTGGTCTCACCAGATTCACTCTGCTCAGTCTCTCCTTGGCTGAAGGTTCCAGGATTTGGTCCAGTTGTGCTGAGAGGATTTTGTCTCTAAGCTGGTGTTAGTTCTGGCACTCCCTGGCTCTTGTGCACCCACTCACGGTTGGCTGGTCTGGCCCGCGTTCTGCTGCAGCTCTCTGAGACGAGCAGCTCTAATCGCATTCAGTTCTGCGTCATCCATGGCGTTCGTCGTTGGTGCTGGTGGTGCACAGCTCGCCAGTTTTTTTTTTCTAATGGATTCTTCGTGGTGTTCGGATGTGATGCATCTACACGCCAATTTCGTGCTTCCGCCTCACTTGCTGCCTGAGCTGGCTAAAGTTCTCGGTGTGGAAGTGCGAGTACTCGTCGTACACCACGGGGCAGTTGATCTCGTCGGCAGTGGCGCTTCTGGACTGGCGGAACAGCTGCTCATCGGCATCGTTGATGCCGTCGTGGATGCCGTCGTCAGTCCCACTGGCACTGTCGCTCAGCGAGCCGTACTGCACGGGCTCGTGCTGGCCCAGCCAGTACCGCGAGCCGTCGTCCTTGACCCGGAGGCCCTCGTTGAACCTCCGCAGGTGGTATTTGTAGTTGCTGGAATTGATGAGGTACTCGACCGAGTCGAACCTGCGGTAGTTGTACACGTCAGTACCGCTGCTCATTGTTGTACGGATGTCGTAAAGCAGGTCCTCGGTTCCCAGCGCGTCCTTGAGCGCATACAGCACAGGAAACCTCGAGCAGTCCCCGGACAAGTTTTGGTATTCCTTGTAGTTGAAGGCGTACCAGTGGCCAAAGCTAAAGCCAACAAGCTCCACCAGTATGATGTAGTTCTCGAGGTTCGCGTCGATGCTGGCAGGGTGCTGCCGAACTAGAAGGTCCACAAACAGCGACTGCCAGTATGTGACAAAGATAATCAGCTTGATGCACAGGAACTTCCCCCACGGATTGAACTGCTGGAGGTGTGCATAGTTGCACTTCCAGAACATGGCGAGCTGGTAGAGCGACACGGACATGGAGATGTTGTAGATGACGTTGGCAATGAGTCTTAGGGACCCGAATTGCAAATAGTCTGAGAGCAGGAACAGCACGCAGATCAGAGGCTTGAGGTAGACGTACTGCAGGATGCCCCTCTTGATGACTAGAAACTCGTACGGGTCTGAGATGTTCACGTCGTGCAGCATGTAGTTGAGCGGGAACAGATGGCTGGTGAGGTTGTGGTTTTGCGAGATGATGCCCCGTTCGCCGTTCAGCAGGTAGCACAGCAGCTGGTAGAACGTGTAGATGATGAACGCCTCGTAGATCTCTCTTGCTGTGACGATCACGACGGACGCAGCCGGGAACAGTACCGACAACGTGGTGGTGACGACGAATATCGGCAGCATCAGCAGAATCCGCACAATGAACCGCTGCTCAAACGGCTTTCTGTAGTTGGCCAGGTGCATGTAGATCAGGCCTGTCGACACGGCCAGCGGCACGCACGAGAAGGCTAGTAGGGTCCACATTCGATGTGCGAGGATATGCCATCAATGACGCTCAGCGGCGATATGTGGACTCTGGGGGAGGCTGTGGTGCTGCAGGCGGTGTCCCTACTGTCTAATGGGGGAGCCCTGACGTGCTCAGTGGCGGTCACAGGCACCCAGTCTGCGGTGGTGTTGAGGCTAGTGGTTTTCACCAGGATGTCAAACTCCACAGGCGCACTGGCAGTGCTGGAGGTGTTGGAGGTGGTACTGCCGGTGGGAGCACTGAAGCGTGGCAGCCTCTGGATGTTCGAGATGAGCGAGTACAAATTCGCCTTGTACTGCTGGGTCAAAGCCAAAGGTGGGCCAGCGTCTGTGTGGTGCTGGTGCCCGAACTGGAACCTGGAGATGTCTATGACGTACTTCTCAAAGTGTGACGCAAACTGCAGCACCAGCTGGATCTCCTCGACGCTCTCAAGATTGTTGTTGCTGGACAGCTCAGTGTAGAAGCTGTTGAGGTACTCGGCGAGCTGTGGGTGCCGTGTGACGTGGATTTGCAGGTTGAACGCGTTCACTAGCTTGAAAGAGCTCTTCGGGTACACGTTGCGGCAGTAGAGAACCGTGTTGATGAACGCAAACAGGTACTCTTTGAAGCTGCTGTCCATCTTAGTTTTTTATTTGTTTTGCTGTACAGTTATGTACGTTTGTCCAGGCGACAGCTTGCTGTTATGGCCATATGGGGTTGCTAGCCCATCGGAAGGGCTTGGAGAATCATCTACAGGTTATACTGGTTGTCCACTGCTAGCAGCCCTGTACTGCTAGCAGCCCTGTACTACTAGCTCGTGCTGTCTACAACAATCTCGGTTTTCCACAACGTAGGTAGGCTGTCCACTGCTAGCAGCCCTGTACTACTAGCTCGTGCTGTCTACAACAATCTCGGTTTTCCACAACGTAGGTAGGCTGTCCACTGCTAGCAGCCCTGTACTACTAGCTCGTGCTGTCTACAACAATCT
>JAJLVZ010000016.1:21854-184785 GCA_030570575.1 [Candida] sp. | reverse complement strand
TAAAACACTTACTGGAAAGACCATTACTTTAGAGGTTGAATCATCTGACACAATCGATAACGTTAAATCAAAAATCCAAGACAAAGAAGGTATTCCACCTGACCAACAACGTTTAATCTTTGCAGGTAAACAATTAGAAGACGGCAGAACCTTGTCAGACTACAACATCCAAAAAGAATCAACATTACACTTGGTTTTGAGATTGAGAGGTGGATTTTGATTGATGGAGTATTTTTATATCAGTTTTAGAGGTTTTAACAGCAATGTTCCTCTTTTTTACTTTTTTTTTTAATTAATTAATTAATTATATTAAACAATTATATCTACTGTAGCACCTTATTTACTTCAACTTTCACAACTGAGTTATTCTCCACTGCATTGAATGCCCTCAAATCGTTTAAAACAATGTCTGTTAGTTGGTTGTTTTTCAACTCAAGCAATTTACCACCTAATCTGATTGTTTGGATTTTAACATTTTCAACATTTTCAATATTCAGATTATTTGTGATTATTTCTTTCCATGTTCTGGCAAGCTCATCTATAACCTTGGCTGATAATACATTAACTCCAACTATCTCGTTAACTGCTTTGCTCAAACCCTCTGAAATCGATATCTCTGATTTCCATGTTGGAATATAAACCTCATTGTTACCTAATATCTTATTAATCGTATTAGTAATCAAAAGCAAATACTCTTCGCTGAACTGATTACTAATCGAAGTGAACCCATTAACCAAAGCATTAAAGAACTTCAGTTGCTCAGCTTCCCTTACGAGGTTTTGTTGTGACGATTTTTCATTCATAACAGCATCAGATCCATTGTTTTCATCATCTTTTTCTTCATCATCCTCTTCATAGTACTCTCTTTCCAGTAAAACAGTTGAGAATATCTCAATTATCTCTTGTTGAAGTTCAAGGCTTGGATAGCCTTTAGCATAATCAGTTAGGAAGATGATTGCATGCTTTTGGTATTGTTTGTTGCGTCTTTTTGCTTCCATGAGCATTATTTTATTTAGTTTCTTCATTATTTCTGGATTCGATTCAATAAATTTCTTTGATTTCAATGACAACGTCACTAACGCCTTCAATAGCTCTTCTTTACCACTCCATGATCTTCCTTGCATCGATGCAACTAAAACATCAAACAGCTCTTCAAAACTTGAACTCATCCCACTGGAGTTATCAATTGCATCGCATGCTTTACTGATACTTTTAGCCAATGTCTGTCTGATATTGAAATCGCTAGATGAGATGTACTTTTTAATAATCTCACAGATTTCATGAATGTAAAGCTTAATTGCGCCCAGTCCTGATGTGTTTTCGTTCCATTCATTATCAAAAGGTTTGGAAATCTCAGTATTTGAATCATTTTTGGCAATAAACGCTAATGGTAAGAACTCTGTCGCTAATGAAGTAAACTTGTCTCCAGAATACTTAGATACAGACTCAGATGCAATTCCTGATATAATTTTGGATTTGGTGTCTTCTGAGTCAAAATATAGCGACTGGATTTTCTGCGCATAATTGACAATATTCTCAATTGAACAAATTCTGCATAGATAGCCAGCAGAGCTGGCAAATGATGAAGACACTGTGAGGTTGCGATCACTCAGTTGCTGGATACATGTTGCCAATAGCAGGTCTCCATACGGCTTCATGATCTGGAAATGTCTTAGTGTTAGTGTGACAATAACCCTGCTACTCGCAACTTTCGATGGTAGCCCAACTGACTGCTTAATGGCCTTCTGTAGCCTACTTACCACATCGCCAATTATTTCCTCATCAATCAAATCAATCAACTTCTCAAGTGCGTTCATTATGGGTGAGCTTCCAACGCTTTGCAGTCTCTTTGAGTCTAAATCATCGTTCTTAATTTTATACTTATCGGCATTCAGTGCTAAGTAGTTGATAACTTGTGGTTCTAGTGTGGACATTAAAATAACAAACTGCTCAATTAATTCACTAATAAATGGCTTAATCGCTTTACCTGACTTTTTGATGAGATTGATAATCGTTTCTAATGAAAAATCCCTGACATCTTCTGCATCACTCAGTATACCTTTGTTTCCTAGTAAAAATGGTAATAGTTTGCCTAAGATTTCTCTGGATGAGTTGCTATCACTATTTTTGTTTTTGATGCTATTAACCAATGTGATGCTCAAACTTCTTGTTAGCCCATTTGCTGCATTTCTAACACTTTCTTTAATGTCATCCAGGGCCCTAAATCCCATTGTCCAAATTTCCTCCATTCTTTTCTCGTATTTCTCTATCGGCAAATGTTGTAGCAAGTCAGTTAATGCTAAAGTACTTGCCTCTCTCACTCTCCACTCTTTGTTTCCCATACTTTTCAATAACTCATCCAAAATCGCATTGTAATACTCATTGATCGTTTTGGAATTATCTGATATGATGGAGCTCCAAATATCATTCATTGACTTGGAAACTGAGGCATTTGGATCATATTTGTATCTAAATAATTTAGGAATTAATCTGTTTGATAACGTCTTGTTTTCAAATAACAGTTTGTCTAGTGATGATTTGGACATGATATTGCCTAATCCAAACGCGATTCCCTTTCTAGATGACCACAATGCTGAACTTTTGGCCAATGACATGAATTTATAAACCAAACTTGGATCACCAATTTCAGAAGCTAAATTCAAAATATCTTTATATGTGGATATAGATCCATCATCAGTTTTCAAGATACCTGGCTCAAAAATCTCACTGTCTTCTGAAATTGTACCGCTATTCAGTTTTGTTGAATTTGTTGAGTCCGTAAAAGATTTTAGTAACCCTTTAACTAAAGTTTCTTTCAGATCCGAATCCCCTAACTCATAAATCATACTCAACCCTCTGGAGGCAGCTTCTTGAATTAACTCATCCTTATCAACCAAAAATCTCATGAATGAAATATGAATTAGATTTGAATGACTTTTAATTTCCGGATTTGCTTTACAGAATTGAACCAGTGATAAAAGCCAGATACAACCAGCTTTTCTTAAGAATGGTTTAGATGACTTTGAAAATTCAATAATCTTCGTTAAAATTATCAGAAATCTTTTTTCAAAATTAAACGTCAATAAAGTCAAGTGATCTGACTGAATATCCAATTTATTCTTCAAATAGGTTGAGTTCCAGCCATTTGATAGGACTGAAAAGGCTTCGCCTGAAGTGAAAAAAACTTCTATTTGCTTGGAGTTATAAGTTTCGAATATAGTTTTTTCAATATTCGTAAAATCTTCAGAATTTGACTCAGGTTCATTTAAAGCAAAATATGATAATGTAATTATGGCCTTTTCATTGGAATTCTTAACTTTTGGTGTTAGTAACTCAATGACTTTTGTTTTGAATAATTCTATTTTTGAGGATTTGATTGCGTTCGTGAATCCACCAACCTTTGCTACCTCACCAACTGAAATTATACTGGCATCAGAAGTTTTCAGATTTTTAGACTCCATTGAACTAATTAAAAATTCATATATCTGATTCAAAACATCTTCATCCAAAATATTAACTCTGTTTCGCATTATCAATCTGGATGTTAAAAAGCCTAATGACATAATTTTTGAATCATTGATTTGCAAATCGGATGATAATAATTGGTTTATTAAATTCAAAACTTCAGCATCTGAGTTTGATGGATGACTACCAATGAGCCCCAAAGAGTTTGAAGTTGACAATAAAACATCGTCATTTGTTAATCTTGAATCCAAGATTAATTTCAATAACCCTTGTAAATACTCAATCAAGTCACCAACTAAATTTTGAGGTGAAAATGAAATCACTTTAATAAATATTTTGCTATATATTGGGTTGTTTATATTGTCATTTGTGAACTGATTAAGCAAGAGCTTCAAGAAAATACCCAAACCGTTTGAGTTTGAAAGATAATCCTTTGTTAACTGAATGACACTATCATCAAACTCCAAACTTTTCTCTAATCTGGTTGCCCAATCCTGATCTTGCACAATCACTGTAGACTTGGATTCAGTCGCATGAGTGATCAAGACTCTTAATGCAAACTCAATTCCGGATTGAACAGAATAGTTGAAGCATGAGATTGCAGGATTTTTCTTGGATTCAGTTTCATATGATTGAATCAAAGTGATAAATTCATTAAAGTCAGGAAACCTAACATTTGGTGTACCGATACCTAACAGCTCATTGGTGGATTTAAACTCTAAAGTTGAAGAGTTCTGTAGAATTTTAAACCAGTAAGGATGTAAACCCTTTGTTGACTCCTCGATGACATCGGATCTATTTTTTTTACTAGTACCCAATACATTCAGCATTCTTGCTTCTGCGTCTTCAAAGGGGAATGCGATATTGATATATTTGATGATTGTAAATCGAACTGACTGAACTGCATCAGGATCCTCTGTAAAGAAATCATCATTTTTTAGATATACTTGCCCCAAGATTTTTATTTTGGATTTCGTGTCTGAAGGCAATGAGGGTAAATGGGTCACAAGAGCACTCAATGCTTCTTGAATAGTTGGTCTCAGTTCAGCCAGATCCCCCAATAATGAGTCAAACAAAAACTCAATAAATGAACCGTCCTTAACAAGGTTGAAATTTCTCTTCAAGATTTCACCTAGAGTCTCATACTGTAGTTGCCTATACTTAATTTCATTTGCATAGTTCGTTGATTGTGAGATTTGTAATTTTGGCCAGCCTTCTGAGTGTAAGTTATTTCTCAGCTGTTGTGCGATGTTAATAAAAAACTCGTTGTTAGTGTTGATATCTTGGTTATCGATATTTTTTGAATTTCTGGCAAACCATTGAATGAAGATAATTGTTGATTTTTTCAACTTTGGAAATCTTTGAGCATTCAGCCCAATTGAAACAATAATTGGTACCTTATCGGAATTAGCAGCAATTTTACTACCTGTTAAAACTTGAGAAATTATTCTTTCCTGAATTTGTTGATTAACTGGTGCCTTTGGAATTGTCTTATTACCAGTAAATAATTCAATTAAGTGATCGATTAGTTCTGGAATTTCATGATTAATGGATATTTTCCTCAACAAATTCGCACAGTTATTACCAACAGTATCATTTACATCATTAACTCCAATTAACAAAACTGGAATTAGTAGATCATTGTCAAAAAGCGGCAAAAAGATGGATAAGTTTTTCTTAACACGAGCCAATTCATCTGCTTTATAGGACACACCAGCATCATAGGTCAAGAAGCTAACTTCCTTAGCACTTAGTCCTGGACAAGTATAACCTCTTGGAATTACGCCGTCATTATTTGTAACGGGCTGAAGTAAAAAAAGTGTTTCTATTTTATTCACAAGGAATTTTGCATCATCAGGTTGTAAATCCAGTTTCTTTTTCAGAGCTTCAAAATCGTCACTACCTCGATCAGGAGTTTTCCAGCATTTCAGTAATTTGATAAAAATATGGAAAAATCTGGCACTTAATTTCTCACTAAACTGTGATATTCCTAGCACCAGATCTTTAACTAGTACAACCCTTTGACCGAAATCATCAGGAAGTCTATCCACAGCTCTGGATGCAAATAACAAAGTGTACAATTGAACGGTTGAACCATCAAGGCCTTCTTTCAAATTTGGTTTCTTAGCTTGCTCAATCAGTTTGGTAAATGGCAACTGAATAGTCTTTGCAGTATTGATTCTTGGGATGAGCTGCTGTATGAACTTTAGCAATTCTTGACGAACTGATTGATGTGGAGATGCAAGCTTCAGTAACAATGGACACAGATACAAATTAAGAGCTGACTCAAATTTTGTGTCAGTATCTGCCATTGCAATTCTGAGTTCAACCTTGTTGATCAAACTTAGTTCCTGGTCTGCCATGGCGCTAAGTTGTAGAGGAATCGGCAGATTTCAAGCACTCTGAACAATGGTGGCAAATTGGTAATTTTGAATCTGATATTGAAATTTCTGTTTACACGGTCGGAATTCAGTTGATAGATAATATGCACTACACCGGAACTCGTATTTATATTTACATGAGATTTATTGATCATTAGTTGGGCTGGGGTTCTTCAGTAGGTGGGTAGGTATCCACCACTATATTCGTTTGTGGGTGGGTGGGTACGTCTGAGGGTATTATTTTCTGTCCGTTCTTTCTGCCGTGTTTCGGGCAGTTGTAACAATCACATTCTTCAGGCAGGCAACCACAATCATGATCCTCAGCGTCTTCCTCATCTTCTGGTGGTGGAGCAACAGCCACCTGCACGCTGTCGCTGAGTCTAACTCCATTGACTATTCCATGCAATGTACAGTTGTAACAGCAGCACTGGTGGGGAGGACAGAAACATTCTTCTTTGATCATATGATCTAGCAGCAGATCATCAATTGTTTCAAAGTTTATCAGGTTAAAGTCTATATTGGAATTGTCATTAGTCACGCCTGAATCTTCAGCAATTGGCGTGGAGGCATTAGAAGAGTCCAAAATTCCGTAATCTTTGAGTTCTTCATTAGTTCTGTGAATCAAACATCCCGGACAGTTACAGTCTGGACCGCAAGAGCACTCATCGGTACAGCCGTTCGCCAACAAAACATCGTAGAGCTCCATGTGTTTATTTTCCAGTGACGCTTCTGCTGGAATGTACGAGTTTGGTTGCCTCTGATGAGAATAGGTCAATACGCCACCATTTGGTATTGATTCTTGTGGAATATTTAGTAAATTGTAAGTGTATTCAGCCATCTGTGTGGTTTTAACCAGCTTGCGCCCCATTGTTCTTTTAGGTGCTGTGAGAGGTGCAGATGTCGCTTTACAGGTTTGGGATCTTGTGTGCTGCGGTACGCTCAGCTTGAAATTTTTCATCATTGGTTCATTGTATGGAGCAATATAGTTCACGTTACCGTCATCCTCCATTGCCACAAACTGTCTTTTGGCTGCCTTGAGCATTATGACTGTGGTTCTATCTTCGCATCTTCTGCTTCTCTTTGTAGAACAGCACGGGTTTTTCGTTTCTTTCTGCACTTCTTTCTGTGCCTCTTTCCTCTTTGCACAGCATTTCTTGACTGGCTTTTCGATCGCAGGCTTCTCCTTTTTCATCTGCTGGCTGTTGTCTATTGTCACTTGGTCCCTGGTGAGCACCAGCTCGGTCTCGGTAACTGCAACTCTCAGACCAGAATTCAATGCAGGCCTTCCTCTGCTTCTCACCTGCACTAAAGGCCTGCTAGAGTGCTTGCAAGTGGAACTTCTATGGCCTCTGATGCACTGCACACACGAGTACTTCTCCCCGTCCACCAGAATCATGCTGTTTTCCCATGAATCTCCTACACTTTGAGTTTAATTAGTATTCTTCCTCAGCTACATATCACTGATGAGCAAATTTTTCTACATTCATCGCTAAATCTTTTAGCTTCTCTCTGTGATTCCCTTTGAGGTACAATCCGCTGTGACCCAAGAGCCGCCAGTTTCCAGTTGTAGTGACTTCTACTCAAACGGTGTGTGATTCACGTCCTTAATTGTGACACCAAATTCCACGATCAGAGTCAATTTACATATTCTCTTACAAAACTTTTTCCTTGACTCATTTAATCTTAGCTTGGTATAAAAATAAGCTAAATTTCTGCTTTATATCCAACATTCCATCAGTACCAAATGGTTGTCGGCAAAATGAGCAAAGAGGACTTTGCTGAGCATCTTGCAAGCCAGCTAAGCGAGCAGGAAATTGTTGTTGAGGAAGAAGATGTGAAGAAGCAAAATATACTGCTGAGAATGTCAAAAAAGTTGGATGGGTTCGGTGTCGAAACTAGAGGTATTGAGCGTATTAAGCCATATGAGAGATCTACCAACACAGTGCAGCTGTTCAGATCGGTTATTGGATTTTGGATATCTGCTGCTGGTGGGTTGTCTTCGATGTCAACTTTTATACTGGGTTCAGCGGTGTTTGAGCTGACATTCAAGCAAGCCTTAACTGCTGGATTGATATCATCGATTATTGGATGCGCAATAGCAGGCTATTGTGCAACGATGGGCCCTCCTTCAGGATGTAGACAGATGGTGACGGCGAGATATCTGTTCGGATGGTGGTTTGTGAAGTTTGTCGCTTTGGTCAGTTGTTTAGGTGTTGTGGGTTGGTCAGTCGTTAACTGTGTTGTTGGTGGACAGATCCTGGCGTCGATTTCTGACGATAAAGTTCCTTTAGTTGTTGGAATCATTATTGTGGCAGTTGTCAGTTTCTTGGTTTCGATCTTTGGTATCAAGCAGCTGCTGAGAGTGGAAAAATATATTGCGATTCCTGTGTTGGTTGCGTTCACCCTGCTTTACATCAGCTCATCCAACAAGTTCCATTTACTCAACACTTTTGACAACTCCAATGTTGCATCATTGACCCTCAAGGGAAACTACTTATCGTACTTCTCGCTAGGGTACTCGGTTACTGCAACCTGGGGTTCGATTACCGCCGACTACTACATTTTGTTTCCTGAGTCAACCCCAGCCTACCAGACATTCCTGCTGACATTCATCGGGATCATGGTGCCTACATGCTTTGTTGGTGTTCTAGGTGCGATACTAAGTACTTTAGTGATGGTTGACGAAGGCTACACTGAGGCGTATAACGTGCATGGAATGGGTGGAATCCTGTACCAAGGCTATAGTCGCTGGAACGGGTTTGGTAAATTCCTAGCAGTTGTTTTATTGCTATCACTGATTGCCAATAATATTATCAACACTTACTCAGCTGCATTTTCATTGCAGCTAACTGCGATTTGGTTATCAAAGATTCCTAGATGGTTATGGGCGATTATCGTGACGGCCGTGTACCTGGTTGCGGCCCTAGTTGGCAGAGATCACTTCTCTACAATCCTGGGAAACTTCCTGCCGATGATTGGGTACTGGATCTCGATGTACTTCATCATGCTGGCTGAAGAGAACTTAATCTTCAGAAGATACTTTTTGAAACTGTACACTGCAGAATTTCCAAACAATGCAGACAATACAAACGGGGAGTCCTTGGAAAAACACCAGGTGGTCCCAATTAGTCTGAGAGGTAAGAAACAAAGCTACAACTGGGAACAATGGAACAACTACAATGTGCTGACTCACGGTTATGCCGCACTTTTTGCATTTTTATGCGGTGTCGTTGGTGCAGTTGTCGGTATGGCTCAGGTGTACTACATTGGGGTGATTGCGAGACACTTTGGCGAGTTTGGAGGTGATATCGCAATGTGGCTATGCATGGGAATTTCAGGACTCATCTACCCACCAGCGAGATATGCTGAGCTTCGCTACTTTGGGCGTTAGTCAGCGCCTCGCCACACTAGTTTAATGTTTATAGTTTAATTTAATAGGTAAAGTTGTGCGGCTACCAGCTTACACCGGTGGTTCTAGATCGCAGCGAAGCCCTGTATAACCTTATTTTTTGTTTTTTTTTTTCGTCTTTTGCTGGTTTTATTGCCTCTTCTTGTGCTGCCTGGTGTCTAACTCCCTGCCTAGAACCACTTTAAGGTTTTTATAATTCCATTCCCGACATTTCCTTTATCAGCAATAGTAAATTATTGTATTTAATAAGCTGCGGATAACACTTGAAGCTCAGCTGCTTGTTCCACCTGGTTACTTGCTGCACACTGTCATACAACTAAAAATTCAGCATATATCCGTCGAAAGAGTACGAAAAGTCAGTAAAAAAGCAGCTCAAAAATACTCTGAAAGCTTAAAGTTTCAAAAAAAGCGGAAAAGGAAAAGAAAAAATCAGCACTTTTAGTTTACTGCAGAAGAAAAAGCAGGCAACAAGAAAAATTATTTGTGATTCACTGAGCAAGCAGAAAACTAGCAAACGCCAAAGCAAAATTCACTCCTTTACTCACCAACTGACTAGCTTGACTGAATTATAAACTTTTCACAGGGCAACGGTTCAATTCACACACAAAGTCAGTTCTCTCGAGCAAAATCAATCATCTCGTGTGAAGATTGCTCAATCCGTTATTCTGTACTTTTTTTGTCCCACACACCACGGCAGCGAACCCAGTACACCGGTAGTCCAATGATGGTTTTGGATGAGCTTTTCAAGGCCATAAACGAGGGCAATGAGGGTGCCAAACAGCAGTTGCTGATAAACCTACAGGAATCATCAAGAAATGTCGATTTTCTGTCACACTTCAATAAGCCAGATGTCACAAAACTCATCACCTTGATCTCCGTATCCGAGCAAACGAACATTGATAGCCAGCTGATCTTGGTGTCGCTGCTGTGCAATGTGCTCTTCATCAAGGAGGATTTGAGAAATGATGTTGATAACGAAATCCCGTATTTGAATTTGCTGCCTTCACTCAACGTTTTGTTTGAAATCGTTGGTGAACACGAGATATTCACTGAGGAGCAGTATAAATCTTATCTGCCGATTTTCAGACTGGTGTTTTTGCTAACGTTCAATAAGCACTTGTTGCTAAAGTTGCATGATACAGTTTTGAAAATATCTGGTAAACTGCTCAACTTCATCTCGCTGTGTGATATTCAGACTAGTGCGCTCAACAAACTGATAGTGGAGATTTTGAAAATCAAATACTCCTACATACATCAAATGGAGATTACTGAGGGCTTGGACTCTTATTTTGTTTTGAGTTGCAATAAGTTCAATTTATTGTACAAAAACTCAAGTGCAGAGAACATAATAAGTCAGGACTATGATGAAATCCTACATCACTTTGGCAATATCCTAGTGTCAATACCAACAAATGTTTCTAAGAACTACATGTTGAACAAAAAGACATTTGCAGTCAACCAAGTGAATTACTTGAACAGGCTGAGTTCTAACAACAGCAGCACCAACAACAACCTGATTCCAGTTTCAAACTTGCTGGTGCTGGATGTCCTAATAACGATTGACGAAGCCGATACAGCAACGCCAACCAGTGAGAAATTTGAGTTCTCTTCACTGAACTTTACAGCTGCTAACGCAGACAACCATGACTATGGCATTGTTGCTGACTTTATTAAGAATAACCTGAATTTTGAGGCACTATCAAATTTGAACATTATTGATCCAAACTTCAAAGTGACGCTACATTACTTGCAGAATCGTTTATCATCGCCGACAGTGCTAAATACAGTTGATTCAAACAACAACTCGAAAAATGAACTGATGCAGCAAATCGTCTCTGCTGACGGTGTGATAAGGAAATCTTCAGACGGTAGTTACGCCACAACTGACTCAAGTACTTTTGATGAAATGACAGAAGAAGAGAAGGAAAAAGAAGTTGATAGAATCAATGATATCTTTGATAAAATCGAAAAGAATGGTGTTTTCAAGATCAAAACACAGATATAGTATTCGAATTTGTTGTATTAGTATTTTGAAGCTTAGGGTGTATTTTATTTTGGTTTACTTGGTTTTTTACATGATTTGGGAAGGTTTAACATAAACGCATATTATCTTTAATTTGTGTCAGCTGTAGCAACTTACTTCCTAATTAGGAAGTCTACGTGCAGGTCCTGTACCGCAGTGAAACAAAAGTGCTGAAAGAATGTATCAAGTGAGCTGGAGACTAGACAGTTCATGCAACATCACTCACTGCAGCCAACACGCTGTCTACTCAGCAAGATGATGCTAAGAATCAACCAGCTCCAGCAAGATGACGAACGTCTCGTTCCTGATTGGCTGAAACGACAGCAGCACCGTTTCCGGCGGCCCACACACACCGTTTCCGGAATATTTTTTTTTTGGAATATCGACAAAATGACATTATTTTAGTTGTTGAATCATTTTATTTGAGTGATATAAAAAGAAGCTAGTTGCTACACATTCTGTCTTCATTACAAAACAAAAACTCAACAATGACAGCTTCACAACCAAAAACACTTTACGACAAAGTGTTTGAAGACCACATCGTTCATAAAGACGAATCAGGTTCTTACTTATTATACATTGACAGACATTTAGTCCATGAAGTCACCTCTCCACAAGCGTTTGAAGGCTTAAAGACCGCAGGCAGAAAAGTCAGAAGAACTGACTGTACATTGGCTACTGTGGATCACAACATTCCAACCGAATCAAGAGCAAACTTTGTTTCAATTCCATCTTTCATCAAGCAACAGGACTCAAGATTACAGGTGGAGACCCTGGAACAAAACGTTAAGGACTTTGATGTTACCTACTTTGGTATGACTGATGACAGACAGGGTATTGTGCACGTTATTGGACCAGAACAGGGTTTTACATTGCCAGGTACCACTGTTGTGTGTGGTGACTCGCATACTTCTACCCACGGTGCTTTCGGTGCATTGGCCTTCGGTATTGGTACCTCAGAAGTCGAGCATGTCTTGGCAACACAGACCATCATCCAGGCTAAATCAAAAAACATGAGAATCTTCATTGATGGAGACTTGAGTCCAGGTATTACCTCTAAAGACTTAGTTTTACATGTCATTGGAGTCATTGGTACTGCTGGTGGTACTGGATCAGTCATTGAGTTTGCTGGTAAGGCAATTGAGAACTTATCAATGGAAGCTAGAATGTCCATTTGTAACATGGCAATCGAGGCAGGTGCCAGAGCTGGTATGATTAAACCTGATCAAACTACTTTTGATTATATTAAGGGCAGACCATTAGCACCAAAGGGAGCAGAATGGGAAAAGGCTCTGAAATACTGGAAAACTTTGTACACCGATGAGGGTGCACACTTTGATCATGATGTCACTATCAAAGCCTCAGACATTATTCCAACAATTACCTGGGGTACTTCTCCACAAGATGCGCTTCCAATCACCGGATCAGTTCCTGACCCATCTAAAGTCACCGACCCAATCAAGAAATCAGGTATGGAAAGAGCCTTGAAATACATGGGATTAACTCCAAACACCCCATTCAAGCAAATCCCAATCGATAAAGTTTTCATTGGTTCCTGTACCAACTCGCGAATTGAAGATTTGAGAGCAGCAGCCAAAGTTGTTAAGGGACATAAAAAATCACCAAATGTTAAGCGTTGTTTAGTTGTTCCAGGCTCAGGTTTAGTCAAGAAACAGGCAGAAAAAGAAGGCTTAGACAAGATCTTTATTGCAGCAAACTTTGAATGGAGAGAAGCGGGTTGCTCCATGTGTCTTGGTATGAACCCAGATATTTTAGACCCAGAAGAACGTTGTGCTTCCACCTCCAACAGAAACTTTGAGGGTCGTCAAGGTGCGCAATCGCGTACCCACTTAATGTCACCAGAAATGGCTGCAGCTGCAGGTATCACTGGTTACTTCACTGATATCAGAGAATTCAACTACATCCAAACAGATGAGCCAAAGATATCAATCGAGCAGCAAAATGACGATGACAAAGCACTACAAGACGCAGTTTACCAGCACGAGAAAGAACCATTACAGCCAGGTGAAACCACTGAAGAGAAGAAACAGGATGAATTGAAAGATATTCCTCCATCTGACCACACAGTAACTGAAACCCCAGTTGCCCCAAGTAGTAGTAATGCATTCACTACTTTAACGGGTATTGCAGCCCCATTAGACAAAGCCAATGTCGACACCGATGCTATCATTCCAAAACAATTCTTGAAAACTATCAAAAGAACTGGATTGAAAGCAGGTTTATTCTATGAATTACGTTTCACAAAAGACGCAAATGGACAAGACCAACCAACAGATTTTGTTTTGAATGTCGAGCCATACACCAAAGCTGAAATTTTAGTTGTCACTGGTGATAATTTCGGTTGCGGTTCCTCTAGAGAACATGCTCCATGGGCACTAAAAGACTTTGGTATCAAATCCATCATTGCACCATCTTTTGGTGATATTTTCTACAACAACTCATTCAAGAACTTCATCTTACCAATCAGATTACCACAAGAAGTCATCTTGAGTAAGTTATCCCCAGAAGCAAAAGCTGGTAGAAGCTTAACTATCGATCTACCAAACCAGCAAATCTTATCAGAAAGTGGTGAGGTTTTGGTTGAAAAGTTTGATGTTGAGCCATTCAGAAAGCATTGCTTAGTCAATGGTTTAGACGATATTGGATTAACTTTACAAAAAGAACAATATATCAACGAGTATGAAGAAATGAGAAGAAACAAGTTCTCTTTCTTAGAAGGTGGATCTAAGCTGATACAGCCAATTAAAGGTACCAAGAAAAGTCCATACGGAAACAAAGCTCAAGAATGGTAGTTACATTGTTTATTAGTTCATTATAGTATTAATATTATTTATTTATTCGTGTTATCTATTGTCCTGTAAGTGTTTCCTGTGCTGGCTGAGGTTGTAAATCCTCGATAATCAAGTCTTTGTAGTCACTTGTATTTGAAATGGTGAAGCCATTCTCGTTTGCCAGATGTAATAGACAAATAAAGCAAAAACTTGTCGATAACTCACTTTTGGACTCATTATCATATTTGGAGCTCAATCCAGTAACAATTTTGCTAAATTTTAAGCTTTCATCTTGTTTGGGTTCTGCAGTGTTTTCAGTCTGATCCGGTTTGGGTATTTCCTGTTTTAGTGTCTTCCATAAATTATCTTTCAACAATTTCACATCAACCTTCTTTGCAACCCTTGCATAGTTAATTGGTGCCTGGGAAGGCGTCTTCAACGTGAATTGACTTGATAGTTGCTGTGTTGGATTTATATCATCAAAATATCCATCACCACCGTCATCACCGAAATCAATATCGTCACCATTCATCTTATCATCATTAAAGAAATCATTACCAAGTTCGTTGTCATTGAGATTGTTGTTATTAATCGTTGTTAAATTGGCATATAAAGTCTCATCAATCGGTTGATCCAACGATTTGGTGATCTTGTTGAATGAAATGTTGATCAATTTTTCCTTCAAGAAGAGATTAATGAAGTTTTTGGTGGAGAAATGTCTGTCATCAGGCAGTAAATTTTTTGTTTTTGATGTCCATTGATTTTTTGGTAATGAAATTACATTTGATTTGGTAAAGATCTCTTCTTCATCCGGAAACTCGTCTGACATGAAATCAATTATCAAGTGCTCTTTCTGCTTTCTTTCCTTCACTATAACTTGACCATTCTCATCGACTTTTGGTACATCCTCTTCTTCAATGATAGGTTTCACCAGATTAAGATTTCTCTTTAGTTTTGTAATCTTCCAGTGATCTGGTCCTGCCCAGTTTTTCTTTTGTCTCTCATCAAAATATGCAAGTAAATTCTCATCAGGTATCTGCACAATCGAGTTATTAAATTCATCATCATTATCATTATTCTCATTCAAAACGCTCAGATTCGAGTTATTGTGTCTTGTATCATTGAAAAGTGTATGCAATGACATACCATAATCATCCACTTCATTTTCATTAATATCATCAAAAAAAATAGAAGTTTTACTTCTTGAATTTTCTGAGGGAACACCTTGATCATCAACATCAAAATCATAGTTATCATAATCATTGTCATTATTGTTATGGTCGAAACTGTTGAAATTTTCAATACGTTTCAGCAGATCTGAAGTATTTGATGTCTGGTTCAATACATTATTCAAATCACTGATTGTGGAACAAATTCTTGAGTTTTCCAAGTCGAAATTATTGAAGTAAAACTGAAATAAGTTTGAGATAGAGTCATCTAAGTCATCATTGACATCTGGATTATCCACATCCATTTTATCTTCATCTTTTTCTTCTTCTTCATCTATATCTTCCTCGATAACTGCGCCAACTGAGGATTCTGCAGTATCAAAAACGATTCTTTGCTCGTCATTTATCTGTAGCATGTTGATCAATAAAGATTTAGAACCTCCTTCATCAAAATCTGTTAAAGCCTTTTTAAATATTGGATCCACATAAAGCTCCAAGTCTAACTTTCGTATTTGGATCGACTTAAACTCGACCAAAGTGCTCTTCTGTTGTACTGATTTGGTTTTCTTTGCTCTTTTTCTCCTTACTCCGTCCTCATCAAGATCCTCGTCTTCGTTATCCTCGCCTTCCTGGTCGTCGTCATCCCCGTCTTGATCGTCTTCGTCTCCATTACCTACATCTTCTTTAGCTTTAGAAGAAGCCAGTCCATTAATCAATCTACCGGTTTCAGTAGCTGCAGAATCGACTCTTGAAGAGTAGATCTTCACACAGCCGTCTAGCGTCGCTGAAGCCTTCTGAAAGTTGATCCCATCACCGTCCCTCAACAGGGACAAGTCGTGGAAATAATCAATCAAAGCCAAATCCCAACTGTTTGTGGTGTTGATCTTATTATCTGTAGCCATCCTAATCCATTTATCAAAGTCCTCCGGGCTCTGAGAGCTTCGCGACAGTGAGTGCACCTGCGCCATTTCCAAACAGTCTGCACCTCCCTCTCAAATCAAAACAGAACACCGCACGGTAGACAAAACTGGGTTGTTTACTAACTAAGTTTTTAATGTTGATAATTTTTTAAGGTAAACAAAAGGCAAAAGTGTGCTCAAACCGCAGTAGACGCGTTGCCAGGGAAACAATAAAGCCCAACAGATTACTCTTCAGCAGAAAGCTGTGATTTTGGGTTTAACAGATGTGTTGGTGTCTACACTGCAAGAGCAGTTACTTGCTAGTGGCTGGCAAAAATACCATCGTACTTTTCCAAGAGCTTTAAATACGTAAACTTGAGTTACTCTAAAATTACAGCATTTTACGCCAGTAATGAGTTCGCCAAGGGCGAGGAACTGCCGCCAAACTCTGAGCTCCTGTTTCGCATCTCGTCTGGTGGTTATCTTTACTATTTTGCCCTTGTACCGGGCTTCCAGAAGGTGCCCTACGTGGTAGCAGTCAACTTTAGCTAGTGCGTTCAGTTTCAGCTCCACTAAGATAGCTAAACCCGCTAAGCTAACACTTAAGTGCACACCCATACCACTAAGCCAACAGCAAAGCATTGAGTCCCATTCATCTGCAAACCCAGACGGGGTAATCACGTTATCTAAAACGTGTAGAAACAAAGATTGACATATTTTTGTTTTTTCCTTTTCTACTGCACAGTTACTCACTAATAAATCTAGAAAATGGCATCCGAAACCCCAGCAGCGGTTGAGCTCGCCACGAGAGAAAGTTACAGCTATAAGGACTCATTTCTGCACTGGTGGAACCGCTCCAAGCTGGAAAAATCCGAGTTTGATGTGTTGAGTTTGCTGCCATTTTATCCAACTTCAGATGGTACAAGAGTGGCAAATTTAGAAAATATTGTTATTGATTCACAGAATAACTACATTCACGAGCTGAATGTGAAGAATATTGAGCCAGTGGATGACCCAAGTCCAGGTAATGAAGATGATATTTTGCTGGTGCATGGATATGGAGCTGCGCTGGGATTTTTCTATAAAAATATAGCAGATTTGACAGAAAAACCTGGTTCCAATTTGCATGCTATTGATTTGCTAGGTTATGGACTGTCCTCCAGACCACACTTACCTAAATTCCAAGGACACAGCAAGAAAGATGTGGAGTTGATAGAGAATTATTTTGTTGATTCTATTGAGAACTGGAGGATTGCTAGAAAGATTGATAAGTTTTCATTGATAGGACACTCGCTGGGTGGATATCTGAGCTCAGTGTATGCACTGAAATATCCAGAGCATGTGAAAAAACTGGTTCTGGTTAGTCCTGTTGGTGTTGAAAGAAACGTACTGGAACTGGATGAAAGTGGTGAAATGCCAGTGATAAAGAACAAAGAGCTGATTACTTTGAGCAAAGAAGATTTCCAGAATAACAGGGCGAGATCGTCCTCACTTAATCTTCCAGATTCCAATGGTTACGTTGCGAAAATCCCACCGCTACCAAGATGGTTGGAGTTTATATGGAGTAAAAGAATTTCTCCATTCACAATCATCAGAGGAGCAGGCCCATTAGGCCCCTACTTGACTTCAAACTGGTCCTTCTCAAGATTCGGTAAGAACACAGACATGAACGAGGTACTGAAATTACATGCCTATTCATACAACACTTTTGTTGCTAAGGCTTCAGGTGAGCACGCATTGGGCAGATTATTGGGTCCAGCCGCCCTACCTAGATATCCACTGCTCAAGAGAGTTCCGCAAGCTTTGAAAATGGACAGTTTATGGCTGTATGGAGACAAGGACTGGATGAGCAAAGAAGCTGGTGAGGTGATGTGCCGCGAGATCAATAAAGCTGGTCAAGCTCACGCAGAGTACCAGATCATTTCGGACGCAGGCCACAACCTGTTCATCGACAATCCAAAACAGTTTAAAGACGCAGTTATTGGATTCCTGTATAAATCATGAGACTAACGTATAGTTAGTTATATTATTAGAATATATACTATTAGTATGCGGTAGTTGTTTTTTTTTTTTGAACTGGCAATAAATTTCACAGGTTGTGCTAAAATATCGAGGTTGACAAATTTTGGTAGTAAAAGAGCCAGATTTTACTTGTTTTTGCTGGTTTCAAGCAAGTTTTCATATCAGGTTCAAGTTTGCAAAGTGTACGCAGGTGTATTATACCCGAAGTAAGTCAAGTTTCAAGAGTTTTGCTCTCCAAAGCAAGAAAATACATTGGTTATAAAGGAAATGCTGGAACCAAGCATACGGCTTCGTGAATCTATCAAGGATGGGAACCTGCTGGTGGTGAAGAGGCTTCTGAAGAGGTTTCCTGACCTGCTGGAGAACATAGATCCAAGTAATGGATGGAGCTCGCTGCATTATGCGGCATACAATGGACGGTACTTAGTGTGCGTTCACTTGATAAATTTAGGACACGATAAAACAGAGATACTGCGCACGTTCAACAAGAATACGTGTGTGCACCTGTCGCTAGAAAATGGGCACGAGCAAACAACGCACTTGCTGCTACAGCATTTTCCCAAACTGCTTAATGATAAAGGATTCAAAGGGTTCGCGCCAATACATATTTGTGTTATCAAAGACTATTTTAAGTGTCTGGAGATGTTGCTTGTGCTGGGGGTGGATATCAATGCTGTGACGGACGAGGGCGATAACTGCTTGCATCTGGCTATGAAGTTCAATGCTGTGAAGAGCCTGAAGCTGCTGATATTCAACGACATCAAGGTCAATGTGAAGAATAACAATAATCTGAGACCGATTGATGTTGCGTCGAGTTTCCAGCTGGAGAATCTGTTCAAAGAGCTGGTTGAGAAGCGTGCGCACGAGAAGAAAAGCACGGATGCTATAGAAACGCCAAACCTATCGAGCAACTCGATTTTTTCCAGCTCGAATTCACCGCTGAAACCAATCTACACTAATCCTGGCGACACGACGGTTCACCGGACACACTCGAACTCGCTGCCACCGCTGCCTTCGGTGACAACCACTCGAGGGCCGTCGGTGGGCTCGGCTTCGGCCACCAGGTCGCCCGTGGCCAGAAGCTCGATCTCGCTGGGCTTCAATGGCTCGAGCTCAAACTCGTACACATTCTCGCCCACCAACACCAAGTTCCAGCCGCAGCCGATGAGCATGGCCGGGTCATCGCCCATTATCTACTCCCCAAGCACGTCTGCAACGTTCCCAAGCATCATCTCGGAAGAGAGCAGCAGGTCATCGCCGAGCCTGACCATCAATCCCAACCCGCAATACAGTGGGAATAACAGCCGATCGCTGGTCAACTCCAAGTCTGTGTCATCTATTTCGTCTGCGTCATCGACCGGTAGCGACAACAACGGGTCGATCTCGCTGAGAAGCTACAAGGCGAAATCTCGGTCCAACAGCAACAGCAACAGCAATGGAAATCTCCGATCAGCCAGCGTCGGCACGAATTCCACGTTAACCCTAAACGCAGTACCCGTCTCGGGCAGCAGTGGCTCTGCGGCTACGAACGCGTGCGCTGGCAGTGGGGCCGGTGGGGACCTCTCACGCAGCACAACCAACAACTCCACGGGCGCACACTCCAACTCAGACAGCCTAAGCCTGCACAGTGTGCCCCATTCGGCAAGCTACAGCAACATCGCTAAGCGGGTGGACAAACTGCCGGACCACAAATCGCCCTCGTCCAACATCATCAACATCCAGATATCGAGTCTGAGGAGAAAAGCACCAAACTACGATGATTAGCGCACCTGCTGTTTTTCCCCAACACGATCCTCTTCAACATGTTACTGGCTAACTGCTCACCTCTCCCGCACTGTAAGACTTTTCCTCCCACGCGCCAATGTCTTGGGCCCCTGGGCGGCGGATTATCTGCGCTACCAGGATTATCCAGCCTATGTCCGTAGACTTGGTAGTACATTGCTGTAGCGCCTCACTGTTTCAGCCAAACTATTGCTGCCAGCCGTCCAATACGGTAATTTACATGAATCACTCGCCCGCTTTCGTGCTTACGGCCACCTCGCCGGACAAGCTGCGAGAGCAACTTTACGTGAAAATTTCCGCTTTCGGAAGAGTTCTTTTTTTACCCCAGAAAAGAATTTTCGCAGTGCAGCACTTGAAAGAAATAGTCGTTTCAGCTGGTCAGGTTTAGCGTGCTGGACCAGCTGGACCTCACGCTCTGGCTGCCCGGAAGAAAGGCTTTGCACTGGTGCAGGGCATACCCCAGCCCGAGCCTTGCTCAGCACAATAATCGAACAATAAACTGCACCATTGGCGACCCCGTATGACCTCATTGTGCGTCCGCGCGCCTCTTCTCAGACACATAAACTTTTAGATGACTATGACCTCTGCAAAAGGCAAAAGTATAAATACAGGCGAATCTCTCGCTAGTGGTGCATGTTAGGCATCATCAGTACACACCAACAGGTATAATGGCAGACTTCAAAGAAGACATATCACACGATTCGCATATTTCAGACAACAGCAAGGAAGAAGCTGAGTACAACAAAGAGGCTGCAGCCAACCACGACGGGCTTTTCGAGTCCAAGTCAGACGCGGGTTCCACCTCGGACGAGAATGCACCAGTCGACTCGTCCAACATCCTGACCCAGTACGACGAGGACCAGGTGATGGCGATGGGCAGAAACTTTGCGGCCAAGCACGGCTTCCAGGACACTGAGCTTTTTGCCAGAGGTGCGGCTGTTGCCAGAAGCCCAAAAACTTTCAACAGAATGGAGTTTCTCACTGACGACGACAAGCAGGTGCTCCACGACGAGATTCACCGCCCATGGAAAATCCCATGGAAGCTGTACCAGATCATCCTGTCCATTTCATTGTGTGCAGCCACCCAGGGTGCTGACGAGTCCGTCATCAACGGTGCCCTGCTGTTCTACCCAAAATACATGGGCATTGGTGACGACGACGAGAGATCCAGATGGCTGGAAGGTCTGGTCAACGCCAGTCCTTATCTGTTTTGTGCTGTTGCCTCAACTTTTATTACTGACCCACTGAACAAGAGATTTGGAAGAAAGAAGGTGATTTTCTGGTCCTGTTTTGTCTCCTCCATCACATGTTTCTGGCAAGGTTTCACAAACACCTGGTATCATTTGTTCATTGCTCGTGCTTTCTTGGGTGCTTTTGGCATTGGTCCAAAAAGTGCAACTGTTCCAGTTTACGCATCGGAAGCTGCTCCAGCTTCTATTAGAGGTGCAATCGCAATGCAATGGCAATTCTTCACTGCCATGGGTATCGCCCTGGGTTACATCTTTTCATTGGCCTTCTACTATGTTCCAAGCCATGGTATTGGCGGTGGCTTAAACTGGAGATTAATGTTGGGATCCGCAATGTTGCCAGCTACCGCTTCACTGTTCCAAATTCCATTCATTCCTGAGTCCCCACGTTGGTTGATGGGTAAAGGTCGCTACCAAGAGGCGTTCAAATCATTACAGTCGATCAGAAACAGCGACCTGTGTGCAGCAAGAGATTTGTTTTACCAATACGTGCTGTTACAAGAAGAAGAGTCATTCGACGCACCTTTATCACAAAGACTCAAAGAGCTTTTCACGGTCAGAAGAAACAGAAACGCATCAGTAGGTGCCTTTATTGTCACATTCATGCAACAATTCTGTGGTATTAATGTGATTGCATACTATTCTTCATCTATTTTTGTTGAAGCAAATTTCAGTGAAATTAGTGCTTTGGGTGCATCTCTAGGGTTTGGTGTACTAAACACAGTTTTTGCAATTCCTGCATTTTACACAATTGATAAATTTGGTAGAAGATTCTTGTTATTGTTGACTTTCCCAGTAATGGCTGCCTTCTTGTTCATGACTGGTTTTTCATTTTACATTCCTGAAGATCACCGTTCCGGTAGAATTGGAAGTATCACCTTGGGTATTTACATCTACACAATCTTTTACTCGTTCGGTTCAGGTGTTGTCACTTTCCCATACACTGCAGAATGTTTCCCATTGTATATTAGAACCTTGGGTACCTCAATTGCAATTGGTAACTTGTGGTTCTGGAACTTTATCTTAGCAATTACATGGCCATCTTTGAAACAAGCATTCACTCCACAGGGTGCCTTCTCATGGTATGCTGCATGGAATATTGTTGGATTCTTCTTGGTGCTGTGGTTCTTACCAGAAACCAAATCCTTGACTTTAGAAGAGTTAGATGAGGTGTTTGACGTTCCTGCGCTACAGCATGCAAGATACCAAACCGTTGAGTTATGGCATCAATTCCAGATCTATGTTATGAGAAGAAAGGACATCCAGAGACAACCACCTCTTTACAGTCACCAGAGACTGGCTGTTACCGCCAAAGAGTGGGAAGAAAAGACAGAAGTTGAACAAGTTGAGCACATCTAATTTTAATGTCGTTATGCCTTTAATCGCTAATTTATAGATTTAATAAATTTAATAGTTAATTGATATCCAGTAGTTGGTTGCATTTTACAGCTTGCCCCTACCAATGGGTTTACCCTGGGAATATTACTACGCAGCCTGAAAAAAATATTTTCAAAAAAAAATTTATTTCTGTTATTAAAATTAAATTCCATCAGAGTTCAAATCAAATGGCTGTTGATAACATTGTTCATATTGAGCGTGACCGTGTGACAAACACTGTGTCCACAGACTATCCAGGGTACTATGCTACTCAAGAAGATTTTAGCTGGGATCTAGAGAAATTCAAGAACACATTTGATATTGACATTAAATACAAAACAGATAGAGTTGCCAATTTTGACTTGATACATATTGATACATCAGTGGCGAATGCCTTCCGTCGTCTTATGATTGCAGAAGTTCCATCAGTTGCGGCAGAGCAAGTTTACATTTTCAACAATACTTCAGTTATACAAGATGAAGTTTTAGCACAACGTATAGGTTTAATTCCACTCAAAGTTGATCCTGACTCATTAGCATGGGTTGACAATGAGTTAGACGACAAAGAGAAATTCACTGATGAGAACACCATTGTCATGACTCTTGATGTTGCATGCACAAGAAACCCAAATGCACCAAAGAACTCGACAGATCCTAAAGAACTATACAGAAATAGCAACGTTTATGCTAGAGACTTGAAATTTGAGCCACAGGGAACACAGCTAGAAAGATTCAAAGAGCCAATAGTTGCAGCAGATCCAGATATTTTGCTGGCTAAACTTAGACCAGGTCAAGAAATCTCACTTAGAGTTCATTGTATCTTAGGAGTGGGATCAGACCATGCTAAATTCTCACCAGTTGCTACTGCTTCATATAGATTGCTGCCAACTATTGAAATCTTGGAAAAAATTGATGGTAAAGACGCCAAAAAATTTCAAAAGTGCTTTTCCGAAGGTGTTATTGGAATCAACTCGAATGGTGAAGCCTTTGTCAAAGACGCAAGAGCAGATACTGTTTCTAGAGAAGTGCTGCGCCACGAAGAATTTGAAGGCAAAGTCAAGCTGGGCAGAAAGAGAGACCATTTCATCTTTAATGTCGAGTCAACTGGAGCAATGCCACCTGAAGAGATTTTTTACAAGAGTGTTGAGCTACTCAAGACCAAAGCAACACATCTACGTAACTGCCCAATTGCACAGTAACTTTTCCCGATCCACGCAAATCATGTATAAATTAAAGCCCGAAGCACTAATAACAGTAGGACATGTAGGCTGCCACTGTAATACCAGCACTGGCAGCCCCCGCGTAACGCACATTATTTTCTATCCCTCAAAATCATAACCCAAAGAACCAACACCATACATAACCCTAGGTACAAAATACTAAATACAAAACACTGACACTAAGCCAAAGATAAGTACCAAAATAGGTAACAATGCTGAGTATCAAGCCACCACTATGCGCGCGTGGCATAATCATCGTCGTTATAGTAAAGCTCGTCAGTGAAGTTGCCGTATTTCGAAACCGTTTTTAGCATTTCCAACGGATTGAACACTATCAACTTGACCTGCCCCGTGTACCCATCAGCCTCAATCTTGGATATCGAGTATCCCTCGTCAATTTCTTGCTGTGTCTCAGCAGGCCCGTGCTTTTCGTCTCGTTCCCTGGCTGGCTCATAGCAGGTGAAGTAAAACAGTGATATCTGGAATGCAAATATGACTATATCAAAGTAGATATAGACCAGGGACGTGCTGGGGCTGGACTCACCTATGATCTGGAGGGTGAGGCTGCCATGCAAGAAGCCCATGTCTGTGTCCTCTGGGGACGGGATGCCGTAAAACAGGTCAAAGATGAGAATAGTCAGGTTGGTGAATATCACGATATTGAGCACCATCTTCACCTTCTTCTTGTACTCTGCGTACATGTCGTCGTCCAGCGAGTCCACAGAACCCGTGTACGGCTTGGTGAGCAGCAGGTGCAGCAGCAGCCGCACAAACAGCCTCCAGAAAGACGCCTCTTTCAAGTACACGCAGACGATAAAGACGTAGCCCACCCTCTCCAGGCAGTCCGTGAAGTGCCGCTGAAAGCTCCTCTTCCTCGCACGCAGAACCTTGGTCTCATATTTACGCAGCTCTGCCTCGCGCGTGCCCATCTGTTCCACCTGCTCTAAAATCACTAAAACAAACCCAGGCCGACCTCGTTTCTTTTCTTTTTAAATTTTGGGACTTGACCCAAGTTAAAATCCGAAATGTTCGGGTGTTTGCATGTTTGGCTGAAAAAGGTTTTTTTCTCGACTAAAAAATTATTATTAATTTTTAAAATAGAAAAACAAAACAAATTATCGTGTTTTCTTTTCAATTTTGGAAATCGATAAAGTTGGTGACTGAAATTGCCATTGTTGACTTATCGCGGTGTTAGGACAAGTGAGAAGCGCGCTACGAGTGTTGTGTCAAGTTTTGGCATTTTAAATCATTGCAAAGCATCAATTTCAGGCGCCAAAATCAGTGGCAAAATAGTACCAACTGATCAGTGAGCCCAACCATGAAGCAGTTCCCTGAGCTACAGCACAATTCGTCCTCCAGCTCGCTCTACAAGACCGCGACGGGTTTTCAGATACCCAGTGGCGGTGCCAATTCGCGTCACAATTCCAGAAGCGGCAGCCTAAACGCCTCCGCGTCAACTTCGATACACCATAACAATAGCACAAGCAGCGGTAACCTGAGCTCCATGAACAAGAACATTACCAATGGCAGTAGCAGCACCACCACCACCACCACTACCACCACCACTGGCATCAGCGGCATGGGCAGAAGTGCCAGCGCATCCAACTCCAGCGCCATGATCATGAACAGACAAGTCACTGTCAACGATTCTCTGTTTTACATCTGTTTGAATTTGAAAAGAAGACTCGAGAAAGTCTCCCAGCTCAAATCGTACTTGAACTTGGCCTACTCCAACGCAGAACTGCTGTCCGAGAACCAGGCACTGCTACTCTCGCAGAAATCTGGCTCAATTTCCAGCGGCTCCTTAAACAACCACAACAGTTTCATGTCATCCTCTACCAACAACTCATTGCGAATCTCAAGATCCTCGAATCTCAGTAATCTGAGCGAGGACTCCTCCAACAACTCCTCCACTTTGCTCTCAGCCTCAAATTCCAATTCTTTAACCTCCATAAACACGTTCAGTGCTGGAGTTTTACCGTCAAATGTCAACTGTGATCCGGTAACGCAGCTGTGGAAATTATTCCAGCAGGGCTCCCCGCTTTGTATCATCTTCAATCTCATAAAGCCAGAATATTCGTTACCTGTGGTGTCGTCAGATGACATCAAAACATGTAAGAAATCAATTTACGATTTCATTTTGGCTTGCAAAAATCATTTAAAAATTGACCATAATGATTTATTCACAATTTCCAATATTTTTTCAAATGAGACAAACGATTTAATTCTGGTTGTAAATGCCATAACAAAAGTGATTGATTTGGCTCCAGATATTTTCAAAAAAGTTGAAAATGTCGATGAGATCAAAATCTCTGATTCAAGATCAAAAATCATCAAAGAAATGGTGGAAACTGAGAGAAAGTATGTGAACGACCTGGAAATCTTGTGTCAATATAAGGACCAACTGTTGAGTAATAATATTATCTTACAAGAAGATTTATACATGCTGTTCCCAAATCTAAACGATATACTGGACTTCCAAAGAAGATTTCTAATAAGTTTGGAAATAAATGCACTTGTTGAACCGAAATACCAAAGAATTGGATCCATTTTCATTCATGCACAGCCCTTCTTCAAATCTTATGAACCTTGGTCTATTGGTCAGAAAGCAGCAATAGATTTTATAAGCTCATGTTCAAGCAAACTGAAGAACAACTCATTGATTATTGGTAACGACTTGGAATTACAGAGTTTTATATTGAAACCAGTTCAGAGATTATGTAAATACCCACTGTTATTAAGAGAGTTAATCAAGCACACAGATCCAAATCTACCAAATTACCATGAGCTAACTTTAGCAATTGAAATTTCTAAATTAACCGCAACAGATATAAATGAAAATCAAAGAAGAGCGGAAAATATCGAAATTCTAAAAAAACTTTATACAAAAGTCATTGACTGGAGAGGTTATAATGTTAACAGTTTTGGGGAATTGCTGTTTTTTGATAAAATTGTTGTCAAAGATAACTCTAAAACTTCTGATGAACGAGAATTTCAGGTTTATTTATTTGAAAATATCATTATTTTCTTTAAAGAGATCTTTGCAGTTCAAAAGAAGAATACAATTTCATCAGTGATGAAGAAATCTCAATCAAACATTTTGAACTCAAACTCAAATAGCTCAAGCTCGTTGAATAACGCTAATAATCAAGAAGTGTTAGGTTTAGAGTTGAAAGGACGTATTTCAATTGCTAATATTTACAATATTAGCACGATGACAACACATTCACTGAATATTTCATGGTCAGGACTAAAAGATACCGGATCTTTCTTGATGAGATTCAAAAATGAAGAAAGTAAGAACAATTGGGAACAGTGTATTAGAAAGTTGGTTTCTAATTTACAGGAGGAACTAGCAAGCCAACAAGTTGGTCAGTTGAACAGTTTCTCATTTCTTTCATCAGGAAACAGAAGAAGTAATGGAATTTCTTTAAACAGCAACAGATCTTCATACCTGTCTAGATCCAACTCTGACGTGACCAACCCTTCTTCAGCAGTGGGCTCTTCCAACAACGCTGGGTCATCCAATACAGGCTCAGGCTCGGCAGCCACATCAAACGGCATGCCATATACACACACTAGACAGAAATCTGAAATAGCAATGAGCAGAAGACTGACGCAGGAATCGATTCAGTTTAGCAAGAGATCAATCAGTGAGAACTACAAAAACTCGTTACCAACGGATTCTGTTATTGTGAGACTGATGTTTGACCAAGATCTGTTTACATTAATGATACCCTTGGAGATAACAGTGGAAGAGTTCCTGTCGCGAGTTGACAAGAAGATCAAACAGTGTGGAGGCACCATGAAGGGGAAAGTGAAGTATCAGGACGAGGACGGTGACTTTATTGTTATCCAGAGCGAGGACGACTGGGTCCTGGTTAAGGATATGATCAACAACGGGGAAAAAGTACTGAATATCTGGGTCACCTGAACTCCCCACTAATGAATAATTGGCTAGTTTATAAATTACCTTGAATGAATGAATGTACGGACTAGGACAATACACTAATGATGTGAATAACATGTAATAGCTTCAGGGCTTGCATACGCGATTGTTTTCAATGATAATCTGATTAGGGTGTTAGGGTATTTAACTGCTTTATCATCTTCAGTACATTAATGACTTGAACTGCAACTGTGCAGTAAGCAATCAAGATGGATTATAACATTGGATTAGTACAGTAATGAAAGGGCTTAATTTGCTTATAGTTCAGGATTATAGGTACAGTAAGGGCTTAATTTGCTAATAACCTAGCAGTGAACTTCGATGTTTTGTTCTATCTAGCCAGTGTAATAATGGCCTGATATATCATGTTTCAAACTACTCCAAGCCTATTGTTTTATTGGTGTGTGTAAGACTGGCAAATTTCAAAATAGAGAACATGGAATGTCACACAGAAAGTATATACCGTAGTGATAATGAGGTCTGTACTGTCCTTTAAAAGCACTATGAACCAGTTCAGAATTCAAAGAAGCCACCACCAAGAGTGAGTTGATAAGTAGTGTAACAGTGGCAGTGATATAAACACCTGGTGGTTCGCCCATGTCTGGGACTGACATGGTGTGGGAGTGATAAACTTGACTGACATCGTAAGTTGCGTGAGTGGAATACCAGAGGTGTGGGTAGTTGTGTCAGGCTATGCCTGAGACTGGCTATTTGACTAACTGGGACTGACTTACATCGTGTGCTACGGAGTCGATAATAGTCTATTGTGACACCACTGGTGTAGTTGATGTATCAGTTTTTACTGAGTTTAATACAGTGTAAGTAAACTGTTGTAAACTCACAAACTAACATGCCTTCAAGATGGCTTCTGGTAAAACCTGACAAAACACATTTACCTTAATGTCAGCTTTCTTGTGAAGATATTTCTGCTAAAATCCTTGAGTGTGAGTTTAAGGGCCTTTTCTGGTGCAACCGCAGTCTACCATTGGTTCTGTCTACCCATCATCAAATGGAAATGCTGAGAAGATGCTTCACTAAACAATTTTTTAGATACATGGTGCTACATGGCCCCACATACAAACGGTTTACCTCACCATGTACATCCACGGTGCACGGTGTGGTTTACAATGTGTCCCTGGCTACTGTCATCTAATGATCTTTGCCAATTCTCTTTGTCTGCCGTAGTTGTGCGTGCTGGTCTAAATGACGGGTTGCTGGGTCGTTCGGTACTCAGTGACGAATGAGTGTGAGACAGTAGATTAGTATGGTAATGCTATAGTATGATTATTGGACACAGTCCAAATCCCCAATCTGTAGACTTCCACACTATCCAATCTGTAATCTTGGTTATCTGCAGCAGTTTGTCTGAATCTCAGCAACTGTTTGTACCAACGAGTAGTCCTCGCTCCGATTAATGGCTGTAATCTTGCTTGCAAGCTAATCTCTCGGTGGTGGGTGACTCCAGATAGGTAGGAGAAGCCCACGCTATCGAGCTAGCTACGCCTGGAACACCTAGTGGTATAGTCGAGATCTGGTTGTATTAGCAGGCTCTGTACTTACTGGGACTGTTCAAACTGCCTACAGAGTGGTGATAATGTATTAAATAAATATGTTAGCAGTCCTGATATAAACAACTTGGCTGTAAACAGGTTATCGAGCTGGCTACGCCTGGAATTCCTGGAAAGGAGAGCTGGCTACGCCTGGAATTCCTGGAAAGCTGGCTACGCCTGGAATTCCTGGAAAGCTGGCTACGCCTGGAAGGGCTAAGTCATCGAATACTTTGGCCCATCGCCGCCCTCCGGGACAGTCCAGTTAATATCCTGGGTTGGCACCTTAATGTCGCAAGTCTTGCAATGGATGCAGTTCTGGGAGTTGATCTGGAACTTGACACCCAGCTTGGAGGTGTCGTCATCGAGGTACTCGTACACGCCAGCCGGGCAGAACCTGTTTTCGACGCCCTTCCAAGTTGGGTAGGCTGCGGCTGCGTGCTTGTCGAGGTCCTGGTCCGGGACGCGGAGGTGGTTGCGCTCGTCCTCGTCGTGGGACGTGCCTGTTCTCGAGACCGAGGTGAGGATGTCGAAGGAGATGACGCCGTCCGGCTTAGGGTACGCGATCGGTTTGTACTCTGCAGCCGGCCTGGTGCACGAGGCGTCGGACTGGTGGTGCTTGAAAGTCCAGTTCACGCGGCCCTTGAGCAGCAGGGAGTCCAGCCCGGAGTAGGCGATGCCGGCAAACAGCTTGGTCTTGAAGTTGAACGAGGGTCTGAGGTTGCGCACCTCGTAGAGCTCGTCGTGGGCCCAGGACTGCTTGTACGCGTGCTCGTAGGACGCGAGGTCGATGGCCGGCTCGTCCAGCGTGGCGTGGAGCTCCGGGTCGTACTCGTCGTCCTCCTCGGTGACGATCTTGGGCCGCTGGGCCACCTCGGCGTAGATGGCCTCTGCCGCGAGCAGCCCGGACTTTACCGCCGTGTGCGTGCCCTTCACCTTGGGCACGTTCATGAACCCGGCGCTGGCGCCCACGAGCACTCCGCCCGGGAAGTGCAGCTTGGGCACCGACTGCCACCCGCCCTCGTTCAGGGCCCGCGCCGCGTACGAGATGCACTTGCCGCCCTCCAGCGTGCCCCTGTAGAACGGGTGGTGCTTCATGCGCTGGAACTCCTGGTACGGCGAGAGGTACGGGTTCTGGTAGTCGAGCCCAACAACGAGCCCCACGGCCACGAGCCCGTCCCCAAAGTGGTAGATGAACCCGCCCCCGTACGTGTCGTAGCTCAGCGGGTACCCGAGCGTGTGCGCGATGAAGCCCTTGCGGAACTTGGCCGGGTCCACCTCCCACACCTCCTTGATCCCCAGCCCGTACGTCTGCGGCTGCCGGCCCTTTCTCAGCTCAAACTTGCTGATCACCTCCTTGGACAGCGACCCGTGGCACCCCTCCGCGAGCACCGTCACGCGCGCGTGGAACTCCATCCCGCGCTCGAAGCCCGCCTTGGGCACCCCGTCCCGGCCCACGCCCATGTCCTTGGTGGCCACGCCCAGCACAGACCCGTCCGGCCGGTACAGCACCTCGGCCACCGCCGTCGACGGGTACACCTCCACGCCCAGCTCCTCCGCCTTGTCTGCCAGGTGCTTAACCACCTCGCTCAGCGACGCTATGTAGTTCTTGCCCTTGTTGAGCATCTGCGGCGGCTCAGGCAGCGGAATCGCATAGTCCTTGTACAGGAACCGCAGCGTCTCGCCCGACACCAGCGTCACCATCTCTGGCGGCAGCGGGATGCCCTGCCCGTCCTCGTCGTAGTACTCGCTGTCTGGGAACAGCTCTCTGAGCGCGCGCGGCTCCAGCACCGCTCCGCTCACTATGTGCGAGCCCATGTCTGGCGCCTTCTCCAGCACCACCACCCGCAGCTCCCGGCCCAGCCCGTTCTGCTGCTCCAGCTGCTTCAGCTTGATGGCCGTCGCCAGTCCCGCGGGGCCTCCGCCCACAATGCACACGTCCACTCTGTCCACGGCGCGCGCCTCCTGCAGCTGCGCTTGGGCCTCCGCGTCCATCTCCTCGTACTTCACCTCCACCGACTTGCCCAGCGCCCTCGTGGTGCTGAATCCTCGCCCACAAACCGCTCCTGCTCGCTCTGCTACCGCTCCAGCCTGGGCTACAAGTCCCACCGCCTGACGGCTGTATGCAGCCGACGCCCGTCCCGCCGGCCGCCAAACTCGCCCAACTAGTCCTTTCTTCCCCAAACTTCTAGCCAACATCGTGCGCTTCCTGTTACTAGTTACCAACACCTAAACACAATTGCTGCTGGTTCTCAACGCCTAAACAGTTGCTTAACCAGTAATAAATTTTTAATTAAAAATATTTTTTTTTCAGCTGACTGAGAATTGAAAAATATGTCAAGTGATTTCTGCTGCTTCGCTGCAGTGGGCCTGTGCCCCATAGGCCCAGCCTGCTGGGCCAGCAAGGTCACGCCAGCTGCGCCAGCTGCACTGGGGGCGCCCCGCTTAGTTACTCACCCACCTTATTCAAACCGTCACTTAAAGACAACCACTTAAGACACCGGAAGACTGCACCCGGTGCTCGCTTAGTCAGCCCTGCCATGCAGGACAAATAAACCGTTGGACAAATGTCAAGTGATTTCCCGATAAGAAATTGCGATAAAATAACCACAATTGTAGAACATTTCCATCCGTGTAAACCAACAACACATGAAGCAAATTGAGTGCAGGGGCGACAGCTTTGCCATTGGCCTGGCGCACGGCACGCACGCCCAGCCAGAGATCGAACGCTCCGTGGCCTTCTATGCAGCCTACTTCCTCAAGACTGTGGGCCTGCAGTGGGACCAGATCATCAAGGAGACAGACAAGTACATCCCGTTTCTCGAGACAAACGCGCCTGACCTGCTGCAGGAAATTAGGGGCGTTGCCGAGGGCTCGGGCAAGCAATACCTCGAGATCCTGGCACTGAATATCCGCACAGAGATCGCGTTCGGCCTTAGAACTGACACAGGTACCGACGGCTGCACCTCATTGAGCTACAGACCCGATGCAAACACCAACATCCTGGGTCAAAACTGGGACTGGAGCTTAAAGCAGCAGCCCAACCTGGTGGCCCTGACCATTGTCCCAGACGCCCCCGGGTCCCCCAAGATCAAGATGGTTACTGAGGCAGGTATCGTTGGCAAAATTGGCTACAACGAGTTTGGCGTTGGTGTGTGCCTCAATGCGCTGCTGGCGCCAGGCGTAGACTACCACAAGTGGCCCATCCACCTCGCGCTAAGAAAAGCTCTCACCTTCCAAAAGTCCGCAGACGCAGTGAGCTTCTTTGAGAAAACTGGGTGCGCCTCTTCTGCACACATCCTAATCTCAGGCCGGAACTCGGTTGCCGCAGGAATGGAGTTTACATGTAAGGGCATGCACGTGGTGCAGCCTGATGCAGACGGCAACATTGTGCACACCAACAACTTTGTGCTCCAACCCTACGAGTGCCCGGAAACCATCTGGCTCAAAGATAGTATCCCCAGACGCGAGCGTGGGTGCTTGTTGATCAAGCAGGCCCAGGGCTTTGACGATCTACTCTCCAAGCTGCTGTCCGACACGGAAAACTCGCCATGCGCCATCCTGAGAAGCGACGTCGAGATCCGCACCCTCTTCACCATCCTGATGGACCTCAACGCAGGCACTTCGGTCGTGAGAGTGATTTCTGAATCTGGCATTCAGTCACAGTTTGACTTTAACTTTTAGCTACAACAATAAACTATTTATACTACAGTAGACATCTATCAACATACAGAAACACCTTTGATGTATCCAACGCACAAACATCTACATTCACTACCCTCTAACTTACTACAATGAACAATATCTAAGGGTAATATTTTATTGCAACTTCACTATGATATTTTAATATCTTTACTACATCAGACATAAATAACTCCAACTTTTACTGCAATATACATCTATGACATTTTAAGATATGACTTTCAATAAATACATACATAACAATCAACATGTTTGATATATTTAAATACATACATCGCTCATTTTTTTTTACATTCAGCATGTTTTAACGTTTATTACAATAATCAAACAGCTATGATATATTGCAAGACATGAACAATGAACATTTTGATACATACATTTCTTCGCCTTTTACTAAAAAAAGCATCTGTAACCCTTCACTCTCTACTCCAGTAGTAGTAGAGGTTCATTTTAATCTTACAGAACACTATGATTTATTTCATACATACGTTAACTTGTAACTAAAAGAACAATATTTTCTATACATACTCTTCACCGTTCTCTACAATATACTTCTATATTCTAAGATCCCACAACAATGGACATCTATGAGATAAATAACTCGTAGCATCCATGATATGTTCTAATACTTCATTTCTCAACTTTTGTAATTCTTTACTTCTACTACAACAGTTAACATCTATGATATATTCTAATACATACATAACTAGACGTTGTTTCATGAGTCATAAATTGCCATTTTCTTTTCCTTCATTAAAACTAAAAAATCAAAACATAAACCAAACTTTATAATGGAACTGAAAAAAAAACACTTGATAATAAACTGTAACTAACTCATAAAAACACTCATAAACCGGCGCATCTGCTGTGTGCTTGCACAAGGTGCATGTGCTGCCGGTGTTGCTGGGATAAAGAATTTTTGTGGGCACCCACGGTCATCACGTGACCGTAATAAATAAATAAATCAGGCAAACAGCGAGTCCAGTTCCGCCAGCGACAGGTCCTCAGGGGTGCCAATATCCTGCGTCAGGAACCCGCTCTTGACAGCCTCGAGCCACTTTGGTGCGATATGGCCCTCTGAGCAGTTTCTCGAGCGGCTCGAATCCATTTCTAACCCAGAACCAACAGAACCAGCTGGTGATAATCCCTCCAGCAACGTGGCTGCATGCAAAGCTGCCGCTGCCGCCTGCTGCGAAGGCGATGGGTTGGATAACGTCTTTTGGAATCGTGGGGCTGCTGCCGCAATCGTCAGAGGACGCATCTTCTTGCTCGATAGATACGACATTGATTTCGATCTCTTGTTTGTTCTGAATGGAACCTTGGTTTCGATGGTTAGCTGGTCCAGCTCATCGAACCCGTCCTCGACATTCTTCAGTTCTTCGTTTGCCTCGTCGTCAGAGTCTTCATCGTTAAAACTCTTGAGTCTCGACGACGACTCCTCGTCTGAATCAGAGTTAATGGTGCTAAAGTGGCTCATTGATCTGGTATTCTTCATTGTTCTCTTCAGCGTGTTTCCCAGCCCTAATGACGCAGTGACTGGAGCAACATTGTAAGGAACTGACAGCTGTGGTAAAGTTAGATCAAGTTGCAAATCTGCAAAAGTCTGCTTATTGATCGAATTGTTGTTGTGTTGGGACTGGTTCGAGTTCATATCAAACCCATTCCCACGTGACTTGAACTCGTCGTAATCATTGAAATCAGATTTCGACTCCCTCATATCGTTGGAGTTACCCATGCTATTGATATTATTGTTATTGTTTCCCTTTTGTGATTCAATAGCAGCCAGCGCATGGATGTAGTAATCAGGTGCTAAGATACCACGGTAAACATAAACCATTCTCTTTGGTGACGCATCTGCCCATTCTCTTGATAAAGCGTAGATTAACGATTTTTCACCTTTTTCAACCCTCTTAACATAGGCATTCAGCTTTGCAGAAACCAAGTTGGAGGTTTTCGATGACAATTTGGCCATATCAGGATGTTTTTCAATCAAGATATCACAGATTTGCTTGACTGTCATACCTTTACCATTTTCATCGTGTTGAAATAAGATTTCAAAGATAGCAAACAGTACATCGTCATCCAAAGAAGAATGTTTTTCAGGAGGTGGTCTTTCACCAGTAACTGGGATAGTGGTGGAAATCCCAGTTGCTATTGGAGCTCTGTTAGATTGTGATTTCTTAACTTTTTCACCTTTAACTTTCTCCTTCTTTTCCTTCTTCTTAATCGTGGTGGTACTAATAGCATTGGTGGTATTGATAGAGCCGGCATTGACACCAGGAGCATTACCAGCAGCAATTTTTGAAAGAATCTCTCCTGGCGAGGTTGAAGAATCAACGGAAGTGACCGAAGTCTCGGTCGAAGCCGGTGAGTTCTCCTTGTTGAATGCTTCAGGACTCGAGCTGGAGCTCTCTTCAGGTGTTGAGATGCTTTTCAGGCTGGTATTATCACTATTATCATTATTGTTGTTGTTATTAGTTGATTTCAAATTTTTGGAATTCAGCTGGAAATTAGCATTCAAACTTAAACGACGGGGTTTGAAAGATGGAGAAGGTGTTGTTTCCGTAACAGGAATAGCAACTGGTCTTCTGTTTGCTAATGCCATAACTTTAATACTTAACACTTAATAATAAAAGGGAGGATACTCCAAATTTAATAAAACTTTGTAACCATCCACTAGTTAAAACTGTTGTATGTGAATAACTTTGAAATAAATAACTTTTGAATATAAATATGTCTCAATTTGAATAAAGCAATGAAGCAAATCCAAACACAATATTTATAAATTATTTATTCAAATTAGTCCTTATTTGATTAATATAAAATGTACTTTTAGCCAATATATGATGATGATATGTACTGGTCAAAAGATAAATGATGAAAAGAGTTAGTTAAAAGTCTTTTTTGCTGTTATCTTTATGATATTTGCTAAACGTAGGTTTATATTAATGCACAGTCTGATTATTATTCTTGGTGAACAACAGGTGTCTGTTTTGTTTTGATTTTGTTGTTTGTTTGTTTTTTTGTTGTAAATTGGTGTGAGATAAAAAGAAAAGGGACCTTTAAGGGGATCTTTAATCTTTAATCTGAGTGCAAAGTTAGTTATGAGTTTTCCAGAACAAAAATTGTGCCATTTACACAATAGAATATGGAAATGTTTAAAATAAATTGTGTCATTAATATAGAATGAAATTTTTCACTTTTGCTTGTGAGAGTGACCTTCCACTGAGCACGAGCACCACAGATCGACTCCACAATGTAATTTTATCCTATCGTTCATTTTCAGTTAACATACATCTCGTTATTTTACTGCTTAATAGCTTAAGATATAGAAACGAATGATTTGATTGGATTGTTTTAAAATAATTTAGACATTTTTTTGTTTGTAAAAAGTGAAAAATGTTTGGGTTTCGCAGTCACTGGTTGCCGGAAACGGAAACCTTGCGACCTTGGAGCCGCGATTTGGCTGTTTTGGAGCGGGATTTTGCTGGGACTGGTGGTGCCAGTGTGTGCGGACTCTACAGGCCTGAATGGGTGCGCAGGTTTTGTGGCACCTCTGCCTCCTAACAAGCTGAAATCAAGAAAGAGTCGGTTATTTATCCCGTTTCGGTACGGACACATCTGCACGCCGATAACCAGGATCCAGTGAGCAGTGCTGCAGCCGTTAATGTAGTGTTGTGGGCAGGAGTGGGCCCCGTGATGGTTCGCCGCAGGCACCTGGGACCCCATGAAGGAGCCCTGCACCAAACTAGGCTGTAGAAACGCGCCCAATGGCCCCTTATCGCCTGCCAAAGTGCCCCCACTAGCCGATAAGCTTTTGACATAAAACTGCTACAGTAACACAGTAACAATAGGACAGTGCAGAATGCGTTCGATTGGCGAACAGTCAGTTCCACCAAAAGTGACCCGACACAACTGCTACAGTAACAACAATTAAGTATGGAATGCTCTGTTCCACCGGGTTCCACCCGACAAAACTGCTACACAACGTAACTGAAAACTGCTGCAGTAACAATGCGCAGTAAAGAATTGTATTACGGGAACTGCAGTATTCAGTTCCCACCAGGAACCACCTTAAACGACAAAATGTCGTTCTTCCCTACATCGATAACGTCGTCCTCGCCGACTCGCACACCTCCAACTCCCTCAATGGAGGCAATGGTGACATCGCCCATTATATGTCTGGCAATCTTGCTGACAGGTGTGCCCTTCTTCACCAGGGTGCAGTCTCTGAACACGTGAGAGCCACTGCCACTGGTGAAGTTGTGGATGTTTCTCACGGTGTACACAGGTATGAGGTCGAGCACGTCTGCTGCAGCCTGCAGCACCTGCACAACGCCCGTAGATCCAAATCGGTACAGCACCAGGTCTCTGATATTCTCGATTCTCTCGAGTAACTTGTCGTCCATGGTCTTGAGGCTGGGGTCGTCCTGGAACGTGTCAATGAACTCTGTGCCCTCCTCGTACCTGATGTAGTTCTGCTTGGCCAGTTTGCGCAGAAACACCTCGGTGATGGCACTGGTGAGCACCGCCTTGGTGTCTGGGTATTTCAGCAGGATCTTGGACACGTTCTTATCGCTGTCCGGGTGGTCGATCTTGTTGAGCGCGAGCACCGTGGGGAACTTTTCGCTCATGAACGCGCGCACCACCGTGGAGATCATCTCGTCGTCCCAGTCCTCCAGCTTGCCCAGATTCGGGATCTTATCGATGGCTTTGGCAATGGTGTTGCCGTTGGCACTGTAACCAGCAAACTGTGTCAGCAGAGTGTCCACTATGGAGGACTTGGTTGCGGTGTGACGCCTGACGATGGAGCCCCACCGCTTCATCAGGTTGCCCTCGATCCATCTGCGGATCTCGTCCTGCAGCCACTCCACGTCCTGCAGCGGGTCGTAGCCTCTGGTGGCCTTACCCTCGGCGTCTGTGGTGCCGCTCACATCCACCACATGGATCAGGGCGTCCGCCTGTCTCAGGTCGTCCAGGAACTTGTTGCCCAGCCCACGCCCCTGGTGTGCTCCGGGAACCAGGCCCGCCACATCAAGCAGTATTATAGGTATAAACCTCTTGCCGTTGGTGCACCAGCCGTAGTTGGGCTTGCACAGGTCTTGTTTGGCGAATCTGGAGCACGCGCAGTCCACCTGCAGGTACCCCGTGGCCTTGTTCGGGTCGATGGTGGTGAACGGAAACGCTCCTGTCTTTGCGTCCGCGTCTGTTAAGCCTGTAAAGCTGTTAGCATGCTGCCTGGTGCTCACGCAATAGCACTTGATACCCACTGTTCAAACTGCGCTTGTTAGTCGTTGCTGCGTCCCGCAAGCTGCTGCACGCCCAACTGGGCTCACTCACGTTGTGGACTTGCCACTCGACGGCTTTCCCACGATCCCAATCACTGGATCTCGAGGCATCTTCACTGGCTGCTTAGGCCTAAAATAATTTTTCACTATTTCTGGCTGTGATAATTTGGGTCTAACAGCTGCAACACGGTGCTGGGGGCCGCAAGCCCGGCCGGGACGCTCCAGCGGGACACCCAGCCCTACCACGCGCCCGCCGCACCTACTTCAGGCCCGTCTGCTGGCCCACGGCGCCCGCTGGCCCCGCCTCACCACCTCAACTCCGACAGTTACCCGCCGCGGCCGGGCAACTCCCCAAAAAATGTATATAAGCAGCCCAAATCCGCTAAAATTTTTCTTTCTCCTCCCCCAACAGCCAGGAGTTCAGCATCAACGTGAAACACAGATCGTACATGGCCCTTGCCTTTTACCAGGACCATCCGGGTGCTGGCTCCGCTAATGGCTGCGCACCAGTTTTTGGAACCGCACATCTCAGCTATGCTCTTAGCTGAACTCTGACTGCAGCTGTGAGGCCACGGCTGCTGTTTGAGACTTCGCTCTTTCGCCTGTAAACTCGACAACCTAAAACGAGGCGTGCCCGACTGCCTAGCACCGCTCAGTACCGCTTAGCACCGCTTAGCACCGCCCGGCTCTGCACATTACTAGTGCCTGTACAGCCCACCACACGCTGCTAAAATTTTTAGACACGCAAAAGTGAAAAAAAAAATTCCAGATCTCACCAAAAAAGCGTACTGTCCACGTTTTTCGCGCTTCACACCCACAATCCGGTCGAATAACGCGTTTGGCAACCTTGGAGCACCCGCTACACTGCTGTACTATACTGCCAGCTGTTGAAATCCGCTCCACTCCGCCTGAAAACACGCTTTATCGGTGTCCTTTTATTGTTTTTATTCACTGATCCAGTCCAGCTCAGGCCCCACACACACTCGTTCCACCGGCTCTGCACCATGCCATACACCATCACGTCCGCCTCAGACCCGAGCCTGGCCGCACAGTCCGCGACAGCGCCCGTCATAACTCTGTTTCACAGAGCTGAGGCTACCAAGACCACCGCGTCCGGGTCGTCCAGGACCACCACGTCCGCCAAGCACACCACGTCTGCGTGCACCGACAAGCAGAAGTGCGAGACCGGCTCATCCACCAACTCCACCACGATTGGGGTAGCCGTCGCGGTCCCTGCAGCAGTGGCCATTGCCGTCCTGGGCTTCTTCGCGTACAAATCGTACAGAAAGGGCAAGAAAGAGGCCCTCGACGACAACGACCCAGACTTCTTTGGCGAGGACACAGTGCTCCCAGACTACCCCTCTGCAAGGGGTGGGCCCTACAACACTGCTGGCATGGAGAAAAACCACAGCGCCAGCCGGATGATCCCGCACAACGACTCGTTCTACTCCAACCCGTTCGTCAACGACAGCATGGGCGAGAGCCCTCGGTACCCTCCGAACGTGATGAACAGGTCTAGCGGGTACACCACTCGCCACGCAAGCCAGAATTACTACAACACCAACAGTGGCAACTTTGACACGTTTAACCTGCCTTACCAGCACAGCATGGGCTCCAAGCAGTCCCTGGACGACATGGCCAAGCAGATGGGCGCAGACACCATGGCGTACCCTTCCAGACCAAGCTCCAGGCTTAACAATAACAAATCTGCAAATTCCAGTTTTGTTAACTTGACAGAGCAGAGCAAAGTGAGAAACCTCACGGGGTTCCACAAGCGGTCCCCGGTGAAGAGCTTGTCCGACGACTCCCTGGATGTGGAGGACGACGACTCGCACGACCTCAGCCACTCGAGAAAGTCGAGCAGATTGAACCACTCGAGAAAGTCGAGCAGACTTGACGACGACAATTCGTTTCTGGCGGATCAGCGGTCAACTGCGTTTGAGGAGCACATCGACATTGCCGGCGAGACTCCTGTGCCGGATCATGTGGCCAAAGAGGACCCGGAAGAAGAGGAGGAGGACGAGAACATCAAGAGAATGAAAAGTGTCTACAAGGTGTACCTGGACCGCGATAACTCGGTCAGAAAGCCTGACATTGACGCTGAGGAGGAGGTTCCTCCGCTGCCTAAGCTGGAAATCCCTGTAGGCCCGGATACTATCCAAAATGGCGGGTTTGGGTTTGAGAATCAAGAGCTGGAGAATCAGGATGAGTTTGGATTTGAGAGAAAGCAGGAGGAGCAGGAGGAGCAGGCACAGCCAGAGGAGCAGGCACAGCCAGAGGAGCAGGCACAGCCAGAGGAGCAGGCACAGCCAGAAGAGCAGGCACAGCCAGAAGAGCAGGCACAACCAGAACACTGGGAGCAGCCAGAACAACCAGAACAGCTCGAACCACAGCAGAACGCTGACCAGGACGATATTAAGCCCATGAACAACTTCCTGAGTGCTGAGCCTGCAAAGAACAGAGCAGTGTCGTCAATCTACTCGAACTTCACGCTGCCACAGTACGCACAAGACCAGCAGCACGCTCAACAGTACCCCCAACAGTACCCACCACAGCAGCACCCACAACAGTACCCACAGCAGTACCCACAGCAGTACCCACAGCACCCTCCGAACCCACAGCACCCTGACATGTACCAGTACCAGCAGCCATACCACAACCAAAGCTCCAGTGCCTCGATGCTCTCCAACAGTACGGTGAGCAACAGATTCAGGCCTATCTCTGTGCACCAGCTCAAGGCCCTGCCTCAACCAAGCAAGATGGGCTATGGACTGACAGACTCAACACACACAGACTACCTGCCTAAGAAGTCGCTTACAGGCACCAAACCAAACCTGAACCTACCTGCCTTCAACCCTCTGCATAACTCTGAACAGATCTTCCAGCCTTCGTCGCCATCCTCGCCATCATCGCCTCAGTTTTCCCAGTTTCCAAGCTCGGCCTCCAGCCAAAGCATAACGCCTCAATACGAGACCAACTCCGGCGCCCCAGCTCCACACCATCTGAGACAGAGTATCGTCATGATGAGTCCAGTGGAGATTGGCAAGCAAAAGACGTTCAGACCTTCAGGTACGCTGTCGCAACTGAATAGTGCCAACAGCTCAAGAAACGGCAGTTTCACCTCACAGTTGCAGTACCAGCCCCCAAACCCGGCTGAGGCAAGCTTCGATAAGAACCTTTTTGTCAGATCAGGTTCCCAGTCTGACTTGAGAAAGCAGATCGGATCAAGCGAGAACTACGAGTTCCAGTGATGGCTGTTTATTTATTTATCACCTGTATAGTGTCTACAGGCATAGAGATATAACCGTAGCTGTGCTATAACACTATCACCTGTTTCTTCCCAGACACAAACCAAATGTGCTTCGCAATTGCGACGATTCGTAAACACCTGACTATTCTAGATAACCTACCCAGCCCATAGTCTAACTGTGCGTTCCCAATTATTGCAGCAGGTGCCTAGTGCTGTGGACCATACTATCATTTACTCTCACTAAACCTATAAACGCACCCACCTAGTAAGACAGAGGTACGGTCCTGGCAATTGCTTACGTTCGTAGCTGAATGTGGGTTCCCAACTGTGCTACGTTGTGGCTACATAGTTGGTCACTAAACCTGTAACTACCACTCAACTGTACTGCTACACTCCTGACCGCATACCGTCACTTCTTCTTCACTAAACCTGTAAACCTGAATCCAACCATTAGGTACTGTACGTTGCGAGTGCAGGTGAAGCCCGGCTGTGTAACCTCAATAATCTATTACAGCCACACCGACCATTACTGTTCGAGCTGAACAGGCTTGAAGGGGGGCTAATATTCCAGCTAGAGCTCAGTACACATCACACCAGCCGGTTAAGTAACTAGGTGTGCATTCTTCCAGCCTGGCTCAATTTGGTGCAGGCAAAGTGATCCAACAAATAGCAGCAACTGGGACATATCCAGTGGTTCAAAAAGTCTACAAGTTTGGGCGAGGGTCAGTGGTCAGCCCTGACCTCTTGATAGCCATTCTTAGTGGTACTGGGCATTGGTTGTACACCTACCATTACAGGCTGTCTGACAGGCTCAGCACACTGTGGTAGCGCACTGTGGGCTCATGGCTTTTCAGTCCCGCACCCAGCCCAGTCGTGGTTCACGATACCTACCATCCTTTAACCGGTGGGCGTGGTACCTATGTATTTAGTAACTTGTATAAACGAACTAGCACCAACTACAGGTTGTAGCTGAGTTGCAGCATTATAGTATGTTGCTGGTATCTTGGGTATTGCCAGCAGAAGCAGTTGTCAGCAGAAGCTGCCTGCTAAAGCTGCCTGGAGAAGCTGCCTACTGCTGAAGCTGCCTGGAAAAGCTGCCAACTGCTAAAGCTGCCTACTGAAACCTACACCACCTCCTAACTAACTATCACCTATGTTTAAACCTATGTAAAACCAAACCATATCTTGTGCCCCGAAATCAGACGTCCAGGTCAAAGTCGTCAATCTTGTTCTTGTACTTGAGCAGGTTCTTCTTGATCTTGGAGCTGTCGACCCAGGTCAGGTAGTCCTCCATGTTTCTGGTCACGAGGTAGGCAGGGTCAGTTATCACGTTTGGCCCGACCCTGACGTGGCCCTGCTCGACAAAGTTGTTCGCGTCCTTCATGTTCTGGCTCATTCTCAGCCTGCACATCACCACGCCGATCCTACGGCGGCAGATGGCGCTCACCGTCACCTTATTCTCGAGGTCTGAAATCTTCGACTTGGTCGCTATTATGCCCATCCCGTACAGCTTCTCCAGCAGCAGCTGCTCGTGCTTGATCCGCACGGGGTCCTGGGCGTCCAGCAGCGACAGTCTGTGGGCCAGCTGGCGGATATCACCGCATATCTTGTTGTACTTGTGGTAGTCCTCCCGGTTCTGCACGCCGTAGGTCCGCATCACCTGCGCGTCCCTGTGGCCCCCGTCCTGCTTCCAGTCCAGGAAGTCCACTTTCTTCAGCAGCTTCTGCTCGTGGTGTTTCAGCTTTCTAACCATTGGGGCTGCTAGCGTATCGTTGCTTGAGTGTGAAAAAAAAATATTTTGAAAAATTTGATTTTCCAGTTGAAATTTTTCACCAAAGTGTAAAAAGTGGACATTTGCAGCAAGATGTTTGGTCTACGAGTGGGAGGTGTGCTACGTGGGGTGAGACCTTTCAGCAGCACCGGCAGCGTGCTGTCCAGAGTGGGCAAGATGCCCGTGTCGGTGCCTGAGGGCGTGACGATCAGCGTCAAGCGCCTGAACCCGCCAATTGTCAAGAGAAAAGCCAGAGAGGTGCTGGTGCTGGACCGCAAAGTGATTGTGAGCGGGCCGAGGGGCACCAACACCGACAACATCCCGGACTTTGTGCAGCTGGACCTGGCTGACGGGGTGCTGAAGGTGTCTGTGCAGGACGAGAGTGTCAAGCAGCAGAAGACGTTCTGGGGCACGTTCCGCGGCCACCTGAACAACTACGTCACTGGGGTCAGCGAGGGCTTCATCACCGTGCTCAAGTTTGTCGGTACTGGGTACAGGGCGGCTGTTGAGGAGAAGGACGGGTTGCCTTACCTGGCGGTCAAAGTGGGGGCCTCGCACCCGCAGGGCAAGCTGATCCCCCCAGGCATAACGGCCACTGCGCCAAACCCGGCCAGGGTGATCCTCGAGGGCATCAACTTGCAGCAGCTCAATCTGTTTGCTGCCCAGATTCGTGCGTTCCGCCCTCCAGAGCCATATAAGGGTAAGGGTATCTTTGTGAACCAGGAGACCATCAAGCTAAAGGCTAAGAAGGTTAAATAGATAATACATGTACATAGTGCGTGGTGTAGTGGGTCTATCCCAGTGGGCTGCAACAGTAATAGTGTCCTGCACCGTCTACGCTAAGTAATAAGTCTTCAGTGGGCTAAAGTGTCTACGCTAGCCTACAGTAGGCTAAGGTTTTACAGTAGGGTTTTACAGTAGGCTAAGGTTTTACAGTAGGCTAAGGTTTTACAGTAGGCTAAGGTTTTACAGTAGGCTGAGGTTGTACAGTAGGCTGAGGTTTTACAGTAGGCTGAGGTTTTACAGTAGGCTAAGGTTTTACAGTAGGCTAAGGTTTTACAGTAGGCTAAGGTTTTACAGTAGGCTAAGGTGTCTACAGTGCGCAGTTTCATAGATTGTGAGAGTTTCACCCATCTGATTGACAACTAAACCATTTGTAAGACTGAACTCTGCTAATTGTTCTACCGCTTAGTTCTTGTAATTCAGAAGTGTCTTTCAGAGATCACGACTAACGCTAAATAGATAACATGTACATAGTGTGTGGTGTAGTGCCCACAGTGGGTATACGGTGTTCCATCCTCCCCAGAAACTTAGCTCCCTAGATACACTCAGTACCTTTCTGGCAGCCTCACAAGACCTTCATCACCCACAATCGTCCTAACAGCCTAACTAAGCACGGATTGCCTTCTGGTGTACCTCACTGGGTACCTCAGTAGCTGAGTGTCCATAGTGGGTAATAGGTGTCCCTCAGTGGGCTGGAATACCACTGTGGACTAGAAAGTCCCTCAATGGGTAATATGTCTAAAGTGGTCCAAAAGGTATCTTACAGTGGGCCACGTAGTTTCTACAGTGGGCTGAGTTCTGCCCAAAGTACTGTCCACAGTGGGAAATTACAGACACCTCAGCCTCTGCCGGGGCCCAGTGGGTGCTAAGCGTGCTTAGCAGGGTGTAGTGGAGCCACCTGGAGGCTGTAGGCAGTCCGCTGGTAGATGTCCCGGGTAAACTAACAACTGCTTATGTAACCGCCGCCCACTAGCAGTGAAAAATTTGATTTGGAAACCAACACCACCGAGTGAGCAAGCAGCAATGAGCAGTGTGTACAGCAGATTGAGTGTGCTGGGCAGAGCCAGCTGCACTGGGCTGCTAGCGAAAATGGGCGGAGCTGTGCGTCTCAGCAGCTCGCTGAAGGCCCCAAGTACGATTCTGCCGGACTCATCGTCGCCAGAACCAAGACACGGCACGAAGCTCGCCATGGAGAGAAGAAGACTGGTGCTCAGAACAGGGATTGTTGGCAGAAAAGTGGGCATGAGTGCGCTGTACAACGAGGCGACGGGCGAGCGTACAGCAGTGACGATTGTGGAATTCAACGGTGCAGAAGTTACCAATGTCAGAACACCAAAGGACTCGGGATTCTACGGTGTTGAGGTCGGTGTCGGGTCCAAGAGCCCTTACAACACTCCCAAGCAGGCGCTGGGCCACTTTGCCAGAGCTGGCGTCAACCCAAAGGCTAACGTGAAGCTATTTATTGTGAAGGACAAGACCGGTTTGCTGCCACTGGGCACCAAGCTGGGCGCCGACTTCTTCAAAGTGGGCCAGTTCGTGGACGTCAAGGGCGTCTCCAGAGGTAAGGGGTTCCAGGGTGTAATGAAACGTCACGGTTTTGGTGGTATGAGAGCCTCCCACGGTACCTCCTTAACCCACAGACATGGTGGTTCGTACGGTCAGAATCAAACCCCAGGTAGAGTCTTGCCAGGCAAGAAGATGCCGGGTCGTATGGGTGGCAAGAACGCCACAGAGCAGAATTGTCAGGTGATGCAAGTTGACGCTGAAAATAACTATATCTTGCTTAAAGGTGCCATTCCAGGCGCCAAAGGAAGTTATGTTAAAGTCCAGGACGCCTTGAAAAAGTACACTGGCTCCATGCCGGAGGAAGCAGTGGAGGAAACCAAATTTAGACTGGAAACCGAAGCAAAACGTAAAGAAATGAGAGCCAAAAGAATCGCAGAAAAAAGACTGAAACAGAAGCAGGAGATTGAAAAAGAGATTCAAGAGCAAAAGGAGGCTCTTGCCAAACAGCAAAAGGAGTCGCAAGCTGCAAGTGAAGAAAGTAAATAAGGATTTTGTATATAAAGAAACTGTATAAATTATAAAGCAATAGAGTTGTAGCTTGCAGTGTGCTATCTGTGACCAAGCTGCTCTCTGCTCAGTTTGATGAAGCAGTCCTTAAACCACTTTTTCTTTTGCATTTTCTGTTTTTATCTGTGTTGCACTTTCTGTCTTGTTTTCTGTCCTGTTTTCCTGTTATTTGCCTAATATCTGCGTTTATTAGATTATAAGCTGTTACTGGTAGGCACGCTGCTGTGGAAAAGGCCACTTCCATGAGGAACAAATAACATTCCACTTAGCATATAATTTTAAGAAAGATACTTTTAAATATTCATCAATCCAGCTTTTTTGATGTGGGCTTTCTCTTACATATGAATGTACTAGTTGGGCTTTCGGTCCTCCTACTACTTACCTGCTAACACCATTGAACCCACAAAGCAGCCTACTAACTGTCTTATTCTTAAGTACGTTGCCAACTTCCGCATATTTACACATTTTTGCGTTTACACCTTTCAACAATTACGGGCGTGTGGCGTAGTTGGTAGCGCGTTCGCTTAGCATGCGAAAGGTCTCCGGTTCGACTCCGGACTCGTCCATAATTTTTTTTTGCTGGAAAACCATAAAAACTCATTGCAAAGAAACTGACTAAATGCTTAGCACCTTTTGAACCCTACAACCAGTTATTAAATTTTCATTTAGTGAATAAAAATATTTACAAAAGATTACCCAAACCAAACCAAAAAAAAAAAATTAAATTCAATCATCATCTAATTCGGATGGTTTCAATAAACCACCAATTTTCGAAGCTTTTTCCTTTTCTTGTTTTTGTCTTTCCAATAGCTCATTTTCACGATCTTCTGCAAATAAATAATCAGATGGATCTCCCCCGTATTGTTTGATCTGAACAAGGAAGTCTCTTAAAGTACCTTTAAACTTGTTTTGTTCACGATGTTGTGCGACAAGAGCTTTGATAAAGTTTTCAACTTGATCTTGTTGCAAATGTGGAAAGGCATTCATTAACATATTTGCGATGTATTCCTTTAAGTAGATTGAATTTGATGTACCTTGTGGTGCTTGATTTTCTTCATATAATGGTTCTTTGATTGTATTATTCTCAACTAACTCGATCATTTTTGATAATAAAATTGATTGTGAGACAAATCCTGATTTATGATCCGAGTCTGTTAAAACGAAGAATGTATCAGCCAAAATTGGGAAGTAAAAATTTTTATAAAATGCATTGGTGAATGGTGTTGTACCTAATTTTTCAACATTTTTGAATAATTCAATTGCTAAGCTTAATCCAGAACTTTCAACTTCTCTATTATTATGTTTAAATGCCCACAAAATTGCATTAACAAATAACTGGAATGCATCACCAGATAATTGTAATAACGCATTAAATGATTTCGAGTTGATTTCTCTCAATAATTTATAGAATTCAACTCTGTGTTCAGGATATTCAGTGAAATCTTGATTAATCATATTCAATGTTGGTTCAAAAACATTTTGTAAAATTAAAACAACACCATCTGGAATCATATGACCAACTTTAGCAACAACTGTAGTTAAACAGTTTAAAACTTCTGCATCTCTTGCATCTGGAACATTGGTCTTATAATCTTCCAAAATTGTCACAAACAGGGGCTCAACTAAACTTGTGACAATTTGATTTAGATTATCACCTTTTGAAATATATGCCTCAATTAAGTGCAGAATTTCCTTTTTAATAGTTCTTAAACCACGAACCTTTGGTGTTTTAGTTGCAATTAATCCATCTTTAACAACGGAATCTGAAATCATTGTGCTGACTGCTTTATATAATGATAACATGTTTTCATAAATTGAAATTAGTTGTGGATAAAATCCTGATCCTAATGCTTTACAAACACTGACATTGGTCTTGATAATATTAGCCATAATCTTAACTGTATCACTGTTGGTTAGTAATTCAGGATCTTGGCCTGCTTGTTGAACAATTGTATTCCATGCTAAGTTTGGTAATTCCATTAAATCACTTAACAAACGATCTCTAATTGCAACGTTTGTTTGTGCTTCTATGATATACCCACATGCTTCATAAAAGGTATGAACTTGTTGTGGTTGTAAGTCACCAGTGATATCTTGAATATTTCTAATGATTTCATTGATGAATGGTTCAGTCTCATTTGGTTGTTGGGAAACACAATGACGACGACATTTTAGTGTGATTTTAATAAACGTATCACAAGCCATATCTTGAACACCTTCATGAGTTTCATGCATAAATTCAAATAATTTATTCAAGACGGTTTTCAAGAATTTCCAGTGGGCTCTTAAGAACCTTGGATATTGCCCAACAATATACATAATGTTAGATGCAACAACGGCTTTGTTGTCTTTACCACGTTTCATCTCAGTTAATGCTAGTAAATCTTTAATAACAGCAACTAAAAATCTTTTCTCCATGTCTTCATCCATTGAACCTGAAATTGAACCAATAGCCCAACATAATGTATTAATATTATGCCATGACCACTCTGATCCATCAATTTGTCTTGCTAGTTTGTTACTCATAATTTGTTCAGTATCAATAACATCTAAATGTGTTAAATAAACTAAAACTTCTCTCATCGATTTATATAAAGTAATTGTATCACTTTCTTTGACAAATTCTCTAACAATTTCTCCTTCATCATTCTCAACAACCAAAACTTCTTCTGGTTTGGCCATTGATTCAATCACGACTGATCTCAATTCTGATAAAATTTGAGCATATTGATGTTTTCTTAGTGGGAATTTTGCTAACAATTCAGGATTTGGGGCACCACCATTTGCTGAAGCTAATGGATTATTACCATAGCCTAATTGCATTAATGGCGATAGTTCTTGAGCAGGTAATTGTTGAACTTCACTGTATAAACCTGAAACTAATTTAATCCAATAGTCTAAACAAGTTTTAAACAGTTCTCTCTCATCAATTTTTGATAATTGAATTAAATATTGATGAGTTGTTAAGTTAAGCTCTTTGAATTCTGGTAATTTTTCTAGTGCTAAAACATGATTTGATAAGAATGTGACGATATACATGGCTAAATCTTGTAAAAATTCTTGATCAATTGAATTTGCAACTTGATAACTTTTCTTCAAATCACTTTGAACTGGCACAACGTTTGCTATTTGACTCATTGAGTTTGAAAACATCATAACAAACTTCTCATCAAATTCAGGAGCAGTTAATGAAGCAACTTCTGTCAAACATTTCAATGTTATTGTTCTCGTATCCGCTGGGGCTAAGAACTTTGATGTCAAAAGATCCAGCAAATTAGTCTCAAAGATGTAACCAAATGGAACCCATTGTAAATATCTTAGTAATGCGTTTAAAGTTGAAACAATTAATGAAGGTCTTGTTGCCTTATCTAAGACTTCGAAACATAGTTTGAAGATTTCACCAAACTCTTGAGCCATTCTTGATTTCAAGTTCTTAGCTTTGGCTTGTGTCATTTGCTCTGAAGAGTAGTCAAAAACTTCCTCAGATAGCAATTTCAAAATAACCATATTGTTCTCACAAACATTAAAACCAGCTCTTGAACTTTGGACAATCTCTGGAATAAAACTTGGCCAGTTTTCTGGCCATTCTTGCTTTAGGACTTGAACTAAAGTCAAGTCACACTTGTTGATTAAAGATCTTTGCGATTGGAACTGCTCTTCATCATCACATAATGCAATAATCATGTTAACAATGAAATTTCTAATACCCTTTCTTTGTTCTTCTGGCAATAGCTTCCACTTGGTGTTGATTAAATTATCCAAGATTGATAGCCCAATGTATTTGGTTTGGGAATCGTTACTGTATTGTAATATCTGGTCAGCTCTTTGCCATGCATCTGGATGTTCTTTGAATTTGGTAATAACATCCTGCGCTAGTTTTTGTTCCTGACCTGAGCCTGAATAAAAGGTACGGACAACATTATCCAATAGCTCGACGTCCAATTCTTTGCTGAAATCTAAAATAGAGTCCATGTTGAGTCCAATTAAAGGAGTTTCAATTAATCGAATTTACGTTCCCCCTAAATATAAACGAGAAAAGTTGTTTTTTCTTTTGATTTCGATCTCAAAATATCCCTTTAAGAGCGCTTCTCTTCCAGTATACTAGCACGATATGTGTTCTGTCTATCTTATGAACACCGAGTCACGTCCAAATAGTAGCTTTGAACTAGAATTGAATGCAAAATAAAGCTTTGGAATTTAAACTTGTTTTGAATTTTATTGTTTACAGTTTTCATTTCTAAGAACAAATACTTCTAAAATTTTTCTCCTACTGGGATGGTGTTTGGATGTCTTGATTAGAAATGTGAACGGAGTTAGGTGTGTAGTGTGCAAGGGGAGGTAGTGCAAGTTAAGTGGTGTATTGTACGGGATGGGGGCGTTAGTGCTAAGTGCTGCTAAATTGCAGCTAAATCAAAAAGCAAAACAGGTAAAAGATTGTTTTGGTAACCAACAACTTGATAGGTCTGCAGCGGGTGTCTTTGCAGAGTGGTTTGTGCAGTAGGACTATGTGCGACAGAGATATAGTGGTGTGTGAACTGTTACTGGCGATTTTGAGAGCTCAAAAGACGGTCACAGCCGAAGAACTGATGCTTCAAAGTGATATTTGATGTGTTTCTACAAGTAAAGAGCTGAGTAAAGAGCACAGAGCCATTCTTTGTTGCAGATTCTGAGTATGATGGGAGTGGTAAGGCAGAGGTCACTCCGGGGAGTGGTGAGGTGGAGCAAAATACCAGCATTTATGCCTTTTTCTAGCTAATTGTGTCAACTTACTGCACCCAGCACAGGCTGGTGATGTACACAAGGGTTAGCAACCGCACAGCAGTACAGTCTAAGGGCCCAGGGCAAACCAGCACAGATCATTGATCACCCTAGATCACATCTTCAGCAGAGAGGTAGTTGTGACCTAAGCTTGGTCTATTTTTCCAGCGGAAATGTAACACAATGTACGAGAGTGTAGTACAATGTAACACATTTTACGAGGGTCTACACTCAAATCATCCAGTATACCAGAGGGCGGAACTGGCGTGCTCTATATCTATAGTCCATCAGCTCAAGTTTGGCACCACCTTATGCCAAAAAAAAGACAATAACCATATTATTTACGGTAACGAACAGAGTCAACAATGCTAGCAGCCCTCTCATAATAAGCTGTGTACGTCAGCACTCTTACAGAGAACCAGCAGGAACGCTCAACCCTTCTTCAAGCTCTCTCCTGCAATTTTCGTAAGGCGCTCTACCTACACCGCCTGCAGCTAACAATAGTGGCCGGAAAATTTCAGGCAGAGCCTTGCGGCAGCTCCACGTGCTACAGGTAGAAATGTTTACAACAAATTAAAAAGGTTAAAAATTACTAAAAATCCCAAAACGATTGTTGTAACGGACCTGAAGATCTTCATTGCAGTGTCCAGTCACACGACACACATCACTGAGCTTATAAATACCTCCCCACGAGCTCGAAACGGTGGATGACAATAATTTAAATTTGATTTATAGGGGAAACGTTGGAAGTTTTTAAACTTTTATTCCCTTGTAACATTATCAGTTATTACTGAAAATGTAAGTGTTGCTGATCTGAGGTTCACCAGAGGAGCATTTACTAACGGATCCCATAGGAAATTTGGAAAATATCTAGAGTCTAGGCAGCTAGAATTGCCAGAATATATTGGTCATTTCATTAACTACAAAGCTCTTAAAAAGTTAATCAAATCTTTAGCAATTCAACCAAATCAAGATGGTAGCATAGTTGATGTCGAGAGACTACTACAAGAAAACAAAACGTCATTTTTTTTCAGATTAGAAAGAGAGTTGGAGAAAGTTAATTCCTTCTACCTGGAGAAAGAATCTGATTTGAAAATAAGACTGGATATTTTAATTAAGAAGAAGAATGATGCAATCAAAAAAAATAGACTGGGTTCAAGAACCTCGATTGCTTACATTTCATTATATGATGGGTTCAAAAGATTTTCCAGAGATTTGGATAGATTAGAACAGTTTATCGAGTTGAATCAAACAGGTTTCTCAAAAGTTTTGAAGAAATGGGATAAAAGATCAAAATCACACACAAAAGAACTATATTTATCAAAGGCAGTTTCCGTTCAACCTGTTTTCAACAGAGAAGAGATTTCACAGTTGAGTGATCTATGTGCAAATTCCTTAGTTGAATTAGATGCGAAAGTACAAGGAGAAAAAATCATAACTTTTGAATATGAAGATAGCACAAATGGTAATAACATTAAAGATCTTTCAAACTTACAACTGACAAACTCAAACAGTGGCAATAACACGAACAATGATATACCCATTGACGATATTGAGTTAGACGAGTTGTATTCAGAATTCCTTAATATTATCCATTCATCGACAGTTTTTGATCAGTTGGATGAATTCATTAAGAGAATTCAAAACTCACCAAATGCAGCAGGTAAATTAACAAGAATCTTCTTTTTATCGATCAATACCAAAATCAGTGATGAGATTCTATTGAAATTTTATGAATCCTCAGAAAAATTCATCAATTTAGCGATTATTGATGATCTAACTAGAAGAAGTTTGGTTCATGAAGCCTGTTGTAATCCTTTTGAGAAAAGAAAATTTATTATTGAACTCATTTTGAAACAGGGCTTAACAAATTTGTTCAATTCCAAAGATTTAAGCGGTAGATTACCTTTACATTATGCATCTGAGTTAGGTAAAATTGATTTGATCAAACTTTTATGTTCAGAAGCCACTGATAACTATAAAAATCTTAACTCTTTAGACTATGATTCAATGTCTCCATTATTATTGGCAATTGGTAAAAATCATATTCTTACTGTTAAAGTTTTGCTGGAATTAGCTGCAGATCCATCACCAACTAATTCGGAGTCTCATCCACAATATTTACCATTGAATGTTGCATGTAAATCAGGTAACTATGATGCAGCAGTTTTGTTGTTGTCATATCCATCAGTTAAAAATTTTCAAAGAGATGCACAAGGTTTACTACCGTTGCACGTTGTGGCACAAACTGGAAATTTCGAATTTGTTCCATTACTAACAGCAAATGACGCAGATCCAAATGAATTGGATGGATTCAATAAATGGCCACCAATTTTCTATTCAGCTAGTGAAGGCCATCCAAGAACAACAGCAGCATTGATCAAAGCTGGCGCAAGAATTGATTTAAGAGACGAAGACAATTATACAGCTTTGTTTTATGCGTCATGGGAAGGTCACGTTAGTGTGTTGAATGTCTTAATTGATGAAATCTCCAACCAGAAGAAGGATAATTCCAGATCAATTTTCTCACCATTAAAAGAGTTGAAATCACCAGAGAAAATTAGAAGTCCACCACCAACTTTTCAATTGAATCCAGATATACAAAATATTGAAGCAATTCCTGACTTATCACTACCGCCTCCAATTATTCCTTTAAGAAGATACGGACACAATTTCCTAGAAAAGAAAATTTTTGTTCAATTAGTTTTCCCAATTGGTAGGGACTCAATTACATTGAATCATGACGAGGAAATAATCTCGTCATTACCAGGTCGTATTGTCATATCTTCAAGAATCAGTGATGTTGTACCAAGAAATATCTTGATACCGATTGAAGAACAAAGAGTTGCATTCCAAATTGATTCATTAGATGAGTTTTCAATTGATATTGAGATTTTCCCAACTTTTGGAACGAAATTGATTGCCAAAACCTCAGTTTTGTCAAATGTTTTCACCCAAGTGTCGAATGATGGGTTGACCAATAATGTTATTTTACCACTATTTGATGGACGACTGAAAAATATTGGTGAATTGAACTTCAAATTCCATGTGATTCACCCATACAATGGAATTCCATTGGAAATCACTAAATATGATACATACTGGAAATCTACAAGTGGCAATGAGTCCTCGTCGGTTCTGAGTTTTGTTACGTCATTATCATTATCTGGAGATTACATCAAGTTGAATATTTGCTTCCTTAGTGATGGAACACCAATAGTTTCAAAAAATTGGAATATTGATATTTTAGGAACAAAAATTCCGTTATATCAATTATCATTACAGCAGTTTAAAGAAATAATGAACTACAACTTTAGCGATATATTGAACAAAGGCAGTGCTAACAATGAACTGAATAACATTAAAGAGTTGACGCATTTTATATTGGAAAATTGCTTTTTACTGGAAGACTTACTGAACTTTTTACCAGATTCAATCAACTTGAATTTAGAAGTTTTATATCCAACAGAAGCAGAATTAAAAGAGATACCGATCACGCTACCAAAATCGAGTAATTTAGATGAATTTATTAACAAGACTTTATCAACAGTTTTCGACCACATTAGAGAATCACGACTGAAAGTATCAAAGGCCAGATCAATTGTGTTTTCATCCAAGAATCAGTCTGTATGTTCTATTTTGAACTGGAAACAACCAAACTACCCGGTGTTCTTTAATGTCAATGGGCTACATTTTGATTCGCAGTCTAATAAGTTTGAGATCAACTCTGCTAATGGGTTTGCAAACTCGTTAGTTAAGCACGAAGATTCAACAACGAGATCAATCAAAGATGCAACGAATTTTGCCACGCTGAACAACTTGCTGGGAATAGTTGTGCCGTATGAGCTGCTGATTTTGATTCCGAATCTAATTGACAGTATAAGAAGTCGTGGGCTGGTTTTGGTTGCATCCAACAGAGACGTGAGGAAGTATGAGGGCGACCAGGTTGTGGACGTGAAGCTGAAGAAGACGGATATCAATGGAGTTGTGTTTGACGATGTTCTGAGCTTCAAGGGGGACATCGACATGTGATGCCTGCCACGACCTGCACCAGCACTGAAAGGCGATGCGAGGTGAAGGCAACAGGCCGCTCAGGGCAGCTCAGCCAATACTAATAATAATGATAATGTACAATTCAACTAAACACCTATGTAAATCTGGAGAGTGCCGGGCCCAGGGCCTCCTTCTCATCAACGTGCTGGCCGGTCTCTTTCAGCATCTTCTCCCTTCTGAGCTCCTTCTCTCTCTTCAAGTTGGCCTCGATTCTCAGTTTTCTCTCGTCAATGACATTCTCTCTCTTCTTTCTCAGGTAGTTACGCAGCTTGGAGTTCTTGCCCTTGATCTCTGGGTGTGGCGACAGCTTCTCGTTCAGTTCAGCCTGCTTCTGCTGCGCCAGCTCCTTCTGTCTCTTAGCGTTGAGTCTTTCCGCGTTCGATCTGGTGTCCACGGTACCAATAACGTTAGGATCCAGGGCAATGGAGTCAGCAGGCAGCTTGTTGAGCAGGGAGCGCACCTCCTGATCCTGTCTCTGCTTGATGGACTCGTACGGATTGATCTCGAGGGAGTCGAAGTTGGCCTCACCAGCACCCGGTACAATCAGGTTCTTGACACCGTTCTTGTGGCCCACACCGACAAGATCCTCGAACGGGACGGGTCTGATGGCGGTGATGGTGGAGCCCGGTATCAGGTGCGTCATGTAGGGCGAGTTCTGCTTGGACTTGTAGCAGTCCTTCCAGACGGTCACGTGAGAGCCCCAGGCAACGTTGAGCAGGCCAGTGTCGGAAAAGGCAATGTCGTTGGCGAGTGTTGGGGTGTAGTAGGAGTACAGCTCCTTGAAATTGCGGATGTCCCATATCTTGAGGGTCTTGTCTGCGCCCGCCACGGCCATGTACTTGCCGGATCTGTCGCAGGAGATGCTTCTCACTGGGCCTCTGCAGGCCTGGATCTTGACGAGGGGCTCGTTGGACGCCGGGGACCAGAGCGACACCACCCCGTTGGCGGACCCCAGCTCGATGATCGCGTTGTAGGGGTTCTGGGCCATCGACACGGACGGGCCCAGCTTGGTGCGGATCTCGTTCACCAGCACACCGGTGGAAACGTCCTGGTACTTGAGCCAGCCCGTGTTACCGCTCGTTGCCAGCAGGTAGTGGTACGGCAGGAACTCCAAGTTCTTCACCTCCACGTGCTGCTTCATGCGATGGATCTCCACCCCCTCGTGGTCGTATATGAAGGTGTACTTCTTCTGTGCCACTGCGAAGAACTGCTCGTTTTGCAGGTATTTGACGGCATTCACCGTCTCTCCAAGCTGCAGCTCCGCAGAAAGCGTCCCCTTCCGCCAGTCCATCGATGCCACATGGCCCTTGAGCCCGCCAATCAGCAGATGTGTCCCGTTCCGCGAGTAGTCCAGCGTGTATGGGCCGAAATCAGTCAGCTTCAGGTCGATTGCCTTGGCCTGTGTCTGCACGTCCACCTCCTTCAGAATGTCCTGCTGCTTGAACTTGTATGTCTTCTCCATGCCTTCCGCCTCCAGGAAACCCGCCTCTTCCTGCAGCAGCAGCTCAGTGGCGGCCGCAGACTTGACTGCTTCACTGTACTGATCGTTTATTCTCTTCATGTTCTTCTTGAGCCTGGCGCTCTTGGTCTTCCTGTTCGACGTCTGGGGCGCGCTGTGCGCCCTTTCAAACTTCGCCTCGCTCCCGTGGGTCGTCTGCCCGTTCATCCCAGTCAGTTTTGGGCCCATCTTGCTCGTTGTTTGGTTAAACTGAATAAAAAAATATGCGATGAGCTGCTGAAAATATTTTTTGGATTATGTCAGATACCAGTCAGCGCTGGCTCGGGCCTGCCAGTGGGCCCCAGTGGGCCTGCCCAGCACCCTGCCCAGCACCCTGCCCAGCACCCAGCCCCAGCACCCCAACAAACACCACTCAGCAAGATACCCAGCTTACTGGAGACCCTGTAGACCTTACTGGAGACCCGCTGTCCTGGTACCAGCATCCTAAGACAACACCCACTGCTCCAAACTCCAGCACCAAGCTGTCTGACCTGTACGCGTCATACAATGAAGACATTCCACAATTCAGCATAATCTCAAAACCCACTACACCTCTCTGCTTGAAAACCCCCATCATCTTGCAATGCGCTATCTCAAAACACCTAACAAAGTCTCGTCTTATTCCAGTAGACGTCGCCCCAACAAAGTCCCGTCTCACTCCAGGAGAGTTCGCTATTAACCTTACCAACATGAAGCAGTCTTACCAGGTAAAGCCGCTCATCTAACAAAAATATACCTAACAATACCCTAACAAGGTACCCTAACAAGGTATTCTAACAAAACACCTGTCCACAATTCAGGTGGCCGTTCCCAGGCCGATTGCAAGTGCTGGGATAGACAGTGACGCGCTGAGATACAGCCAGCATGGCTCTAGTGGTCCTAGTTAACGGCTGGTGCACGGGAACCACCCCAAACATTTCTAATTGACACAAAAATGATTTAACCAATAACTTTTCCACACCACCATCCATAGCAGTGGCACACCACCACCCATAGCAGTGGCACACCGCAATGTCTGTGTTCCAGGAGAGAGCGAGCTTGTTCAGTGACGAGGAGTCTGTTTTCAACCCGCAGGTGGAGCCAGAAGTAACCCCAGCGTCAGCAGTGCACCCATCAGCGGCCCAGTCGCCACAAAGGTTCCGCGACCGAGTTAGTGAGTTTCTTGGATTGAGTCCTAAGCCTGGGAATAAGCCAGACGGATTGGGCGAGGAAGAAACAGTGGAATGTCACCGCAAACCAGAGGTCTCCAGCGAGTTCAAGTACTCGTTTTGCCACGACAAACAGACACAGCTAAACACCATCAGAAACGAGAGAATAACGTGTGCACCTTTGCCCGTCAGGGTCTCAGAATTGTTCCTTCTCAGGTACCCAGACCAGGAAGACATTTTTAAGAACGAGTTGGAGTTGTGTAAACTAAGCCTAAAGGATTTCGAGATTCCCAGCCAATGGAAAGTGTTCAGACTGAGGTGAGCTAGGCAACTGCTTTGTTTTGTTTTCCAGCACGGGAACCTGCTAACAACTGCTCCAGGAACAACGAGATGGTTCTTGATAGAATCTTGCAAAACAGTAAAGTGAGTGCCCTTTTCACACTGCAAGAGCGCCTACTAACACAGAAACCAGGACCTAAAGAGGATGGTGTCACAGCATAAAGCTGAATTCAAGGCGGCCTTGAGAAGAGGCAAACCCAAAATTACGACTGAATCTCAAGGCGACAACGTCCGCCACAACAGTCTACAAATCAGCTACCTCAAAAACAACTATGCGTTTGACTCTGCAGAGATGCGCAACGGCATGAGCCTCAACTTCCAGGTGCCCCAGGCCAAGGCATTCAGGTTTTACCAGTATGCCATAAAAGCATTTATTGAGGAGGAGTTTAAATCGGTATCCCAGTCTCTACGGGAAACAAAGTTTAAGTACCTACTCATTGGGCTCAGCTTCTTCATACCAGCGGGGTCCGCTGGCACCACCCAAGAGCAAGACGATCCAATGCTATTCAAAATATGGCTCCCCTACTTCAAACACAGAGGCCGCCGCGGGTTCATTGTGCAGGCGCTGGTTGACTTCTTGCAAAACTGCACCAACCACGAGCTCGACGACTGCCTCCTGGACTGCAGGCTCGTCGACACAGCGTCGCTCGCGTCGGCCGCCCTGCACCAGCTTACATAATAATAAACACAACAATGACTCAGCAAATTGCTTACATAACACTAAGCACGATCCTGACTAAGCATCCACAACTCGCTTACATAACCACCGCCGCCAGCTGACGAGTTAAATTTTTCAGTTCTTTCCATAGATAACTCTTTGTTGGGATACACACGGAGCCATAGATGTCGCGCGCTGGTTCCAGACTGCTCAGACTCAGACCAGCAACTGTGCTGGCTGCAGGTGCTGCCATTGGGGGCACAAGCTACTACCTGTTTGATGCGCGCTCATCGATCCACGAGAAAGTGTTCTGCCCCATCATCAGAAAAGTGACCGATGCCGAGCAGGGTCACCTGCTGGGGATCTGGCTGATGAAGACCGGCCTGGCGCCACGGCTGTACGAAGACCACGACGACCCGGTGCTCAAGGTGGACGTTTTTGGAAAGACGCTTAGTAATCCGATAGGGTGTGCTGCCGGGCTGGATAAGCACGGTGAGGCCATCGATGCGCTATTCGGGTGCGGGTTTGGGTATGTTGAGATAGGCTCGATCACGCCAGTGGCGCAGCCCGGCAACCCCAAGCCGAGATTCTTTAGGCTGAGCGAGGACAATGCCGTGATCAACCGGTACGGGTTCAACTCCGTGGGCCACGACGAGGTGGTGGAGAGGCTGCAGAAGAGAAGTGAGGTGAGCCACGACGGCAAGCTGTTCAGTATCAACCTGGGAAAGAACAAGACCGGTGACGAGGTTGAGGACTACACCAAAGGTGTTGAAAAGTTCAAAGATCTGTCCGACGTGCTGGTTATCAACATCTCGTCGCCAAACACGCCAGGCCTGAGAAACCTGCAGAGTGGCGACAAGCTCAGCAAGCTGCTCAAGGCGGTGGTGGACAAAAGAGACGAGGTGTGTGCTGCTAAGACGCCTATTTTGGTGAAGATAGCGCCAGATCTTGACGAGTCTGAGATCAAATCCATCGTTAACACCGCCATCAAGTGCAAGATCAACGGGATCATTGTGTCCAACACCACGATCCAGAGACCTGAGTCTCTTAAGAGCGCAAATAAGACCGAAACTGGTGGGTTGAGTGGTGAGCCAGTCAAGCCATTTTCGCTCAAGGCGCTCAAGCTCGCCAGAAAGTACGCTAAGAACAGCGACCTGGTTTTGGTAGGCTGTGGTGGTATCTCCAGCGGTAAAGACGTGGTGGAGTTTGGCAAGGCTGGCGCCAAATTCGTCGAACTGTACACCAGTTTTGCCTACAAGGGACCAGGCCTGGTGTACAAGATCAAGCAGGAAGTGACCGATATCCTGAAGAAGGAGGGCAAGACCTGGGAACAGATTGTTGGCGAGGACGATCAGTGAGCTCAGCTTTGTAGCTGTTTGAGTAATGGACCATTAATAATAATAGATTGGCTGTCCAGCTGTTTAGGCGCATTTATACATAGTAATACACCATTCATAGTAATGGACTGTCTAGCTGTAGAGTTTATGTACATGGAGTAGGACTAATAACTTGTTGGCCTGACAGCTTAACAGTATAGACATTTGGCTACTAGTGCAGGGTAGCTTTCTGCAATAGTTGTAGCAGCAGCACTTTAACAATATAACTGGACATGTGTAGTGGGGTAGCCGTTTACACGCATGGCATGGTGTCTAATATTTCTATCTATCTTAGTAATTGCATTAGCTATACACCCAGCCCTGCCTAGGGGCCAGAGCCCACTAGTATTAGTAGAACATTACAAAAATAACTAGATAGATTACTGTGAAGGCTCTAAACTATCCATCTACTTATGATATCTACACCTATATGTCTCACTGAACTTTCTTTCTTATTTTACACTCGGTTAACTACTGTTCTCTGTATTATTCAAGGCTTGCTGGCTCAAAAATTGCGTATTCAAGTAAAAGAAGAGCGTTATCTCTACAATAGTGATGAGGTATGAAAACATTCTAGTGGGTTGGTGATAAGACAGCGATAGAATGACGAGAATCTCAGCAATATTCATCGTAGAACCTCAAAAGTAGTAGTAGAAAGGAGGAAACTGATAAGAGAGGAGTCTCAATCTTGTTGAACGGAGGATCTCGATAGTAGAGTATGAGAATCCCAGTATGAGTTGTGATAAAATAGAACCTCAGTAATGGTAAAGTGGAAGGATCTCAATAAGGTTGAACCATATTGGAAGAATAGAACTCGCATTTTGGGACTATAGAGGGATATAGAGGGGTATAGAGGGATATAGAGGGATATAGAGGGATATAGGCTACACAGGTGGCAGAGTGGTGGCATAGTGCATAGCATAGGGCATAGGGGAAAGCAGGAGAGTGCGCATACCAACTTCTTTTAGTGAAAAAAATGCCCAAGCCAGCCGTAGCTAAAGATTAAGCAGGCATGTCGGACGAAGCGGAGAAAAGAAGGCTCCTGAGGGAGCGCAGAGCAGCCAAGGTGCGTGCGGGAGCCAAGTCGCGGCTGGAAAGGATAACTGGGGAGAAGGTGGAGGAGCCTAAGGAGGACAAAGCAGCGTCTTCCAAGAGGATCTCACAGACTTTCGACACGCCCTCGGTGGCCAGTGGAGCCGAGGACCCTGAGATCCACGACATCTCGCAGTTTGAGCCGGCTCCAGAGACCAGCAGCACCACGGAGAGCGAGGAGTTTAGCAAAATGATGGAGAAGCTGTTGTCGCAGCAGCAAGATTTCCATCCAGACGACTTCCAGATGCCGTTTCCACCTATGAATGTCGCTAGCGGCAACCAGAAAGGCGGTAGCTGGGCTGGGCAGGCTGAGCCAGAAGCCAAGCCAGCAGAATTCGATAAGAAACTCAATGCTCAGGTGATTCTGTGCAGAATCATCATTTTCCTGATCACCACCGTCTACTACACGTTCAGCACGCCAAAACTCAACTTTTTCACAACATTTACCAGCCTGGAGCTCATCTTCCTGTCGGTGCAGCTCAGGCTGAACCTGATCAACTCGGACAACAAAATAATGTCGCTGCTGCAGTTTGTGCCACCGGCGCTGCTGCCAGTGAGCGTGAGAACGCACCTGCAAACGGGCTTCAGGCTGTACAAGGTGTTTGAGTGCGTGGTGTTCGACCTGAGCGTCGTCATCCTCACCTGCCTGGTGCTGTCGTGCTGCACAACCGTTACATAATCAGCGCTAATAATATCACATAAGCATAATGTCTAGTAATCCGCTAGAATTTCTTACATAATCACAATGCTAGTAAACGCAGGGGGTTTCTTACATAAGCCGTAATTAGTAATATGACATAAGCTCAGCGTGAGCACTTATATAAGCACAACAGGGAGGCTACGTAAGCGGCGTTGGGTGCCTCAACAAATCGGTAAACGGGTGGGAGGCGAGCCCAAATTAGGTGGGAGGCCCAGGTATAAAAGGCGGAGGGAAAAATGTGTATCTGATGACCTAATTAATAAACCAGTTTCTACTACCAACCAATAGAAATGTCGTTAAAACCAGCATTCTTCATCCACTTGAACGTCGAGGAGCCTCAATTCGTCTACTCGAACCAGTCAGGCTCGCTTACTTTGGTCAAAATCAACAATGGGTACACCAAATCATTGGATCCTGAGCTGAAATTTGATACAGAAATCATCACCGGGTGGGACAACCTGACCACTTCGGTGACTACGAACAACGAGGTGACCACTCTGGACTGTCAGGTGTTCCTCAAGGCCAAGAACGGACAGATCCACATGAAATACTCGGGCGTTGTGGTTCCAAACGACAAGACTGCAGCTGTTTTCAACAAAACCAGTAAAACCACAACTTTTGACGATGCCTACGTTACTGCGCACCCAACCTTCGAGCTGGACGAGAAGCTGGTGGACGAGAAGTGGGTCAAGAGCAAGAACCTGCTGGGAAAGGGCCGTTTCATTAGAAATGAGGACAACTCCTTGGCTGTGGAGTACAACTTCTATTATATTTAGCTTAGTGTTTAGTCTAATGCACAGTCTGCTTAGTTGTTTGTGTACTTCTGAGCGAGCTTGGTGAACAGCTCGTCCTTGCTGCTCAGGTCAAGGGCGTACGGATGTGTCTTTGGCAGCGACTCGATCAGTTCCTTGGTGTCCAAACCTTTGATTGAGTTGTAGCAGATCTTGGCAATGGTTATTTCGTCGCTATTTTCCTTGCAGTTGTCGAGCAGCACGCCAGCCTCTTCGAACTGGTGCAGCTGCAGGTTGAAAATTGCCAGCTGTGCGGTATTCTGAGCAGACTCGAACTGGTGGTGCAGCTCCTCGAAAAAGTACAATCCGGCCCTGAGTTTTTCGCCATTTAGAACACTGTTGAGCTTGCTCTCGGCCAGGTTGACGATGATTGAGTCCTGGGACTGCTGCTTTGCAGAGGAGATGAGAGTTTCGCAGGCTTCGATTTTGTTGGTTAGCAAGTAGAGTTCGGTCAGCAGCAGAACCTGCTCGCCCACCTCTTCGCTCTGCTCCAAGATGTCTATAGCCTTTGCGGTCTCGTGCTGCGCGTAGTAGTGGAAGCTCGCGAGGATCTGGACGAACCCGTTTGCCTTGTTGTCCTGAATGAATTTCTCAAACTTGTCGCCGCCCTGTGGGCTCAAATAGTGCTGGAACAACTCGGCAAGCAAGTCGCCCGCGGCCAGCTCGCCCGCAATGTCCTTTCCCAGCAGCAGCAGTGCTCTGAGCCGGTAGAATCTGGCGATTTCTGTATCCAGAGTGTTTGCAGCCACTGCCGCGTAGTTGCCACAGAAGAACGCTTGCAGCAGCGTGTACTCGTCTGATCGTGTTAGTTAGGCCCCACCCAAGCATTACGGCACGCGCAGCTCCTCCCACTCACTGTCAATCATCGAATTCATGTCGTTTGGCTATTTGCTGGTATTTATTGACAACAAACGAATTAAAATCAAAAAAGAATTGAAACAAAAAAAAATCAAAAAAGAAAAAAAAACAAAAAAGAAAAAAAACGAAGCGCAAAGCTCTACCAGAAGCCACCCGCTGGCAGATCTACTGCGGGTTTGGTTTAGGTAGTTTGATAGTTCATCGAGTATAAATGATTTTTCGATAACTGAGAATCTGGTTGGCCTCTGAATATTCCCGTTGCTGGTTTGAAGAGCTGGTTGTAGTTAGAGTACTTATATCTTGAAATCTATTGAAACAAGACTGCTCAAGGATGCTTAATTGTGTCAATGGATAATATCAATTAATAGTTACTACCTAGACTGTGACCTGGGGTATAACCTGGATGATGAGAGTTTATGATAGTGGTGCATCACTTTGAGCCATTTAGTATTTCAAGTTCAACTTGGCTTCAAACTCATCAAACCAAATTGTCCAGGAGAATGTGCTTAAGATTTGATAGGCAATCAGGTTGTCCTTAGTTCATGGCAAAACTTTGCTCGAGTACCAAATCTTGGATCAAGCACTAAGAAGTGATCAGTTGACTTAGAATTGAAAGAGTTCAAGTTCTCCTAGGTAAGAACTGAACTCAACCCTACTCAACCATTGACATTAATCAGCAGGTTATATTTAGTATAATAGTGTCACTGTTGATCATAACAGTATGAAAATACTTCCATTTAACAATCTTAGTAGGTGTAGAGCTGTCAATTCTTGCTGAGACTGCTCTAGTCCCAGCTGGAGTTTACAAGATAGCAACACATACCACGAGATGAAGAGAAGATATGATAACCACTAGTGAGAAGTTTATATTCTGGCATCACCTTGTATTTGATGACTTTTGGATAGAGCATACTGCTCAATGAGTAGGTGCATCATTATCAATCAAAGAGGTAAATGTTTATTTAAACTTAATTATACAGTTCTGTCCAGAATACCTATTCTTATTTCACGATACACACTGGATCTCCCCCTCCGGCTACTTCAAAGAACGAAGTATGGAAGTCTGTGAAGCTAATGCCTAACTAACCACCAGCTATATGAACAAGCGGCTTAGCCCATTAATAGGAACAGGTGGTGATATTGACTGTTATGACTTACTGGAGGATCTAACTAGCTGATGCTTAGACATGTAAAATAGACCACACAGGCTTATCTACTACCAGCCTGAATTCTTTTAAAGTTGATTGTGTGTTTAGCAGCTGAGAGAGATTTCTGCCAGGCCATTCTTTAAATAGTCAACTAAAAAACATAACTAACTAGAACCACTTAGCTTTGCTTATCACACACTATACCCTCACTCTTTTTGTTTTATTAGTGGTAGCTTACTAGCATACTAACGTCAATTGATAACCGTAGGATCTGGCCTTGTGTCTTGGAAATACTGCTTATAGGAAGAACCTCAACAGACAGTTAAACCACCCAGCTTTGTACCTAACACTTTACCCACATTATACTAAATGTGCCTGACAAACTTTCTGACTCAACACCACAATCTCTTTCCTAACACCGTGACAACATTCCCGTGGCTTTCCTTGAAACCCTAATTGTTCTAAATATCTTAGAACAGAATTAACACACCACGTACTCTGTCCCTCGGACACTCAACCTCACCAAAATTGTATCGCAATACCGTATAGGTTGGTCTGATTTCATCTTTACACCCTAGCGCCCTAACAACTCCTAACATGCAGAACCTGGGGCTCTCAAGCAACCTTCGCTATACGCCTAGCTTTCTAGCAAGGTGCTTACTGTTTCTGAGAGCTAAGCTGTGACGACCAGGCGGAGGTGACACCAGAACAGCTATTTGTATGGGTAGCGCAAGCCAGCCTCAACTGAACAAGTACCTGTGAGACTAACGGTGAGACTAACGGTGAGACTAGCAGTGAGACCACAGTGAGACCACAGTGAGACCACAGTGAGACCAGCAGTGAGACCAGCAGTGAGACCAGCAGTGAGACTAGCAGTGAGACTAATTGAGAGTTAACTGTGAGACTAACTGAGAGCTAGCTGAGAAATTAACTATGAGACTGTGAGAATAACGTTGAGACTACTAACTGGGAACTACCAACTGTGATCTTCCAACTTTGAACTACTGCCTGCGAGCTAAGGACGAGACCAAGGACGAGACTATCGGTGAGACTACCGGTGAGACTAGCACTAAGACTAACGGTGAGACTACTAATGAGACTACTAATGAGACTACTAATGAGACCACCAGGGAGACCACCAGTGAGACCACCAGTGAGACCACCAATGAGACCACCAGTGAGACCACCAGTGAGACCACCAGTGAGACCACCATGGAGACGGTGAGACTAACTGTGAGCTGCAACTGTGAGTAACTGTTGAAGAACAGCTGCGATACTACCAATTGTGAAACTCGAGCTGCGAGATTAACTGGAAGACTAATTTATGAGACTAACTGAGATTACCAACTGCTGAAGCGCTGTTGAGAGAGCGAGACCAACTAGCACAGTGTGATCGGCCTCGCTATAGCTCAATTGTGGGTCACCGGTGGCCCATCCACAGCCCGCAGCAACCAATTGACTTAGACCCTCCCAACATATAAAGCTAAAAAAAAGTACCCGAAACGTTTCAAAGTCCTTCAGCAAGCACATCAACCGTTGCACCACAACACACAATTGCAGTGCAGGATGAGCGAACAGGACCCGGTGATGGCACAGGCGCTCGAGAAGGCGCACAAGTTCTACGAGATGGACCACGTCCTGACCAAGTCCCAGAGGGAAACTATGGAGAGCATGTACAAGTCGATCACTGTGGCATCGGTGATTGGGGGCTGGGGGGTGTTCTTTGGAGCTGCGGCACTGCCACCGTACGTCCAGAAGCTGCGCACAGGGTCGACTAAGGGCGTCAAGTTCGGGCTGACAATCCTGCTGGGGTTCGGGTCCATGGCACTCGCCACACCCACGATTGCGCAGCTAGCGTACGCGTACGAGCTGGAGAAGCTGACGGACCGCCAGTGCCGCGACATAGCCACGCTGCTTAAGCACTACGAGAGCTCCAAGTGGTGGTTCTACTACAACCTGACCAAGTCCAACCCAGACCACATTGTCAAGGACCCGTACTCCAAGGAAGTCAAGGACCGCATGAGCAAACCGCACGGCCTGCTGCAGAACAAAGACCCTATGGGGCTGTACACCAAGTCCAAGTACGAGACTGCCGAGTCCCAGCAGCCTGCTGAGTCCCAGGAGGTGGACGACTCGGACGACCCGTTCGAGGAGAAACCCCCAAAGAAGGAGTACATCTCGTCGTGGGACCGCATCAGGCTGCAGAACGGGATCCAGGGCGCAGGCGCGTCTGGCAGCAAGTGGAACGAGATCAGAAGCGGCGGTGCCAGCAGTGCAAACTCCGCTGCTGCGCCACAGATCGACGAGGAGTTCTCGGAGAAGGACCAGCTGCAGTCAGAGTTTGACCAGCTGCTGCAGCAGGAGCTGCTCGAGGCCCAGAGGGAGGAGAAGAAGTACTGAGGGTATATTATGACAAATACATACGACTATTTATTGACGTGGCGCTATTATGAGTGTGGCGCAGCACACGTAGTAGACTACGACACTGTACGGGTGGCCATGCAAGTGAATCACAGGAGCATTGGTAGGCAGCAGGAGCTTCAGTACAGTGCTGTTTGGTATTGTGAATATTTTGTAAGATCGCGTAGGACACCCACGTATGAGTGTTGGCAGAATTGTGCCAAACGCGTATAGCTGGACAAGCTCATGGTTATGTAGAAGGCATGATAAGAGTGTGGTTGGTGTGAGAAACTGCTACAGTAATATTGGCTATAGAATAACATCACACACCTTTTTGTTACTGTTCTGTCCAGTTTTTGGTGTCATGGAGAAGTTGCCGTGCTAACATTAGGTACCATCACCAGTAGAAGTTACAGCTGGAAGCTGAAAAGAGCTGAAAAGAAAGAGCTGGAAGCTGAAAAGAGCTGGAAGCTGAAAAGAGCACTGGATCGTTATAGAAGGTTTGCGTAGTACTAATAAATTAACAGTGTATTAAACACAACGGTAAACAATAAAGCACCAACCTACAAGGCGTTGTCGCCTCTCTTCTCTGCTGCCAGCTTCTTGAGGCTCTCAACAACATCGTCAAAGTTGGCCATCTCGTTCTTGTTCTGCAGTTCCTGGATGTCACGGTTTCTGATGTTGACACCGTTGTTCTTCTCTTCTTCCTCACCAACAATGAATATAAAGTTGTATTTCTGCAGCTGACCGGTTCTGATCTTTTTTTGCAGAGTGTTACCGGTCAAGTCGACGTCGGCATAGAAGCCCTCGTTCTTCAGCTTGTTGGTGATGGAGGTGGCGTAGTCAAAGTACTTGACACCGACTGGGACAACCAGAACTTGTCTTGGGGACAACCAGAATGGCCACTTACCAGCGAAATGCTCACACAGAATAGCAGTCATTCTCTCAACAGAACCCAGGATGGCTCTGTGGATCATAACTGGTCTGCTGGTGTCCTTGACACCCTCATTCTCGTTGGAAACGTCCTTTGTTCTGAATTCTAGCTCGAATCTTTGAGGCAGTTGGAAGTCCAGCTGGATAGTGGCACACTGGTGCCATCTCTTTAGCGCGTCACTGATCATGATATCGATTTTTGGACCGTAGAACGCACCGTCACCTGGATTGACTTCCCAGTCACCGCCCCATTTGTTCAGCGAGGATTCCAGCTTGGCCTCGGCATTGTTCCAAGTTTCAATCTCACCAACGTACTTCTCTGGTCTGGTACTCAGCTCCATCTTAAACTCGAAGCCAAAAGTACCGTAGACGAACTTGAGGAAGTCAAAGATGGACTCGATTTCCTGCTCGATCTGGTCCTCAGTACAGAAGATGTGGGCATCGTCTTGCTGGAATCTACGGACTCTTGTAAGCCCGGATAACGCACCACTGAACTCGTTACGGTGGATGACACCAAAGTCTGCAACTCTCCATGGGAGTTCTCTGTAGGATCTCTCTCTGGACTTGAACATGAGACAGTGGCCCGGACAGTTCATTGGTTTCAGGCCAAACTTCTCCTTCTCCACGTCAAAGGTAAACATGTTGTCCTTGTAGTTTGCCCAGTGGCCGGAGGTCTCCCACAGCTTGGAGTTGTACATGTTTGGGGTGATGACCTCGTCGTAGCCACGCTTGCGGTACTCGTTTCTGAGCAGGTCCACCAGGGTGTTGTAGATTCTGGTACCGTGAGGGAGCCAGAAGCACGAGCCCGGAGACATCTCGTTGAAGTAGAAGAGCTCCTGCTCCTTACCGATCTTTCTGTGGTCTCTCTTGGAGGCCTCTTCCAGGAACTTGAGGTGCTCGTCCATCAGCTTCTTGTCTGGGAAGGACACACCGTAGATTCTCTGGAGAGACTCGTTGTTGGAGTCGCCCAGGAAGTAGCAACTGGAGTTCTTGAGCAGCTTGAACGCCTTGATCTTGCCCGTGTGCGGGATGTGAGGCCCGACACACAGGTCGATCAGCGTACCGCATCTGTACACGGTGGTGGAGCCGCCGTCCGGCACCTTGGTGGACACCAGGTACGTCTTGTACTTGGAGTATGCGAACATCTTGAGCAGGTCCTCCTTCTTCATCACCAGGCGCTCGAACTTCTGCTTCTGCTTGATCACGTTCTTGGACACTGCTTCCAGGTTAGGGAAGTCTGCCTGGCTCACGTTGGTGGCACCGTCGTTGACGCTGAACTCGTAGAAGAAGCCCTCGTTGGTAGGTGGGCCCAGGCAGATCTTGGCTCCCAGGTTGCACTCGCACGCCTCACCCAGGACGTGGGCACTGGAGTGCCAGAACACCCGGCGGCCCTCCTCCGACTCGAAATCAAAGAACTCGACGCGCGCGGAACGCTCCAGCGGGCGCTCCAGGTCCCACAGCTCGCCGTCCACTTTGGAAATGCACTGTCTGTCGACAAAGCTCTTGCCAATCTCCTTTGCAATGTCCAGCGGACATGTTTCCCACGCCACGCCCGCCTTGACGGTGCCGTCCTTCAGGGTGATCTCGATGGGCTCGCGCGCCTGCTGCGCCACGTGCTGCTGGTACTCGGCCTGCAGCTGCTCAAACAGCTTGATCCGCTCGTCAATGAACGCTGGCTGGGGGTCCATGTACAGCTGGGACGCCACCGCGCCCGACGCCTTCTTGTCCGCCTTCTTGCCGCCCTTCTTGCCTGCTGCCTTGCCTGGGGCCTTCGCGTCGTCTGCCACGCTCAGCTCCGCAACCTTATCGACTACCTGCTCAGCCATCTCGCTTGTTTCAGTTCCTTTTGCTCTGCTAAGCTGTGTGTTGTCCACAGGCTGAAAATTTTTGTGAAAATTTTTTTATTTGAGGCAGCTGGTGCAGCAGGTTTAGGCAGAACAGATGGGCGACGAGAGGACGACTGCGCTGAGCATCGAGCAGGTGAACGACAATGCGGACGAGCTGGTGGAGCTGCGGGGCCAGGGGCGGTACTTTGGGGTGCCTGGGAGCGGGCCGAGCGAGCAGACGGGCCCACGGTGCCATAACTGCAACCAGCGGGGCCACCTAGCCGCCAGCTGCAAGGCCGTGGTGTGCCACTCGTGCGGTGTGGTGGACGACCACTACACGCAGCAGTGCCCCAAGTCCGTGGTGTGCGCCAACTGCGGCGAGAAGGGCCACTTCCGCAGCAATTGTGACAGAAAGCTCAAGAAGCTGTACTGCCAGCTGTGTGCGTCCACCGCGCACTCCTCGGACCGGTGCACCTCCATCTGGCGCAGCTACCTGACCAAGGAGGACGCCCGCACGCGCATAGGCATCCCCAGCAACGTGTACTGCTACAACTGCGGCGAGAAGGGCCACTATGGCGACGACTGCCCGCTGCAGAGGACCTCCCGCATGCCCAACCAGGACGGGTCCGCGTTCAGCGGGTACAACCTGCCCAAGAGCGTCGTGGACGAGTACTACCGCATGGTGCGGAAGCGCAAGAGCGGCCGCGAGCAGCCCCAGGGCCAGGACCACAGCAGGGGCTTCCTGGGCAAGATCAAGGACAAGCTGCGCCGCGGCAGCCCCAGTGGGGGGTCCAGCAGCGACTCCAGGGGGTCCAGGGGGTCCAGGGGCGAGTCCAGGGGCTCTGCCGGGCCTGGGCGCATCGACAAGAGCAGGAGCCTGCCCAACCTCAAGGCCAGACACGGCGTGCTCCCGCTGCCCACAGGGCCCCGCAACAGCCACAACCACAGCGTGTACGAGTTTCCACGCAACTCCCAAAGTGGGTACAACAACTATAACAATAGCTATAACAGCAACAGCTATAATAACAGCAACAGCTATAATAACAGCAACAGCTATAATAACAGCAACAGCTATAATAACAGCAACAGCTACAACAACAGCTACAACAACAGCAACAACTACAAGAGCAAGTCCCGGTCTGGGTTCCTGCCTAGACGGTGAGCCGTTTAGATGCATGTATTTCCATCATGTAGCGGCAGCCTCAGTACCCAGAGATGTGAATGGGTTTCAGGGCTAGCACCCCAATCAGTGATGAAGGGCATCACTGCGCAGTGAGCTGGTAATAGCATAATATTAGGTATACACATTATGTAGTCTTCCATTGGCTGGGTGTAGAACCTCACCTTTATTCCTACCGCCTTCTCTTATCCTAACTACACTAACACACCAAACCACACCAACACAAAACTCAGACACAGACACTTTGTTCATACAGTTCACTACACATCTCTACTTTTCCCTAACACCACCCTAGTACCACCTCAACTTTAACTATAAACGTAGAAGAACAACCTAAATTGTCTCAACCCCACCCAACGTTGCCCTACCACAAGGGCCACTTCATCCATAATAGTTGTAGGCTTAACTGCTACTCTTACAGCTTTTCAAGCTCATGATGCTATAGCTTACGCTTGCCAGCATAACATATTTGAGCTCAAAACTGAACTCACACTATTTGGGAATAACACTTGGTTACAGCTCTGCATAGTTTAATAACGGTCATCTGTTGGCTAATGATTAGATAGTTATAAGCACAGTTCCATGGTGTCAGTGACCACCTTTCAGAAACTAAAAACAATCAGTTTGGTAACTCAGTGTGAGTTTATCACCAAGCATGAGATAGTTTATTTGCAAACACTGTACTTACGACAAACTCACTATTGATGTTTATCGATTGACCACAAGATAGAATGTAATCTTATAATGGGAATGTAGGAAAACAAATTAAAACAGACCCACCACCACCTCTAGCTTAGACCCTCCAGCAAGCCTCATGATTTACAACTTTGAAGCACAGCTGTAAAAAAGAACATTCAAAAGTTTTTGTAGCTCAGTTGAAACGTTAACACGAGTAAGTCATTTCAGTCACATCCTACATAACCACAGCGATAACCAATGTACTTTGGCCTGCTTTCTGGGTTATTCCAGTGATGATGGTTGTCTCGTGGCTGGGTCCATCTTCTTTCAATTCATAAGTCAACAATACATTCCCCTTACTAAACCTGACAATCTACGCTATTAAGTGATCCAGAGCTTCTGGACCTCGTACAGAACACACTCAACTACTATTGTTGTTAAAAACTTTCAATCGGTTGCGGCCATACCTGGCAGAAAACAGTACTTCCCGTCCGCTTAGTACAACTTAAGCTCCCAAGGGTCCAAGTGAGTACTACAGTGGGAGACCATGTGGGAAATTTGGATGCTGCAATCTTTTTTTTTGCTTAGCTAATTGAGGAGATAGCCGCCAGTAAGGAAACTTCTGTGTTGAACTACTTTTAACAATGTAAACAAACAACTCGAGACTGTTAACAATGGTATCGTGGCGGTTATCTTCTTCTGAGGTTAACTGAGCAACGAAATGAAGCCCATAAAGCTTATAAATTGTACGTTTTGTCAAAGATGCGTTCTAAGGACAAGGAAAGAGCTTGTAATTAACAATAGGAAAAAGTTAGGTGATGGCTATTGAGTTTGTCACAAAGTTTGGTATCTAATGAACCATAACAGACTGTTATTATAGAAGTGTTTACTGAAGTTTTAGTGATTTGGGCCTGTTTTTTCACAGTTTTATCAGGTTTATGCATGTTAGACGATACCATTTGAGCATGGTTTTTTGATATTATGCCGAGATGCGCAACTGCTACAGTATGAGTGTCGTATAATCACCTACGAAGATCAATAAGGACTTGTTTAAGCGTGTTTCAGGTTTTGCACCTTCCATTTGCTATTTTTTCCACAGAATCATCACTTTACAATTGACAATCGGATACTTTCCAGGTTTACGGATTTTAAAGTGGGATTTAGAAGAAGCTCAAAGCTGTGAGCGATAGACAAAATTCGTGGCCATCTAGGGAAACAGATTCTATGGCTTTATTCCTAGCCTAATACCTAGTAATATCACTGTTTATATATTTTACTGCTGATTTGTGACGGTTTTTGTGCAACGTTTGTCAAACGCCAAACACCATTTAAGTTACACAAATTACCGCTCTGGGACTAATTTGAAAGGCATTTTACACAAGAAAGAATTTGAAAAGTTGATTTAAAACTGAGACTCCAACTGTTGGTTAATTGTTAAATTTACTAAAAGCTATAACAGATAATAGCTGTTGATTTGGGCTTACTTTAGGATTTTTTCCCATGAAAATTGAGGCAATTTGAAAGCATCTTTTAACCGTTTTCACCTAAAATTGAGAACAATTTTATTGAACTATTTGACACAAAACCGTTTCTGTCAACTTTGTGGCAATTCTTTTTTGTGTCACCAAATTTCAAAAAAAGTATAAAAGGAGCCCGTTTCCTGTTTTAATTTCAGTTTCTCTTTCCAACATCAACAGAAATCCTAACCAACAATCAGAATAATATCACCAAAAATAAATTATAAGGTAAGTATGATAAGCATATACCAATACATGATGCATACCATGCCCGTCACCATGTCAAACATCATGTGTTATTGATATCATTTGGCATTTTATTACTAAGTTATAAAGCAGTTACAAGATATAATAAATCGTGACGAAGTATGGTAATTTATGGGTTTACATGTTGCCGGACATGTTGAATCATTGTTTTACCGTATAAACGTCTTGGGACTTCTTCGACTCAAGCACCAATACAATAATAGATACAAATAGCAAATAAGAGACACAGAAAGAAATGCAAATACTGAGAAATACAAATGGAGACACAGAGACACAAAAAGAGATAACTGGACTGAAGCACAGACATAGAGATATATACAAGCACAGAGACAGATTCAAAGATTAAACAGTCACAGAGACCAATAAAAATAAACCTAGAAATAGAGACACAGACAGAAACAGAGATACAGATAATAACAAACTCAGAGACAGACGCACAAAAACCACACAGACATAAACACAAACCCAGAGAAAGAGACAGAGGCAAGTACGAAATGGAGACACAAAAAGAAGGATACAAAACATAGATAAACACAGACACAGACACAGACACAGACACAGACACAGACACAGACACAGACACACATGCAGTGACTGGTTTATTACTGATGCATAGTTATGATGAAGCTTAGCTACCTTCATTATTGCCTTTGTGTCAGTAATATATCAGTCATTGTATCTTAGGTGCAGTGATTGGTATATCATTGGCAGATAGTTTTGATGGAGCCTTGCCACCTTCATCAATTACTTTGTGTCAGTGATATATCAGTCATTGAATCTTAGGGGCGGTGATTGGTATATTAGTGGCATATAATCATGATGAAGCCTTGCTAGCTTCATTATTGATTGTGTGTTATTAATATAATTAGTCATCGTTCAGTGATTGATATATTACTGACACAGAGTTATGATGAAGCTTTGCTACCTTTATCATGATTATATGTCATTATTTTTATCAGTCATTGTACCTTGGCTCCAACATCATCAACATTAGCACACAAACACAAACAAACACAAACACAAACAAACATAATCAAACACACCCTAACACACTAACACTCTAACACATTATGCACTAACATGATTAAGCTTAGTTATCTTTATTATGTTTGTGTCAACATGAGTCATTATCACTCATGATCTTTTGCACTCAGATGAGGTTAGATTTTGTGTCTAGATCTAAGGTTTTGTGCTGGGATCTCTAGATTTTCTACTCAGATCTAAGGTTTTGATCTAAGGTTTTGTGATCAGATTTTTAGATTTTGTGCTCAGATCTAAGGTTTGGTCTCAAGATCTGGATAGCAACGGTCGTTCAAAAGCGTAGATTTTGTAAACTTTTCAGATTTTGTGTCACTTTGTAAAATGCGCCACAAAGTCGTTAAACGGTAAAGACAGCAGCCGTGGCGCAGCAAGCCTAAAATTTCATTATACAAAATAATTGTACTAATTAAATTGCTGCAACAATAGTTTAATATGAAACCTACGAGTGGTTTTAAGGAAGCATATAAGTACTTGACTCCATGTCAGTAAATCCTTGTAGTTAGAGAATATTTGATTCACTGATGTCAAGCATTACTGATACAGTGGGAAATGGCAGAAGCTTGGACAAAAGGTTATACGCCGTACTCGTCTTTAACATTGTGCTCACAAAGTACATTTGAGCTTCAACCACAGCTCTGCCTTTCCACAACACAACAGGGACTCTAAAATAAAACCGTGCACATTGGTTGTCCTTAGCATAATCCTCACAGTACACTAACTTGCCCTTACAAATACACCAACCTATGAACTTACAACTGTACACCCACACTTGTCTCTATCTTCACGCTAACAGGCAAACTAACAACAAAACTACCAATATAAAACTTTCTAACATCTCCCTGACCAACACACCATTATATATAACTTAAAACCTCTACTGATGCCCAACATAAAACCCTAATGACTCAGTACCCAAACGCCACAACTTCTCAACCGCCTAACACAACACTAACAATATAGCTCTAAGCTACATATCTCCATACCTTAAGACCCTAACAACTTGGAGCACCCCTACTTGTCCCTAACACCACTTGTTACTCATCTTCTACTAACACTGAACATCAGAGATTTAAACTGCACTATACCTAACTATCCTAATTACTCTAGCACCCTAAGAAGAAATATTGAGCTGCATACCGCTCCACACAACACCCTAAATACAAGCTAAGCTACCAGCGTAACAAAAAACTCTAAAAACCTAACAACTCGTCCCTAAAGACGTCCTAACTATAACCCAAAACGACACCTTCTAATGGCCCTGATATACTTAATCACTTTAACACTCTGACGAAAACTAAGCTACAAACCTTTAGTCTAACCCAGTAACCTGACACCATAGCTACAAACGGAACACTTTTCACCTCGACTGCCTCTAACGCTCTAACCCAGTAGCCAATTATCTTAGGCACCTCCCTAACCATGAATTTAAGTCTCTAACTATACCCTAGCACTTCACCTCTACTTGCCCTAACGTCCCTAACCCCTAACTCTTAACATAACCTCTACTCTTCCTAATGTCCCCTAACAAATACCCTAAGACCCAGCACTCTAACTATACACCTAAATTTACACAACTCTACTCACCTTAACGTCCCCTAAAAAGTACCTTAAGGCTCTAACACCCTGACTATACAGGAAGATATACGCACCTACGCTCATGCTAATCCCTAGCATCACGCTAACGAGTACCTAACGCTCTACTCCCAACACCCTAGCAATGAACTAAGAACTACACTTGAAACCGTAGCTATAACCTAGAAACTACACCCTGCTTGTCCCTAACAACTCTACTCGCCCCACCCTAACAGGTACCTAACGCCCTAACACTCCAACACACTTCACTCCAAGTACAAAGTCAACTACATTGGTCAATAGATCACCAGTAGTCACTATAAACTCAGAACTTAACACCTCAAGTGCTTCCCAACCCTAACCCAGCACCCTAACCCAGCACCCAGCACCCTAACCCAGCACCCAGCACCCTAACTCATCCCCAGCACCCTTGGATAGAGGCGTCATCGTATATCCTGCGGATGATAAAAGCCTATGGCTTTACGAGTCCACCTAACCGCAGACCAGCAGATAAGTGGCACGGCGAGCTGTGGCACTGTGTGGCACGGTGGCAAAGGTTACTGGCAGTGTGTGTACTGGCACTGCGTGCCACTGGCACTGGGCTCGGAAGCAGACATCCGGCGAGGTACTTTTGTGAAAAATTCAGCCCACCGAGTGTTCTTCACCAACAATGATGAACGCATACAGGCTGTGTGTGAGAGGCGCGCGCGCGTACGCGACCAAGGTGGTTCCGCTGACCAGGGAGACGTACCCTGGCGTGGCGCGGGGCGGGTACAAGAAGCTGGACGAGCAGGACATTGCACACTTCCACGAGATTCTGAGCGAGTCGTCGATGGTGCAGGACGCAGACGACCTGGCGTTCTACAACGAGGACTGGATGCGCAAGTACAGGGGGGAGTCGCAGCTGACACTGAAGCCACGCACCGTGGAGCAGGTGTCGCGGATTCTGCAGTACTGCAACGAGCAGAAGCTGGCGGTGGTGCCCCAGGGAGGCAACACCGGGCTGGTGGGCGGGTCAGTGCCGGTGTTTGACGAGATTGTGGTGAGCGTGGCCAACCTCAACAAGGTGCGGGCGTTCGACGAGACGTCCGGGATCCTCAAGGCGGACGCGGGCGTGGTGCTGGAGAACGCGGACAACTTTCTGGCAGAGCACGGGTACATCTTCCCGCTGGACCTGGGCGCGAAGGGCTCGTGCCACATTGGCGGAAACGTGGCCACGAACGCGGGCGGGCTGCGCCTGCTGCGGTACGGGTCGCTGCACGGCTCGGTGCTGGGGCTGGAGGCGGTCCTGCCTAACGGGCAGGTGCTGTCCTCCATCGACGCGCTGAGAAAGGACAACACGGGCTACGACCTCAAGCAGCTCTTCATTGGCAGCGAGGGCACCCTGGGCATCATCACTGGGGTGTCCATCCTGTGCCCACCACGCCCAAAGAACTTTAACGTGGCGTTCCTGGGCCTCAGCGACTACGAATCGATGAAAAAGTGCTTCGTCAAGGCCAAATCCGAGCTGGGCGAGATCCTCAGTGCGTTCGAGCTCATGGACCTCAAGTCCCAGAAGCTGGCCGAGCACCACCTCAAGCTCGCGCACCCACTGGCTGACGAGCACCAGTTTTACGTGCTTATTGAGACCTCGGGCTCCAACGGGTCCCACGACGAGGAGAAGCTCCAGGCCTTCTTGGAGTCCGCGTTCGAGGACGAGGTCATCCAGGACGGTGTCATTGCCCAGGACGAGGCCCAGCTCAAGACCCTGTGGAGCTGGAGAGAGCAGATCCCAGAGGCGTCCACAATTGGCGGCGGGGTGTACAAGTACGACGTCAGTCTGCCTCTGAACGACCTGTACGGGCTGGTGCTGGCTGTCCGCGAGCGCCTGAACAACGCTGGCATGATTGGCGACTCCAGCGACTTCCCAGTCATCGATGCCGTCGGCTACGGTCACGTGGGAGACGGCAACCTGCACTTGAACGTGGCTGTCCGCGAGTACAACAAAGACGTTGAGAAGCTGCTAGAGCCATTTGTGTACGAGTGGGTCTCTTCCAAGAAGGGCTCCATCTCTGCAGAGCATGGGGTCGGCTTCCAGAAGAAGAACTACCTCCACTACTCCAAGTCCCAGAACGAACTCGCGGTTATGAGACAGCTCAAACAGCTGTTTGATCCAAACGCAATCCTCAACCCATACAAGTACTTATAACTGTGCTGAATGCTGTTACTTGAATATACTTTAGTTCTAACCCACCTGTAGCTCAATAACTCGCCCGCCACCAACTCAATAACATGTTGGAATACAGCTGTACTGCCAGTGGTACAATTTGTTGCCATACAGTGCATACTACTATCTGCATAATACTCTCGCAATGCTCTCGCTGTACTTCCCAGCTGTTACTTTGTTACTGCCTTGTTGATCTACTTAGATTAACCAAGACCAACTATTCGGTGCCAGCGTAGCAACTCTTGAGCTGAGTAGGTGACTAAATGATGTATTACAGGTCAAAGTGCTACTCAACACGTATTTCTGGGTCTAGTCACCAAGCACTGTCTACCCAGGGACCTGTAGAACTCACATACATACCTCAGCTACGCCATCTTATGATGGGTGCTGAAGGAATTCAGCTAAATTTCCTACCACCCTTTAACACTCATATACTTTCTACTCTTGGTTGATTGTTAGTTATAAGCTAATCTGGAAGCCTACTAAACTGAATAGTAGTAAGTTTCTAACGCAGCAAAACACAAAGTATAGCTGAATGAACCCACATGAACCGTATAAAGGCACCACCTTCAATACTGAACTTACTGCCGACTAAACTCACTGAGTAGGTAAACTCACTGAGTAGGTGGAAATCTCTAGCACTCCAAAATGATTAAACAGGTACTGCTCACACACTCGTAGCAAATGGATCACTCAGTACACTTATGAACAAAAGATATATTTCCATGGTAGGCAGCTTACTTACGGTGCATAGCTTTTAATGCCCGAGTATGTGAAGTCCTATGATAGTTTTGCTACTCTCTTCCTAGAAACGTCATATAACTGTACACTTTTCACGGTATATGGTTACAAAGTACACTCCATATAAACCTTACACATCACAGGCTCCTCACTATAACAAAGTGCCAGAAAGGTGTAGTGTAACCAATGCTACTACTGAAAACGCCTATACAAACCAACCTCAGTAGCTTACATTAATCTCACGGTAAAATCGTAACTGAATGTAGACCGTTTCTATAGCCAGGCTATACACCTGAGTTTGGATAATACGTGCAAACAATGGCACATCTAGTCAACAGTGGCGGTGGGTGAATATGTGTTGCAGACTCATCTCTACTTACTGTGGATATAAAGCTTAACTTTGAGTATATACAATTAACCATTGGAGGCCACCACCCACTCACAGATGATACTGGCGGTGTAAGCGCTACTGACACCTCTAAAAGGGCTGTTGGACCTAAGGATATAACGGTCAACAGACAGCTTGGTCTGACAGCTCAAAGTCAGAGCTCCACCTGGTTAGCTCAGTTTCTGATGCAGGCCTTAGACCTTTACGCAGTGTGCTACTTACTTACTACACGTACTGTGATACAGTAATACTGTGCTTACTTACTTACAGTGATTACGTTTGCTTACCTACTGTTTACTGTGCTTACTCTGCCCTTACTGTAGGTACCACGCTATGTTCTGTCACTTCTTCTGGACCAACCCGGCAGCCTTGAGCGCCTGCAGGCCCACCGTGCCGATATCTTTAAACCTGGCACCACCCAGAGGCACGCCGCCGTACCACCGGGTCACCACCAGCAGGACGTTGACGAGCCCAATCTTCTGCAGCAGCCCCAGCAGCCGGGCCCCGGAGCCCCCTTCGTTGCAGTCGCTGCTTCCCTCAACCACCTGGCCCTGTGCGTTCTGGACTCGCCATGCGTTCATGTGCGGGTGGGTGGACTTTTTGATGTGCTTGTCCTCCCTGAGCTCACTTAGCAGGGCCGGGATCTCTTCCTGAGACGTTATGCGGACGGCTCTGCCCTGGAACTTGGACTTTTTGTCCACCAGGACCTCTGTGACGGACCACTTCATGTGGGAGCAAATTCAGGCAGAAATCCCGGCGGAGCAAATTCCAGGCGGAGCCCAGCCCAGCAAAATTTTCCAGGCAGAATTCAGGCCGAGCCAGGCAGAAATAGGCAGAAGCCAGGCGGGCCAGGCAGAATCCAGGCGGGCCGGGCAGAATCCAGGCGGAGCCAGGCAGAATCCAGGCGGGCCAGGCAAAATCCAGGCGGAGCCAGGCAGAATTCAGGCGGGCCAGGCAGAAATAGGCGGGCCAGGCAGAAATAGGCGGGCCAGGCAGAAATAGGCGGGCCAGGCAGAATCCAGGCGGGCCAGGCAGAAATAGACAGAATTTAGGCGGTGACAAAAAACAGCCGGCAACCAGCCAAAGCCAAAGAGACACAAGATGCGGGTGCTGACGGCAGATGTAAGCGGTGGCAGTGCGACAGGTGAGTGAACAGGGGGCGCTGTGGCCCCAGCAGAGCCAGAAACAGCACTAACACCCACAGTGTGGAGCCTATCGGGGAGCAGGCTGACCAAAGTGCACGAGATGCACCCAGCAAGCGTGCAGAGGCTCGCCAGCTTCCAGTACCAGGCGCAGCAGTACATCGTGGTGGCGCAGGAGCACGCGCAGCTGGAGGTGTACGACGAGCAGTACCGGCTGGTGGCCAGCAAGAGGCTGTCGCCCGGCGGAGCGTGCATCGCCATGTACCAGTTCAGCAACCAGTTCTTCGTCTACCTGTGCAACGGGCTGTGCTTCAACTTCACCACCGAGCAGATGGTGACGCCGTCCGAGTGCATTCCCAAGATCTCGCGCAAGTTCGACGTGCTGGTGAACGCAGGGTTCGTCAGAACCCTGCCCAACCACGATTCCCCGTGGAGTATAGTGACTGGGGGCAAGGATAAGCACATTGTGCTGTCCGAGACCAACACCAACTCCACCATCTGGAAGTCCAAGCAGGTGCGGGTCCCGCAGTCCAGCCCGATCCACGGCTACCTGTACAAGGAGCCGTTCTGGGTCCAGGACGTGCTCATCTCGTCTGACCAGTTCAACGGGTACAACATCATCGCAGCCACCCGCTCGGGCAAGCTGCTCTTCTACAACACCTCGCAGTCCCGCTACCCGCTCAACGAGTGTGCTGTGGGCGACTACCCGATCAAGTCGGTCCACCGGCTGGGCGAGTTCGTCGTCACCACCGACTCGTTCAACAACGTAGTGCTGTTTGACCTGCGCTCCATGCAGGTGTACAACCGGTTCAGTGTCGAGACGGGTGCTCTGGCGACCGTGCAGTGCGTCGAGTGTCCCGGCAGACGCAGCTCCAGGGCCCCACACGTGCCCAGTTTCCTGCTCGTCGTTTCCAGCTCCATATCCCACTGCCTGTCCGTGTACAGCGTGCAGCAGGGCTACCACCGGCTGGTGGCCCGCCAGAAGCTGCCACGCCTGGCCACCATGCTCGTGCTCGACGCGTTTCACGACTCGGACACCGCCACGCCCACCAAGAAGCCGTGCCCACTGCCCAGTAACCAACTAAACCATCAACCAGCTACTGTCTAGTTCAACCACATCGCTGTTTATGCCGCTGTAACCCCCAGTAGTACACCCAGCTAGACCCAGCACGTACTGTGCCATAACAGTAATAGAAATGAACCACCAGCAGTCAGTTTCCAGTTCTTCTGTATCCCAGTGGGCTACTCATAACCCTCAGTGGTTTATAGTGGTGACTACCATTGGAGTACCGCTATAACTCCTTTTAGCTATGCGGTGCCCACCGGTTACTTCTCTACACAAACAGTATTAAAGCTATACAGTAGAATAAACAGACTCGTGGGAGGTCGCAAGTACCTCAGCATAACCCGATCTCCCTTTAAATACGCTCAGAGTGGCCATAGGCAGCAGTACTATGGTACCACTATAAGCACCATAGTATATACGCTTTACAGGGTTTCACGAAGCATGCACAGCTTGCTCCTCCGGTTGTAGTGTGCGTACATAACTAAATCATTTATTCATCACCCAAACACTACTTCTTGCCGGACTGGGCCTGGTCCACAACGCTGTAAGGCGGTGGGTTCATGCTGCCGTACTGCTGGGCCGGGGCCTGGCTCGAGCCTGGCGATGGCGAGCCGGCCTGGATCACCACCGGCGAGTACACTCTCTGGCGTGGCGAGCCCCCAGCCGCCGCCACGTACAGCTGCGACTCCTCGTCCAGCACAACGTACTGGATCGGGTACTTGGCTATGATGTATATGGCGTGCACAACACCAGGCAGGTACCCCAGCAGGCACAGACAGATATTAATGACAGACTCAGCCGAGCAGATTCCGCATTTGATCCACACAGGAAGCGGTGGGAACACAAGTGCCAGCAGCACCAAGATGAAATCACAGCAGCACATAATTCTGTTAGTTTGTGGGTCGTTTACGTCTCACAACTCTTGTTACTAAAAGATCAAGGGAAAAGGTTATTTTTTATGTCAATTTTTTTTTCTAGTAAAAAGCTACGATGGGCAAGTTTGAGTGTTTTATTAGAGGGGTGCGCTCAGCCCGACGACTCGTCGCTGAGCAGCGGGATGCTCTCGGTGTACGACGGGAGTGCCCGGTCGGTGTCGAGGCTGCTGCTGGAGGAGGATATGTTGTCTGCCAACCCCTCGGAGGTCGCGGTGCCCCCGGAATTTACGGTGCCCCCGGAACTCAGTGCGCCCTCGGAACTGGTGGTACCCCCGGAATTTACGGTACCCCCGGAACTCGCGGTGCCCCCGGAACTGCCGCCCAGGCTGCGTGCAATGTCCCGCCGGATGCTGGAGTCGCGGCGCGTCCGCAGCAGCCCCCCCAGCGGCGTCGCCTCGCTCTGCAGCAGGTTGTCGATGTTGTTCATCGCGGTGCTCAGATCGTTCGAGCCAACGCTGCTGGTCCGGCTGATGCCCGTCTCGTGGATGTCGCACGGTGCCAGCGTGGGCGACGCCATCGGCGAGATCACCGCCGCCTCGTCAAACGACGGCAGGTGGTCCGTCGTGAGCGGGCTGCCGTTCTGCACCGCACTCTCGTACGTCGGAAGCTCAATATTCTCGCTCACGCACAGGTGGTTCAGCAGAAACACCGGCGTGTCAATCACAATCTCGTAGTGCCTCGTCTTGCCCGGGTCCGCTTCGTCCTGCTTGCTGACTCGCAGCATGATCTGCAGCTTGTGCGACACAGAAATGTACCTGTTGTTGGACGAGTCTGGGTAGAACCCGACAGACGTCCTAGGCTCCTGGATCGTGAGCTCTGTGTCGATCTCGGTGCTCGAGTTGATGATTCTGGTGTTGAGCTTCCTGTTCACGAGATGGTTCTGCTTCAAAATAGGCTTGAGGCTCTGCTGCAACTCCCGCACATATGCGTCGCCTGGGTCCCTCAGCAGCTTGTAGCAGTTGAAGAAGTTGAGGTATGTCGACACTGCGAGCGGGCCCACAATGTCCACAAACTCCGGGTCCGCCGCAGCCTCGCTGGCATAGCAGTTCGACAGTAAGTTGTCGCGGTGCTTTGCATCGGCAGCCTGCTTCACCACGTACTGCTTCACGGCCTGCGACGGCTTCTCCTTGGTCCGCAGCTCAAACAGCGTCATGCACTTGGGCGTGTGGATGTTGTCCAGCTGGTGTCTGTCGGAAAGGTTCATCGTGTTGAGGTACTTTTCGTCATACTCGTAGCACAGGTTCTTCGACACATACGTGATGTTCTCCTGCACGTTCACCTTGATGCGCTTCACACACAGGTCCTTGGTGAGCGGCACCAGCTTGATCTTGATCGGCAGCTCGCTGCCCAGCCTCACAAACTTCTGCGGAAACGAAATCTCGTAGTTCAGCGCGTTGTTCCACACCTTATTGACAAAGATCGGCTTGTCGGTTGTTGTGACCGCCCGCAGCGGAGGCCCACGCACAATATTCACAATCTTGTCCGCGGTGGTGATGTGGTTTTTGCACTGGTTCTCGATCACCAGCACCTTGAGCCTGTAATACACTATCGCGTGCTCGGTGTACAACGACTCTGGCGACGTGGCCGGGAACAGCACGGGCACAATGAAGACGTAGTCCCCCGCCGGGTAGTACTTGGGCTGCGCGTCGCGGTGCAGGTGGCCCTGGACAAACTGGTCGTCCTTGGGCTTGCCAGACAGGTAGTCTGCCTCCATAATGTCGGCCGGCGACTTTGTGTGGAACACCTGGGGCGCGATCTTCAGTGCCGACGACGCCAGGCACTTGTCCAGCTCGTCCTCGTCGTCTATAAGCGCGTCCTCGGCCAGCGGCGTGAAGTAGTTGTAGTTGTCCAGGTTCAAATTCCAGTCGATGCTGCCCAGCTCGAACGTTTCTGCCCGCAAGTTCGGGTTCGACGGCAGCCCGTTGGGCCACTGCACCTTGCTGACCGCCTGCAGCTGCGCGGCCACCGTGGTGAACGCCATGGTCTTGCTGAGCGAGACAATCACGGCAAAAGTGTGCGCAACGCAGTCGTCTGCGGTTGCCGGGTCGCAGGGGTCGCCTGTGGACCCGCCAGAGCCCCCAGGCAGCCCGTCCGCAGCTCCGGAGCCGCCGCCAGTTCCTGCAAACCGCACAGTGTCGTCCTCCAGGCCGTAGTTCTCCATCGCCTCCTCGTTCAGGTTCACAGAGCTCGGCAGAAACACGTTCTCGCCGTTCGAGCTCACAGACACCCTCACCACCGACCCGTCGTTCACAATCGCCGGCGCAGACAGACCCTGCAGCCGCAGATAGTTCAGCGTGCGGCGGTCAAACCTGTCCGCATTGTGTGACATATACCGGTTGAGCTCGCTGCCGTCCTCCACGTCGCTGTAGTCGTTGTAGCTCAGCACGTCGTCGCTCTCGGCGTCCCCGTCGTTCCCGGCAGACTCGTTCGACAGCAGCGACAGCCTTCTGAGGATCCCATTGCTGGAGATGGACTGTCTTCTGCCACTTGTTGCTGAGCTTATTCTGGACAAAATGTTCCCGCTGCCGGCCCCACAGGCCTCGCTCTCCCGCTTGCCTTTAAACGGATTCGTAAAGCCCACCATCTGTGCTGTCTTCTCGCCACACTCGTCTCCTGGCCTGGTCTAACCGCAATTCCTGCTTGTCGAGAGTTTACCGCTTTGTGCGCAGCCGCTCAGCGCGTCAGCGCTTATGTCAGCCACTTGTGTGTCAGCGCTTATGTAATGTCTGCTTGGTCAGTGCTTATGCATCAATGAACAGCCCATGCAGCCTTTGGAAGTACCTGCAAAGCCAGCTTATCGCTGGGGAGTGAGCTCGAAGCACTATAAGAAGGATACTTTCCAATAGTGTCACACAACATTAATGTCGTAGAAGTAATCTATCTAATGACCATTCGTCATCAAACAGCTGAACTGATAGTCTGATATTACTATCACAAAGCCTTTGATAAGCTTTGACATCTCTTGCACCTTCAAATGGCTAGTTAGTCCAGTGGATCAATTTTTAACGTGCCATGCTACTTAACAGCAACACGCTAACCCATAGCAAACAAATCTCGCCTGTTAAGCCAGATCCTAACCCTACACCCTAACCTGCTAAGCCATACATATCCTAAGAACTTTAAAAGCCTAACCTCACACTCCTGGGCCCTAACACCCTCTTCACACCTGTTAGCCGCAACCTCCAAACCACACACCTGCTAGACCCTGACACCCCAATACAACACCCTAACACCCCAACATGGGTACACCCATACGCACCCAGCATCTTCAGTCATCATGGGCACTGGACTAGAGCAGGATCAAAATACAAGCTGGTAAACCACTACAGCTCTGATAATATTACAATAGATTATGTAATTTAGTGGCATGGCTTATATAATATGGTTGATTATATAATTTAGTGATATGGCTTATATAATATAATTGATTACATACTTTAGTGATACAATGTCTAGGAGCAGGGCGACGGCCCGTTGGAGGCGACGCGTGCTGGGGCTGCCGACAAGCTGGCCTCCGGGCTAGTGCCAGAGCCCTGCACGTGGCCTGTGCTCATTTTGAAGTTGTGGAAGCTGTCCTTGATGGCGTCTGCTTCCTGCCTAGCCAGCTCGCTGGGGCCCAGCAGGTGCAGGCTGGTCCCCGCCGCGCCAGCTGCCCGGTATAAGGACCCAGAGTTGTCAGTGGTGAGCGTGCCGTTGGTGCTCAGCGACGTCACAGAGGACTTTTCGTGAAAATCGCTCCACAGCTCGTTCGACAGCTCGCTGCCCTTGCTGAACAACGCAGCCACCCGTTTCCTCGTCTCGTCCTTCGCGTGTGCTGCATCCACCCTGCCCGCGTCCCGCTGGCTGCTCTTGGGCCCGCTCTTGGCTATGTTCTTCGCGCTGGGTACGCTTTCGTGGGTCCGCTCAACAGCAGACAGCATCGGCTTAGCATTGTACCGCCTGAGCGACCTCAGCTGCCGCTTGACAAACTCCAGCGCCACCTTCTGCTCCACACTCAGCTGGCTAGACCTGACCTTCTCGCTGCTCAGCTCCTTCTCGTGCAGCGTCTTCATGTACTGGATTCTCTGCTGGATTCGGCCCTTTTCCATACTGCTCTCCTCGTTCAGCACATCAGACATGAACCCGTTCAGGTCAATCTCGTGGCTCATGAAGCTGCTGCCACGGCCTGTCTTCAGGCTCGCGCTCTTCACGCTTTCCGGCCTGCTGAAGTGGTTGTCAAAGTCTTCCAGCACCGAGCTTGCTTTCGCAGACCCAGGCGCGTACTTCTCGTTGATTTTCCCGTTCATACCTTCCTCCAGGTCGATCGTCAGGTCGTTGAACGCAGGCACCAGGTCGTGGCAGTCCATCGACACAGACCCTGGCCGGGCTCCAGCCCGGTACTGCACAATCTTGTCGTGGTTCAGCACCGTGTCAACAACCTCGTTGTTGTAGGTCGCCATGGGGTTCTTGATCAGCCCGGAGCTCCTGTGCTGCTGCTGCTGCTGCTTGTTGGGCTTCTTGCTGTTCAAGCTCATGTCGCTGTCACTAGAAAGCCGTATCAACGATATATTAGAGTCCTCTCGTGTGCTGGTATTAAGCAATGACGGCCTCTTGGGCTCTCTGACCTCGTCACCACCCGCCAGATGACTGCTGTGATGCCTCGAAGCATTCGACCTGCCCCGACTCTCACTTCTTCTCATCTCCAACCACTTCTATATCGATTCTTCTGCCATAAATGCCCAATCCAACTGCATTCACCTAAAGTCCCAAACAACTTCGACATGATTTGACAGCTCTGATAAGCTGATAAGAAAAAGTCGGACGTTGACTTCCTAATCGGGAAATAATACGCCACGGCACTGCCTTAGGGCATGGCTGCTCCCTTAACCAGCTATACGCTCGCTGCTGGGCCCATCAGTCGTACACCTCGATAGGTGGCAATCTGTCCATGTTGTAGAACCAGTTGCCACTCTCAACCTCGCGGTACAACCAGTCAACTGGGAACAAGACAAGATGCCCTTGCACTTCTTCAAGCAAAGTGTCTGCAGTCTCCCTCTCGTACACTTTCTCTCTCATCATTGGCGATCTCTTTCTCAGGCCGTACGTGCTGCTCTTGCTTTTGCCCTTGCGTGGATGCGAGACAAATACCGGTTTAGTGGTTTGCGCCTCGCCCTCTGCCGTGCCACTTGCTATTGGCCCGTCAGAATCATCCTCATGTGGTGACAGTGCATCGTCCTGTGATGAGTGATGTCCTTCTGGAGGTCCTCCAAACTCACCGTTAGGTTGCTCTGATGCTGCTTGGTCCAACTCCTCTTGGGTTAACACACTATTGATCTCTCCATGGACCGATCCATTGTCCGCATCAAAGCTAACATTCGACGGTGCGTTCTTCTTCATCATTTGAGCTCTCTGGTTCATTTCTTGGTCCTGTGCTAGCCCAAACGCAAGATTAAGTCTCGCAAAATCCTTATAATCTTTCCACGTTGTCACCTGATCATCAGGTTGACAGTGAAACACCTCTCTAAATATCTTTGTGTTTCTTAGCGCAGTGTCAAACCAAACATCTTCAAAGAATGAATCATCCAATGGATCATCAAAACAATATGGATCCAAAAATTTGTTCGCCCTTCTAGTATTGTCATCACTGAATGTTGCTATAACTGCATCAATACCATCTTGATTCAACTTCAAGACTGGAATATCACCAGACAAATCATCAAAATCTCTCAAGTCGCTAATTGAATTATCAAGTCCAAACACCATATCATCCTTATTAGCATCAGGGCCATGACTGATGATTCCTCCACTACTACCTTTATTATGTCCATTGTTTTTCTCATCATGGAATTTCAACACTTCTTCCTTCAATATGGAATTGATATGCCCATTATTAGTCGAGTCATCATTCCCTAAAATTTCTTTAATCTTGAATATCTGTTCAAACTCTTTGTCAGAGTAAACACTTGGTAGTATTGGCAATCCCAGTCTACTTCTTTTTGCGTTCTCCTCGTCGTTCTGTAGCTTTTGTTTACCCGCAACTCTTTGCAAATACGCAATTCTTTTCAATAAATTCCATCTTTCTTCATTTCTTTCTGAAATCAAAATTTCAGCTTCATTACTTATACTTTCTTCAGGATTCAGATCCCTTTCAATAGCTATTTCATCCTCATCATGAAGAAACTCTAAAACTTGGTCAACATTTGGTAAAAACACAGAATTTAAATCGTTAACCATAGAAATCTTGGCCCAAGCCTCTAATGATTTAACTGCATTTAATTTATACTGTTTAAATTGTTTGGATTGCATATGATCATTACCCATTCCTGCAACATCAGCTTTGTGCTCTTTATTATTAGCTATTCTTGAATCTGTACTGAATTTTTTATTGTCTTTAATACCAGAATTTTGCTCTCTTGCTCTGTTATTGAAAGAGTGATAAAATAGTTTTTGTGGTTTTGGTTGATTTGCTTCTTGTAATTCGTGTGGTAATCCCTCATCTTCCGAAGGCATTTTCCCATCATTTCTGTCAATATTTTGAAATGCCTCTTGAATCTTATACTCATCTTCTTCGTGATCAGTTTGTCTGTTTTCTTTCTTGAATTGTTTCCATTTAGCTGTACCATCTGGCATTCCTAAAACATCTCTTGATGCTAGCTCCACCATTGATGATTTCATTTCATTCTCCTTGTGATTGAAATTATTTGTCTTGAATTTAAGACCAACTTCAGTTTCTTTTGCAATTCTCTCAAGTTTATTAAACCTTCTTTCAACAATATCAATAATATCCACATCAATACCAAGATGTTCTCTCATCAATCTGACTCTTAATGAGTGACAGAACCTACTCGCCTTATAAGGTTTGCCATCCATTTTAGTCTCAACAGTATCAGTATCTCTAACAATAGCTGCTATTTCAGAATCTCTGTTTCCTCTCTGTGATCTTTCATTAATATTTGCTGATCCAATTAATGCAACTCTGTCGTCAACTAGCAATATTTTGGCGTGAATATATAACTGTTCACTGACCAGTTTTCTATTTGGTCCAATTCTTCCCCATTTTCTTAATGAAAAGAAGTGAATGTATTCATAAGGATTGATGTTCAATTTTCTCAACTTTGCAAAAATTGAGCTTTCACCTCTAGAGATTGAAGCATACTGACATTGCATAATTAATCTAACTGAAGAACCTTCAGCTTCATCAACTTGACTTTCAAACCCAGGCATCAATGGTATAACAATAATTGCTTTCCATTTCTTTCCTTCCCTATGTGCTCTAATAATTCTTTCAGTAATCGCATCACCAACTCTGTTTTTAACAATGACTCCATTAAGCTCGCAACTTGTGACAAAAAACTGATTTTCAATATAAATAAAATGTTCTGAAGTTTCAATAAGCTTCAAATATGCCGTTTGAATAGATTTCTCAGTTTCTTTCAACCCCAGTGACCAATTACCTGCAGATCTCAATAACTGAACCTCACAGTTTCCCGTGAGTTGAAAATGTTTCAACTGTTCTGGCGTAAACTCAGGTGGTGGCGTCAATAGCGGTGTCGGTCTTGATGGTCTCTTTTGTCTTAGTAGATAATTCCATCTCTGAACAAAATGTCTTGATAAATCACTAGCAGTTTGTCCAGCAGTAACCATATGAACATCATGCCATGGCATTCTTGGAACTGCATTTCTATCATACATTGATTCATATGGTTTGTCTAGATTATAAAAGTCTTTAACTCTTGGATTCGAATAATCTTTACCAGGAAATTTTTGAAACTGTACATCTTCTTCAGTTGGTGACCCATTAAACTCATTACCCTTATCAGCAAAGTCATATGGAGAGTCATCACATAGAACATGATCTGGTGTGTCATATCTACCATAACATAAGTCAATACCACCTAAAAATGCAACTGTATGATCAATAATACATATCTTTTCATGATGTGCCCAGAAGTAGGTATTCTGCAGCCATTGATTTGGTGATCTTAGAACATGAACATTTGGATGTAGATCAATCAATGAATGTTTTGTCCACAAAGAATCAATTGGAACTGTTGCACCAACGTTCCTGTAAACGATAACAAAGATTTTAACACCTTGCTCAGCTTTTCTCTTTAGGATTCTGTCTAAACGGAACTCTTGATTACCATTCGCAGGTCTTCTCATATAAAGCTCAGGACTTAACCACCAATCATGAATGTAAATCACATCTTTTGCTAATTCCATAGCGGAACTAACTGCCCAGAAATAATCACGAGCATCAACAAACCACTGTGCAAAACAATTCTCCCTAACGGGAGCAAAACTATTGAAACGATGGGTCTTTGACCAGATGGTATTTTTCTGCATAGTTTCAATTGAATCTAACCATAACTTAATCTGGTATTTAGATCTTGCGTAGAATTTCAACTGTCTTTCACCATTTTCTAATTTGATTGACATTCGTGAAGATATTGCCTTATTACCTTCAGTATCATCAATGATCTCTGCATTAACAAAAGAATTATCAGAAATGGAGTCAGTATCGTTTTGTTCGGGGTTGCTAGTCTCAATTTGTTTAGCCTTCTCTGTAAACTCAACACCAGAATAAGTAACCTTGAAGCTTGAATCAACTAAGAACACTTCTAGAACTGTTGTCGAATGAATATCTGACGCGTACATAATGTATGAGTTTCTAACCAAGAACCACTTGTTTGTGTGTCTTTCCACCATTTCTTTGAATTCACGTACTTTCAAATGACCAACTCTCCAGCCTTGAGCTTTTGCAGTAGAACCAACAAACAGGTATCCCTGCTTTCCTTGGTATCCATTTTCATAACTCAACATCACACTCAAAGGCGATAACTCAAAGAACTGAAATAGCCTATTTGCTTGCGGACGTAAAGATAAACTCAACGCCAGTTTTTTCAAATAAGCTTCAAGTTTCACGTCGTAGTGATCAAATCTTGTGTCATTTGGATCAATTCCTGACACTTTTGAAAACATGTTCTTCAAATTAGCACTTAGTCGACCTTGCTGACTTGATTCAAATGAGTGAAGATCCATACTGACCTGATCAGCATCTTGATGCATGCGATTACTCAAAACTGTTGGCCCGTTCTTAACCCTCGATGCAGAGAGGTATCTGTCATTGAACGTGTGATGGTGTTGGTCATGTGCTTCATGCTCCTCTTCAGTGCCTTTGGGAAACCGTGGTAAACGAACCGGTTTGTAGCCCTTAAAATTCGCAGCCTGGAACAACGATAGCTTCAATCTTGAGTGTAAACTGATCAAGGATCTTAGGTCCTTAACAACATACCATCTAAGTCGTTCTGGCCCAACGCCGTATTCCAAACTGATCTTGAACTTTTTATTGTGTTTACTTGGGAACCTCTCCACTTTGATATCCAACATTGACAATAGCAAAGGAGCTCTTCTGCTTCCATGCTCATCTAGTTCAAAGAATGAGCCTGTAAACAATGCTGCAGGAATACCAGAAAGCAAAGCAGTGACTAAATTAGAAGCTCTGACTCGGGCCTGTTGCTCAGACTCATCGAGTATCTGCTTTTCGTGTTGCTGCTGAGAAGTTGGTGACACAGGCTCGGCCTCCGCCCCAGGCTCTTGTTGCTGGTCCCTTTTAGGCTTGACAAATCTCAATGCGTGTTTCAACTCGGTCCATCTTTTGGAATCTTCTACATTGGGGGTCGAGCTGGAATTCGAAGCCGGTGTGAGTTTGGACAGTCTTCTGAACCAAGTTGGTGGCGCATCATCAAACGACTTGTCATTTATTTCCAGCTTTGGTGGAGGTTGTTTCCCAACGCCACTAGGCGTTCCAGTAGTGCCCATTGAAACAGGCCTCTTGTCGTTGTTTGCTGATACATCTGGCCTTTTTCCCTTTTTATCCTCTGCCTGTCCGCCACCGCCCTCTCTGTCTTCAGCATGGCCTTCTTTGATCTTCTCCTCAGCTCTGTCTATGTCAATCGTGTACTTGTTGGAGACCACCTGCGGCTCGTTGATCTTTCCTGTGGTAGAACGGCTGTTGCCATTTGACACACCAATGTTTCCGTCCGACTGGGGCGCCTTCCCGCTCGTTTGAGCGTCTGATCCCCGACTACCCGGCGTATTCTCATTGTTGTATTCGTTTGAGCTGCTTTTCGCCTCCTGTGTCATAGCGCTATGTTGCTGTACGTCTTTGTGGTTGCTTTTTAGTGATTAACTCTGAGATGATTAAGATTGCACCTGAAACGACTCCTAAACACACTGGATATTAAGTTATTGATCAATTACAGCTTGTATTAGCACCTAATGAGTCCCGTGGTATTTTGTAGTAATGTGATTGTCCGCTTTAACGTGGCTTAAAACAGGATTAATGCTGTGTTTACTTTTCCCAGATTTATTTTACAAAAAATATTTATTGTGTCTAGAAATTATCTCAGAAAGTTTGTGTCTTAATTATCTCAGGGGGTTATACTCAGAAAAGACTGTATCTTCAATTATCTCGTAAGGAAGTTTAGAGGGGGGGCATCTTCAATTATCTCGTGAGGAAGTTTGTGTGTTAGAAAGTCAACGCTTCAGGCAGTTGTTGGTGCCAGAGACGCACTGAAGAACGAGCTCCACAGATCGTCGTCCTTCACAAACTCGCCGTTCTTCTCAACCAGCGACTTGGTGGTTTGGTTGAAATCTTCAACTTGTAGATTCTCGTTCTTGTCGAGCTTCTTTCTCGTAGTCATCAGCATAATGCTCTCCTCGACTGTGCCAGCAACCGCAAACGTCCAAACTGTTGTGGGTTTGGTCTGCCCAATCCTGTGAACACGGGAGATGGCTTGTGACTCCAGCGCGGTGTTGACTAGCGGCTCGCATAAGAAGACGTGCGTCGCATTGATCAGAGTCAGTCCTGACGCTTCAGCTTTGGCATTTAGCAGGAAGCAGGTTATTGTTGGGTTTTTCTTGAAAAGCGTAATATCAGTTTGTAGAGTGGAGCGTCTTCCACCGCCCAGTTTGTCCAGTGAGTTCTTGGATCCCAAGAATGAAATGCCATTCTCGGTTAAAGCACTCCCGATAATAGATAACAACTGAGGCCATTGTGAAAAAATAACAACCTGAACAGTTGGGTTCTCTCTTTTCAGCCACAGTAACTGCTTAACAATGATGTTAACTTTGGTTCCGTAGTTTTTTCTCGTCTCCTGAGAGTTTATTTTATCGATTGTTGATTTATCCAGTTGTGTATAAATCTGCGAAACTTCATTCGACTCGTTCGAGTTTGAAATCATTTTGAATTGTAGTCTCTCGTGCTTCAGTGTAAAGTTATAAATTTCATCTTTTATAACTCTCTCTTTGCACATTGGACATTTGGAGTGCGTTTTCAACCATTCGTTCAAACAACTCTTGCAATAATGATGCCCACACTTTGTCAGCGATCCAATCGTTATTGTTCCACGGCAAATCACGCATAAGTTCTCATTATCCCTTTGATGATGAGCCGCAAGTGACTGCAGATATCTCAATCTGGACATGCTGGACTGCAACTTGGTTTCAACCGCATTGAGATCATACAGAATCCTGCTCACTTTATGATCAGCCTCCTCACTTGACTTTATCACTTCTTGTAACTCTTGAACATTGTCAGACAGCTCTTGCAGTTGCTTGAAATAGCTAATTCTTGAATTATAACAATCATTCAAACTTTTGAAAAACTTTTTAAACGTTGACAACTCCTCCTTCGATTGCTCAAATGAGTTCTTCAAAATCAATATCAGTTTGCTAAAATCATCAGCCTCAGTATTTGAGTAACTTTGCAAGTTTAATAGAACTGACTTTGATTCAACAATCAGCAATCTAAGAGAATTGGTCAAGTTCAAGTTTGGATATTGGGACTCAATTGCTTTCCTGACAGGTGAATCATCTTCGTCACCAAAATTTACATCATTCTTGGAAATTTTATCTTCAGAATCTTTACCGTTAATCAATAACCCACGATCCAAAATCGCCCTTTGCAAAAGATCCAAAAAAATTGGAACTCTTTCCTGAGCAATCAACGACTTTTCATATTCTTCTCCACTGGGCTCAGTAACTGAGTCAAGTAAAGGCTCACTAATAAGATCTAGCAACTCAATGCACCAATTGTTTAAGACCCTGGACTGACTGTTTATTTCATCAACCACATTTGTGAATTTAACGTAGAAATGACTTGGTAACGATATATTAAAAGATAGATCATCACTGTTAATCTTGATGTTTGCTAGTTTAAATGATTTGGGGAGTTTTAGAATCTGTTTCTCAACGTTTTTAATAGGTTCACTCAATAACTCTTTTCTGATTAATTGTGCCTTTGAGTAAAATTCATTTTCCAGATTTTGAAACTGCTGCTCCTCCTCATTCAGAACTCTGTAATAAACAAGTCCTTCATCAAGGTCAGCATTCTGTTCAACAACCTCTCTCGCCTCTTGAAGTCTTTTCATCGAATCAATCAAAGCGTCGCGCTCTTCTTTTCCATGTAGTACTGATTGTGAGTAAATACCTGAATTCCAAGATTTATGATTGGATAATTGAGGATCTAAATTCCCCATCTCAAGCTTATTCTCAATCTGCTTCATTGTCAAGTCCACATTTGCAATTAAATTCTCCAATGGCTTACTATATTTTTGGAAGTATCCGGATGCAATAAAAAAATAAGCAGAGTGTAGTAAGCTTTTGAACGATCTCACGCTAGCATAATCGTTCTTACTTAATGACTGAATTTTGGTTTCAGTTTGATCTCTCTGTTTCTCCCAAATATGCAGTGCCTCGTCTGTTCTTCCAACTTTTTCATAAACTTGACCAATTAGTAGATTGGCAGATATTTTCTGTCTTTCATACCCTATGATTTGATCTTTTAAACTAACTATCAGGTTTTCTAAGACCTGATCAATCGTCTGAAGTAGATTTTGGTTGTCAGTTGAATCTCTTCCAATATTCGCATGACAACAAATTCTTCTTAAACGAACCAACCATTTTCTCATTGAGCTGTAATACGACATGGATGGTTCCCATCCTTCAACCATTGGTTCACCTTTTTCATTCAGTCCAACTTCTTGCAAGAAGTTTTTGAAAAGTTCCTGATAATTGTCCAACTCAACTGGACCAAACGGTATGGTTAGCAAGATTTTTTCTTGATTTGGAATCGTAATATCATCAGCCACCATTTCCTTGGTATGTCTTAAAGTCAATCTCCCGAAAAGTCTGTTAAAATCATCTGGAGTTTTCAAAAGCATGTCAAACAGCGCATTGTTTGAGTTAAAAGGATGTATTTGAAGGAAACTCAGCAGGGAATTCAAATCTTGGATATTATTCCTGATTGGTGTTCCTGAAACGGCCCATGAATGATACCGTGGAATCATTGTTGCAATTTGGCATGCGTTAGAAAGAGTCTTCCCCATCAACTGAGCTTCATCCACAATAACTCTCCAGAAATTAACGAGTACTAGTGGCGATGAATAGTCTATTTGTTCTGAAGATACCTCAGAGTCTTTTGAATCTTGGACCATTTCTGTTAATATCTCAGTTTGCTCGGGGAGGAGTACTAAATTGTCAAAATCAATTTCGAAGTTGTTCTTTTTGGCAGCGGTGGTCAACTTGTAACTTTTTGTGCTTGAAGTTGCCGTGCGCTGTCTCTTGGGTCTTTGTTTGAAATGGGCATGGTGAACCTCCCTGGAAATGGTTTGAAATGAGACTAGCACCACGTCGTACGTGCTCAGCATCTGTGCCACCTCAGTGGGGGTTTGCTTGAACTTGCCAACTCCTTCGTATATGAAAACCGACAGGTTTGGTGAATGCAGAGAGATCTCATCGCTCCACTGGTATAAAATTGAGTTGGGGCAGATTATGAGAGTTGATTTAATCTTAGTTACAAGTCTCTCGCGGGATGGGTCAAAATACTGCTGATTCAATTCCTCTGTTGGTCGCTGGTTCAGTAAAATTAGTGAGATAATCTCCACAGTTTTACCCAGACCCATTTCCTCACTAAGCAAGCCTGAACCGCCTCGGTAATCCTGGATTTCAGACAGGTATTTGATCATCTGGCTTCTAGAACAGATGTTGCCCGTGTACTTGTTGTACCAAATGCTTTGATCCCGATGTGGTATCAGTTCGAACCCAAACGATATATAGTCGATTTTAGTTCTGATTTCGTCGTCTGAGAGCTCGGACTCCTTTCCCTGCTCCCAAAACGGGATCTTGACGCTCGCGTGCTTCTCAAAAACGTACATGTTATTCTCCTTCTGTAGCAGCCACTGCAATGTTTCTCCCTGGAATTTCAGTAAATCAGTGTTGAGCTCTGCCACAATGGGTATCTTGTTGGCCAGCCGCAGATTCTGTGTGGATTTGGTGATCAGGTCATAGAAATATTTCGAGTCTATATGTGATTCTGAGGGTGTGTGTGGTGCAATGTTGAGCACAAGGTCTATTTTCTGCCTTATGTTCTTTGGCATAATGGGAGAAATGGACTCGATCACCAGAATTCTGTAGTGAAACTGCGCCTGGAGCACGCCATGCTGGAACTTCAGAACCAGCGGGTCTGTCTCGACCCTGATGAAGTTGCCTGAGCGCGTGGGCTGGATCGTCAGCATCTTCAGATGGCTGGCAAACACTTCTAGCTGGCGCTCATCGAGCTCTACCCGCAGTAGCTCGGCTTTGGCCAGCTTGTTGGATGGCTTGTTGGAGTTGGCCCGGTTCGAGAACACTATCTGGTTGCCCACCACGTTGATATGCGGGTCTTTGACTGCCACTTCCTGGTCCTGGTGCGCCACCGGTGCGCTTGTCCTTATCGCTGTGTCCACCAGAGCCAGGTACGCGTGCCCATTTTCCTCAGGCAGCGCACGCTTGCGGTTGGCCACGCCCTGCACAAACCGGCAGTACTTGTCGACCGCAATTGTGTTCACAGAGACACAAACAGCCTCCATCCTGGTGGTTTGTGCTGATAAATCTAAAATGAAAAAAAAAAAAAAAAAAAAAAAAAAAAAAAAATCAATTAAATCTGCAATTAATTGCTTAATTTCAGCGAAATTGAATTCAGCATTTCAGCTAACGGGGGACCAAAAGCTGCTGGAGTACAACGAGACGCTTAGAGTTGCTTAGAGCGGGCTAGAGCACAAGTGATAGAATTTTCTGGTGGGTTGTGCCAGAGAAAAGACGGATATTTTCAGCTAGATATTGGCCAGCGGGAGTAGTTTGATTGCTCGAGATGTTTGATGTGAGTAGTGGGGCAGCGCGTGAGCGCGTTTGTAGTGCGGAGGAGTGAGCAGCTAACAACGGGAAACAGAGTCTGAAGAATTTCATACGCCATGGCAAGAACCATGGCAGTTCGTCTACGCTGGTAGGGAATGGGAAAGAGGCGACGGATAAGTTCAGCTATGACAAGCTTGCGGACGAGCTGGTTGCGTCCGACCAGGAGCGTGTGCAGTACGAGGGCATCAGCAAGTACCAGTTCCAGGAGAAGATTGGCGAAGGGGCGTTTTCGGACGTGTACAAAGCCGTTAACCTGATCACCAACCAGGCAGTGGCTATCAAGGTGATCAAGAAGTTCCAGCTGGACGCGAACCAGAAGCAGAGCGTGCTGAAGGAGGTGACCATAATGAGGCAGCTCAAGCACGACAACATTGTGGAGTTTATCGAGTTTATCGAGGTGGACGAGCACTACTACATTGTGCAGGAGCTGCTGAACGGCGGTGAGATCTTCAACGAGATTGTCAAGTTTACCTACTTCAGCGAGGACCTGTCGCGCCACGTGCTCAAGCAGCTGTGTGACGCCATCAAGTACCTGCACGACGAGGTTGGTGTTGTTCACAGAGACATCAAGCCTGAGAACTTGCTGTTCCAGCCGATTCCCATCATTCCTAGTACACACCGCCAGCTGAGACGCACCGACGACCCGAACAAAGTGGACGAGGGTGTTTTCAAGAACGGCTACGGGGGCGGTGGAATAGGCGTGTTGAAACTGGCGGACTTTGGTCTGTCGAAGCAGATCTGGCAGGATGATACCAAGACCCCATGCGGTACTGTTGGGTACACTGCCCCAGAGGTTGTGCGGGACGAGCACTACTCCAAAGAGGTGGACATGTGGGGCATCGGGTGTGTGTTGTACACGATGCTTTGTGGATTTCCTCCGTTTTATGATGAGAAGATTGATGTGTTGACTCAGAAAGTTGCCAAGGGTGAATACCAGTTTCTGCAGCCTTGGTGGGATGAAATCAGTGCTGGCGCGAAGAACTGCGTGAGACAGCTGCTGCAGGTGGACCCAAGAAAGAGATACACGATTGACGACTTATTGAGAGACCCATGGCTGAACTACGTGCCAATCAAGAAGCCAATATTCTACCACTACCCTGAGTTCCAGAGATCTGCCACGGATATGTACTCACCACAGGCGCGTGTTATGAAGGATGCGTTTGACATTGGTAATGCGGTGCACAGAATTGGTGAAGAGAAGCTGCACAAGCGCAGCAGGGCCCCAGAGATCTTGGAAGAAGAGGAGGAGGGCGATGTCGAGGATAGCAGGGGCGGAGTAGTAGGGAAGGTTGAGGTCAAGATGGGACATGATCTGAATGGAGCATTCGAGCTGAACCTGGCCGGGTCAACGATCATTTCAAGACGTAAGAAGATAAGTAGTTAGCTGTCAGCTGCAACCGTGATCTGGTGCCTAAAAGGTCAACTATTGAGCTGCAACCAGTATGGCGCGTGAAAGGTTAGTTGGTGTTAGTTAGTGATGTTTAGCGACTTGATGTTGATTTTTGCTTTGATATGAAGAGTTGGTAGTTTCTTGTAATCCACGCAGGCTGTGCCTTTGTAAACCAGACTTGGTTGTCTACTTAATCTTGCTGAGGTGAGCGTTCGTAGTTTACTTCCAGCTCACAGCTGTACAGGTCATTGAATGATGTGTTCAACTTACGTGCCAGTAGATTTGTAGAGACAGTGCAGCTAGCTGACCCACGTTAGTTAGCAGGTTAGGCGATTGTTCAAACAGTCAGCTGGTGAAAGTTAGTTGGCTTACTGTTAGCTGGCCAACTGTTAGCTGGCCAGGCAATTAGTGGTTGAACAATTGGTCGGCTATACAGTCAGCTGGTGATTACACAGCTAACTGGCGAAACACTGGGTTGTTAGCTAACTACTTAGCTAATCCCAGCTCCCCCAGCTACTCTCAAATCCACCGCAGGATGATTTCAGCTAACTGGCGAAACACTGGGTTGTTAGCTAACTACTTAGCTAATCCCAGCTCCCCCAGCTACTCTCAAATCCACCGCAGGATGATTTCAGCTAACTGGCGAAACACTGGGTTGTTAGCTAACTACTTAGCTAATCCCAGCTCCCCCAGCTACTCTCAAATCCACCGCAGGATGAGATTCAAAAAAAAATAAAATTTGGTCGCGCCCGGATTCGAACTGGGGTTAGTGGAACGCTCCGAATTTAATCTTCAGAATCCACAGTGATAACCTCTACACTACGCAACCAGATTTTATGCTCATGTCGAGAGACTGGTGCCTATTATGTGTAGGCCATTTCCAAATTTGATAATGCTGTAACCAGGTGGTGTGACTGGCAAGTACCTGTCCAGTGTCCAGCCCAACTAGTGTTTTGGCAAGCAAAGTTCCAGCAGAGGGGAACAGGGGCTTGGAACCCTCACCTTCTGGCCAGCTGTTGGGCGTGCTGACGTTGGCTAATGCACCTGCGCAGATCTGGTGCTCAGCCCTGGCACTAACTGGAACTAACCCCAGCGCGTGCTTGAGGTGCCACTGCCGGCTTTTGTCTAGTTCTGGGGGCATGCATCTTGGGTGCCTGAGCTGCCACAATATGCCGTGTGCCAGCGTGTGAGACAACGGCTTACGACGACTAAAGATAAGAGGATTATTATCTTTTGGGAAGGACCACGCAGGTGCAGCTGGCCCAGATCCAGGCTGCAAAAAGACGAATGTGGGCTTTTAAATGCACCAGGTGGCTCAGAACCCCAGCAGATGGTGTAACGGATGCCCCGATGGCTCAGGGTCCCAGCATAAGCACATATCCGTAGAAACAGGCTCAGAACCCCAGCAGATGGTGTAACGGATGCCCCGATGGCTCAGGGTCCCAGCATAAGCACATATCCGTAGAAACAGGCCCAGACCCGTGCCCACTATCTACTTAATGACACCGCAAATGATCGTGCAGCCGTTTGAAGTGTAACCCCCTAGCAATGGAATCTGTGGTTCTAATTGTCACCCCTAGCAGTGAACCTGCCAGCGGAACTGGGCGTATAAATGCGTGGTGGGCCCCAGCAGTTTGCCAGGCTCCTCACCACACTATACAGGATGCTGCTAGCTAACCTACTTGTGCTGGCCCTCAACGTGCTGGGAGCAGCCTGTGCAGGCTCGGCGCAGTCAGCGTACTCCCTGGAGGGCGGAGCACCCTCCGTCAGCGGCTACATACAGGGCAACTACGTCTTCGTCAATGTCGTGCTGGAGTCAAACCAGCTGGCCAACTTGAAGTACAGTGGTGGAGTCACACTGACGTTTTCCAGCGCGTCCGGGGTCAAGTTCTCCAATGGCACCTCGGTCCAGTCCAACAAGTCCAAGCCCAAGTACTTTGACGCCAACAGCTTCCAGGTCACGTGCTCTCACATGAGCAAGGCGGACCAGCAGTGCACCATGAGCCTGGTGTACCAGATTGTGGCCCCAGGCCGTGCGTCGTACACCGTGGCGTTTTTGCTGTCGTGGAGCGACTATGCGAACCACATCACGGCGTACTATCCGTATGCGGTGACTTCCAACGACCTGTTCTCCACGTACGTCGAGTTCGAGCTCGCCGACACCGCAGGCCAGTCGGACGGCGTTGTGCAGTACCCAGCAAAGCTGCCGGATGCCATTCAGTACCCACAGACGGCGGCTCAGGCGTGCGAGGACCCAAACTACGATATCTGTGTGTTCTACCCGGTGTACCTGGACCCAGCGGTGTTTGCAGACCCGCTGGACCTGCAGTTCTCGTCCCAGCAGGGCCTGCGCAGGGGCACAGCACCATTTGAGCTTGTGCAGTGCGAGTATGTCTCGAACGACGGTGCTGTCTTGTACACCAGTGCCGCAGAGGCCCCGTTTGACAGCGTCAACGACCCCTACGTGATTGAAGCCGAGCACACTGTGCCTCTGGCGCAGTTTGCCGGTGTCAGGGTGCTGGCTAACTGGGTGGATGCGTCGTACGCGGGCATGACGGCGGTTCAAAGGTCGCTGACCGCTAAGTTTAGCGTCCCGCAGTATGTGGAGCCCGCAGTGCTGGCAGGAAACGTGTACGCGGACATTGTGGACGTGCTGGAGTATGCCAACCTGAGCTTACCATCCTCCTCCCCACCATCCTCTGTGTCCACTGTGGGCTCCTCCTCTGTGGGCTCCTCCTCTGCGAGCTCCTCCTCTGCGAGCTCCTCCTCTGCGAGCTCCTCCTCTGTGGGCTCCTCCTCTGCGAGCTCCTCCTCTGCGAGCTCCTCCTCTGCGAGCTCCTCCTCTGCGAGCTCACCAGGGGTGAGCAGCTCAACGCCCGCCCCCTCAGCACCTGCAAAGCCTTCTGTCGTGGGCAAGCTCGAAAACGGACAGCCTCACTGGGACATCACTGTTCCCGGTGAGCTGGGACCATGGACCCAGGTCCAGCTCACTATGACGCCCAACCAAAACTATTACTTCACATCTGCAAAAGTTCTTGCAGATGCTGCAGACGTGTCGTCCAGTTGCTTTGTCTCTGTCTCACCAGCTGACGTGAACAACGTCTGTGGCAGCTCGGTTACGGGCTCGCTGGTTTTCTCCATCCAGGCCCAGGCCATGGGCCCGGCACCTTACAGAATTAATGCCAGTCTCAAAATCGTTGATTCCAAGACGAAACGAGACCTCGTTTACACGTTCTAGGTGCTTCAGCTTTATATGTCTATTATACGCTAACCTTTGCCTGTGTAGACGTCTCTGGGGCGCCCTGGATGGTGCGTGTGGCTACATGTTACTGCGTGTACCTGCAGATCTAAACACCCACGACACACCCTTCTCCAGCTGGTTGTGGATGAGTGTGAGTGTTGTCCTGGTGCATGGGAGCCAAAGAGACAGCAGGAATGGCATCAGAAATCAAAATCAAAGTCAATTCAGAAATCAGTAGGTAATAAAAGCTCATTAGGCTGTTTTTTTTTAAATTGTAGTTCAAGCTTGAACCAGGTAGTTTACAACCAGACACAATTCACAGTCACACAGTAGACAGTAGACAGTAGACAGCACACACCAGCCTGGCATAAATTGTCAGTTTTCAGTAGATTCAAGTTCCCATAGGCTCAGCTGCAATTGCCGGTTTGCTGTGCCAGACCAACTAGAGCAGCTGCCGGTTTGCACACGCCCAGGCCACCGGAGCAATTGCCGCAGAGACACAAGTTGTAGGGACATCAACCGGCACCGGGCTTCCTCCCAGCAACAATACTGCATCTCCAGCTTGCTCCAGCACGAGAATCTGCAGGGTGAGCATTGCACGTCACGTGACCCTGCCACACCACACCCACTGGGGGATGGCCGCGCAGTCAGCGCAGGCAGGACACTCTGGGAGATATCTGAGGACACTCTGAGGACACTCTGGGAGACACTCTGAGGACACTCTGGGAGGTATAGGCCATCTCGGCAGGTGCGGGTCCTTTCCAGGTTCCAGGGCCTTTGTGTGGCAGCCCAGCTGCTAATCCGATTTTAATCCCTATGCAGAGCCTCTGTCACTGACTACACTACACAACCTACAGACCGCCAACACTCATTAATTCATTATAGCTCAACTATATATTTCTCGTTACTTGCACCAAACTTCTCCAAGTCGGTGAGACCATCAATGATCCCTTGAAAGCCGGTGTACAGTTTCAGGTTCTTCTGTGGTTTGATTTTGGACTCGTTGAGCAGATGCTGGGTCTTGCCGATCAGGCTTTTGCCGAAATCCAAGTCTTCATGGAATTTCTTGATTAGCACCTGTTTGATATCAATGTTTGCCAGATGCTCCTCAGATAGTGATGGCTTTGCAACGACACCAATGAAGGTCTTTTTGTTTTCTTCGGAAGGCTTGCGCAAGTTGAGAAACTCGATAACGTAGTTTGAAGTTTCCTTGCCCACAACATCGACACCCACACTGATGTCCTTGTCGAGTTTTTTCAATTCAGCTATTATCTCCTCCTTGGATAGGAATCTGTCTATTATATGAGTGGCACCCAGTGACTCCAAGTGCTGTTTGTGTTTTAATGATGCAATAACAATTATATTTTTAAATCCAGCTAATTTCGATAGCTGAATAATGTATGAACCAACCCCTGTTGATCCTCCCCAAATAAGAAGGGTTTTTTCATCTTCTTCCAATCTATCCTCTATGCTTTCCGCAGTCTCGGTATTCTCTTTGTTCTCTATGTTGTCTTTACTGTCCTGTTTCGTTTCTTTTTCCGCTGTGGCTGATGCGAAAAATCCACAGCCAGTTTCTTCCAGCACACTTGCAGCTGTGACTAATCCGACACCAATCCCACCGCACTCGCTCATTTTCAGGCCCTCTGGCTTCTTCCAGATCAGCCTGGAGTCGAACACACTGTACTTCTGGAACGTGGATGTTCTGAGGTCTCTGTAGCTGGTGGAAACGAAAAACACCTCGTCGCCTTTTTTGAAGTTGTCAACTTTGGAGCCCAGCTTTGATATGATGCCTGAGGACTCCCGGCCCTGGATCCATGGGAACGAGTAGATCCCAAACTGGTACTTGTGGCCCTTCCAGTCGACTGGGTTCAGCCCAATGTATTTATTTTCTATAAGCACCTCGTACTCTGTTAGTTCATGCTTTGGAGAGTTGTGCACTATGGTAAAGGGCTCCTTAAACGAGTTGACAACCACAGCCTGGTGGGTGTCCTCGATCTCGTCTTCCTCGTTGTCGCTGGAGTCGGAATTGGACTCGAACTTGGACTCCAGATCTGACAGCGTGGTGGTGGAAGAGTCGCGACGCTCTTCATTGAAGATCACCTTGACTTTTTTGTTGTTGTGGAGCTCGACAAATTGATCCTGTTTTCTCTTGAGCGACATGGTATTGCTGTTGGAACTATGGCTAACAACACATTTCCCACTAAAGGAATTTCCACCATTTTATACATTTCAAATTTCCTGCAAACTGTGAAAATTGTGTAATAATTGTGGCATTTTACTGTGTAAAGCTAAAAAAATTTTCGACTGCATTGCTATTTTGAGCTGTGCGTTACTAATGACTAATGTACACCTTTGCTAGCTGAAAAGTGTGTCTTCAATCATATTGAACTTTTCGTACTCGGCAATTTGTCTTTCAATTTCATCATCTTGCGGTGTTGTCTGTTCCTTTTCTGCCTGTGTGTCCCGAACAAAGAGGCTTTCCTCAAACAGGTCGTCGTCCCCGTCGTCGAATGCCGGCTGGGGAACCGCTACCGGAGGTGCGCCCGTCGCACCTGGCGTACCTGGCCCACTCTCAGTGCTGAAATCGTCCCCAGCACCCATCTCCTGCCTGATAATGCTCTCTCTCAGATTGCGCACCATGGCGCCCTGCCCAATCCGCCTGGCGCTCTTCAGAAACTCCTCAAACCCCATGCGCGGGTACAGCTTGTGGCCCCACAGCTGGTAGAACACCAGCAGCTTGGTCAGCTTGTCGTAGCTCGTGGACGTTTTCGAGTGCAGCGCCTTTCTCAATTTCTGTTCTTTGATCAGCTTCCGGCTCAGGTAGGGCAGCCCCTTTGCTGAGATGAAGTGCTGCTCCTTCAGCGTAGTGCGCTTCTTCTTGATTTCAGGGATCTCAAGCTCTAACTGGTCAGACATGTCGCTCCTTGGTGTTATTCTGCTTGTTAAGACGCGTGAGTTAAATTGCACAAAAAAAAATATTAAAAAAGTAAATAAAAGCGCCTCACCTAGCCACCAAACACCACCAAGGCTCAAGCAGTTGGTGGTCCTGAGATGCATGCTAGTGATATGTTGCGCGTTGATAGATTATCTTTCTGTAGCTGCCCTATACAACCTGGTTGAACTACCCTGTGGCCTATTACAGTCTCATTACAGCCTTATTACAAGTAACCTCATTACTTTCTTTCGAAGTAATTTACTACAACCCTATTATCCTGGGATAACTTTGGACCTTAGTACTCACTAAAATCTAATCATCGTAAGAAAACCTTTACTCTTGTGATAACTTTTAACCTGGGGAAACAATCTGGGAATAATCTAGGAATAACCTTATTGCTTTTGAAGTATCCATCACAACCCTGTTACTTCAACCTTGGGCCTGCTCTAAGGTTGGACTTGTTCTAAGGTTGGGTTACAACTACTACCTTGGATACCGTGCCTTGGAATAGCCCAAGCTTATTACCTTGGGAGTAAGCTTATTACAACCTTCAACCTGGGAAGTAAGCTGATTACCTTGCATTAGCCTTGGTACAGCCTTACTGCTCAGGAAAAAGCTATGGACAAGCTTAGAAACAATAGATGTAGCCTTATTACTTTATTCACCACATTAAAATCATAATACTTTAATCTTAAGAATACTCAACCTTGGGAATTATCTTGTACAGACTTCAGCCTGGAATAACCTTGGAATAAGAGGGAATGGAATAAGAGAGAATGGAATAACCTTGAAACTTGGGAATGATAGCTCTGAATACCTTTACTGAACTAGGCTCACAAGAAGTTTCAACCTTTGACCAACGTACATCTGATGAAGCACACTCCAGTCTCCAATGATAACACCATAATCTGTTGCTTGGTCTGCTGCTTAATTGCTAGGGCAAAACCCTCATTATTGAGACCCCCCGCTCTGAAGAGTGAAACGGCAAAGCCTTAGCTAAGGCGACAGCACCTTCCGCTCTTCCAAATAATATCTTTAATTTTCCCGTTCACATACACCTCCTGGAACATTAGAGACCGGGCTACAGGACGGCAGGCCGAGTCTCAACATCAGGCACCTGTGGAGGAAAAGAATATGTCAATAATAAATAATTAAATAAGCACATCAGTCATAACTCGTAAAGGTCTATAGAAAAAGGGCATGGGGCATTAGGGATTATGTGTTGTTGTCGAGGAACTCGAACTTGAAAACATCGTCGTTTTGTGCAGGGGCCGAGGTGAAGATCAGGTTCAAGTTGGAGGTGGGTTTCGAGATGGAGTTGGAGCCTGCCAGGTTCGAGCTAAAGTCGTCAAAGTAGGACGACTTGATAAAGTCGTCGATCCGGAAGTTGCTGGTGCTGGTTGCAGAGGAGTTGTTGTTGCTGGTGGAGGACGGGATCAAGGAGGGCTCCTCGTTGATTGCTGTGAGCGAGTTGGCAAACGACTGCAGCGTGTCCTGGGTGCACGAGTGGGAGTTGGACAGGTTGGAGTTGCTGGAGAGCAGGGACAGGTTGGACACCTGGGAGGAAGTTTCGTCGTGGTCGTCGTTGTGCTGGTGGTGCTCATCGTCGTCAATGTGACGCTTCTTGCATGGCGCAGCAATGTCCTGCTGCAGCACCTTGAGGTCGGTCACAAGCTTGGACAGCTGCTGCTTGAGCATCTGGTTCTCGTTCTGCAGCTTGGACAGCGCCAGCTGGTCGGTGGTGACGGCCTTAGACACAGAGTTGACCGAAACCGCGGGATTTGAGCTACTGTGGGAAGCCTGGTGCGAGGACTGGTGCGAGTGGTGCGAGTGGTGGTGGTGGTGGTGCGACGAGCTGCTGTGCGCGTGCGAGTTATGGTGCGACGACTGGTTGGGCTTTCTGCCCGGACGAGGCCGTGGAGGCAGAACCCAGTTCTTGGACGTCTTGATCGTCGTTGGCGTCGAGATGTGCTGCAGGTGGTTGATGTCAATCCTCTTGGTCTCCATCTTGGTGTCTGGGACTATCGCGGCGGCTCAGGGTGGCTGTAGCGGCTCGTCGTACTGCTCTAAACTCGATGTTTTACTGAACAGATTTCACTCAGCTTGAAAATTCAGTGCTGGAATTAAGGAAATTGTTTCCGGACAGGTCGGAATTGCTTTATGTATGGTAACGCAAGCGCATGTAAGAGCGCATACACGCGCATATTGTCGAACTCTGCCAGCTCGTAGTAGGTTGTGGACCGCTGCCGGTGGTGACGGGCTGCGCTGCCATTCTGCAGATGCACAGAGCTAGGGGGTTGTTGGGACGTTAGGGCCTAGCAAGCGTGAGGTTAGGGAGGACTGCTGCGCTCACTGGCGCGACAGGTAAGGCAGAGTTGCAGATATCACTTGGTATGTAGTACACCGTGCTGCTGCTGCTACCAAGGTCTAGTGGTGGCCACTTGCGACATAAACACAGTACCTTAAAAGCTTACAGAGAGAACAGTTCAGGTATAACCTTCAGCTTGTAGTTTGGTTCTGTACAATCTCTCTGGCAAAGCATGGTATTACTGGGGTGCTTGGCCCATACTGGTTTTACAGGGTCCATTGTCACCCAGGTTGCAAAGGAGCAATGAAACAGCTCGTAGTTGAAGTGCATGGACTCGTTTGACATTATGAAACAATCAGTACCAGAAAACGGTCTTGTCTTTAACAAGACTGGAATTCTGACTCGTACGGCTAGGCCTATTTGAACAGCTGGTACACGCACAATCTGTCTGTTGCGGTGCCAAACACCAACCAAGTGAACGCAGTTGCAAGCCGTACCCACCTGAATCCTACTGTCAAACAATACGAGGACCAATGTGCGTTGAGATTGTGCGCACAGCAATTTGCTTTGCTGATGCACCGTTCGAAGTGTTTCGTTAGCAAGTTCAGTTATAGATAGCAGGAAGCCAGAGCCTGGAGCCAGTGCTGGGAGCTGCTTGCAGAGGGTCAGAATTCAAGCTTACTGGGAAATTGAAGATCATCCAACAGAGCCAAGCGTCTGGCCATGTGTCAATTGAGGAGCTACAATTCTGCGTTGAACAGTTGACCTACTGGTACACTGGAAGCCAATTGATTTGGCCCAGTCGATTGGCCCAGTCGATTTGGCCCAGTCGTTTTGGCCCAGTCGATTTAGGTCAGTCGATTTAGGTCAGTCAAATTATCCCAGTCTATCTGGGCCAGCCGATTTAGTGAAATACATTGCAAAAGTTCAGACAGCCTTGGCTTTTGTCATTGCTTGCGGCAGTAGCTAGCCTGCACCAAGACCGTGCTGACTGGCCACCTTTTATAGACATAGGCCACATTTTGGATTAAACAAAGCCAGACACCCCCAGAGATGACCTGTCTGGATTAGCCGGTGAGTTAAAGCTCTACGACATGGCTTTGGATGCCCGTTTGTACTATCATAGTGTTAAAGACAGTCTCGCTGTTTTGCTCGATGTAGTAGTTCTGGCAGCGATGCCTCTATCGGCACCCATCCCTGGTCAGGCCAATAAGCAGCTACCAGCTTACTTTCAGATAATAAACACGACTGATCACCAGGATTATCAACCCTAACTGTTGGTGGTTCTATTAAGTTGTATAAATTACTGTAAGGTAGAATCAGTTTAAGTCAAATGTGTAATGGACCGCGTCGCAGGAGATATGAGATAAGAGCTGCCAGCTACTGCCCACAGTAGTGGGGCCCTTCAGACCTGGGTCTTAGGCACCAGGTGGGCCAATCACTGCGCTACCATTACTAATTCATGAAGCAGATAAAGACGCTTAGTCAGCAATGCCAAAGCGATGAGAAAAAAAAATTTGAAATTTTTTTGTTTGTGTTGATAACTTTGAGACTGCAAGATGGACGCATTGGACGGTGTTGTGGCGGTGTGCCTGGCGGTATATTACTTTAGTGGTGGCCGGGCGACGATTGTGCTTTTTGTTGCGGTGGTTTACGGGCTGTTTTACGAGAAAGAGCGCGTCCAGGCGGCCAAACCTGCCCCAGTGGAGGCACAGGTGCCTGAAAAGAAGCACAAGAAGGGCGGCTGCGGCAATCTGTGCACGTGTGGGAAGAAGAAGGAGGTGAAGACGCTCTCGTCGCTGACGAAGAAGTTTAGGGAGAAGAAGTCTGTGCAGAACAGCGAGTTTGCCATTGATTTCACCACGTCTTTCAAGCCCCAGGCGGCGCAGCAGGCGCCTGGCGCACCCCAGCAGGAGCCCAAGAAGAAAAGGGTGCCCAAGCTGATCAGGTCGAGCAAGCCAGGCGGCCCCGCGAGCCCAAAGTCGGCTCAGCCACCGGCTCTAACGACGTCAGTCCCGCTGGCGTCGTCCACGTTTGTCATCTTCTACTCGTCGTTGACCGGGACCGCCACGCGGTACGCAGAGACCCTGGCCCACAAGCTGGAGGCGATTGGCTCAGCCACGGTGCTGCAGAACATTGACACGATCGACGACCTCGAGTCGTATTTCCTCAACCCACCAGTGGCCAACCCGCTGTACTGCCTGGTGATCCCGTCCTACGACATTGACTCGCCGATTGACTACTTCATCGAGTTTCTCAGGGACACTTACCAGGACTTCAGAATCGACAAATACCCTCTGAGAAAGCTGACGGGGTTCCTGACTTTTGGTGTTGGGGACCTGGAGTCCTGGGCAGACAAGTTCTGCGTGCAGGCGGAGCAGGTGGACCACTGGGTCAGCAAGCTGGGCGCGCGCCGGCTATTCCCGCTGACCAGGATCTGCATCAAGACCCAGGGAGACGCCAAGTTCCACCAGTACAGCGACCTGTTCATCGAGACGCTGAAGAACAACGAGCCGATCCTATACCAGGAGAACGAGTCTGAGGACGAGGACGGGGACGAGGACGGTGCCGGGAGCGACCCAGAGACGCTGGTGGACGTGGAGGACATGGGGAAGATGATGTCCAAGCCGGGCGAGTCGACCGAGCAGAAGCAGATGGTGGCCAAGAACTCGCCCACGTTCAAGAACCTGACCAAGCAGGGCTACACGGTGGTGGGCTCGCACTCCGGGGTCAAGATCTGCCGGTGGACCAAGTCTGCGCTGAGGGGCCGTGGCTCGTGCTACAAGTACGCCTTCTACGGCATAAAATCGCACCTGTGCATGGAGACCACGCCGTCGCTGTCGTGCTCCAACAAGTGCGTGTTCTGCTGGCGCCACGGCACGAACCCGGTGGGCACCACGTGGAGATGGCAGGTGGACCAGCCCGACGTGATCATCGAGGGCGCGCTGCAGGGCCACTACTCCAAAATCAAGCAGATGAGAGGCGTGCCAGGGGTCGTTGCAGAGAGGTTTGAAGAGGCCTTTAGAGTGAGACACTGTGCGCTGAGTCTGGTGGGCGAGCCAATCTTCTACCCATACATCAACGAGTTCTTGGGCATGCTGCACGAGCGAGAAATCTCCAGTTTCCTGGTGTGTAACGCCCAGCACCCGGACCAGCTGCGTGCACTGGACAAAGTCACCCAGCTGTACGTGTCGATCGACGCCCCAACCAAGGACGAGCTCAAGAAGATTGACAGACCGCTGTACAAAGACTACTGGGAAAGACTGTGGTCGTGCTTGGACATTCTGCGTACCGTGCAGTCCCACCAGCGCACTGTGTTCAGGCTCACCCTGGTGAAAGGGTTCAACATGGCCGATGTCACCGGGTACGCAGACATGGTTGAGCGTGCGCAGCCCTCACTAATAGAGATCAAGGGAGCCACCTTCTGCGGCAGCTCCAGCGGGAACGGGAACCCGCTCACCATGCAGAACATCCCCTTCTACGTGGAGTGCCAGAACTTTGTCGTGTCGCTGAACGAGGAGCTCGAGAGAAGAGGACTTGGCTACGGCATTGCTGCCGAGCACGCGCATTCGTGCTGTATTCTCGTGGCATCAAACAAGTTCAAGATCAATGATAAGTGGCACACGCACATCGACTATCCAAAGTTCTTCAGCCTGCTCAAGTCGGGCGAGCCGTTCACCCAGCTGGACTACATGAGCCCAACGCCCGACTGGGCGTTGTGGGGCAGCGAGGAAGGCGGGTTCAGCCCGGAGGATGTCAGACACAGAAAGGGCAAGCCGGTTGTTTAGCCCATCCGCTAACTCACCTCATAGATCAAGTGGCTACTTCTACTGACAGTTGACCAGATTGCAGCTCAGTCATTGCTAAGAGGAGCCTGCAATACCACCTTATGATAAACCCGTTTATTCAGCCATTCCCTAATGATGTCAAATCCGTAGTGTTAGCGAAACTTCCTCTTCATCTTGATAATAAGCCTGACAACAGTAAGAACACCAACCTCATGAAAGAGATTTCTTGCTTAATTATTTGGTACGCGTTCCTGCTGGGACACCACCACTCCAAAGTACTTCTAATGCTCTGCTATGCCGTTGCTAAAAGGCTATAACTCACTGATAGGGAGTTTACAGTTTAACGTGTTGCTGTTAGCGCAGTATTCATTTGTAGTAACTCCATATACATCGAGGTTGACGATGTACTGAGGTGCCAGCTGTTGTTCAACAGGCATCTCTGTTTAGCAGCCACCCTTTTGTTGTTCAAGTGATCTGTTTCCAAGTGCAGTAGCTTGTGGGGAGTCAGTTAGCTGTAGCACCCTGACACGGACTGGCAGCACCTCAGAAGTCAGGCTATTGTGTTGGGTGAATTAGCAGCGTACCGTCTGGTCATTTGATATTATCCTCAGCAATGCAAGGCTCCGTTGGTGGTGGGTAATACCAGTAAAACCAACAATGCTGCTGAGACGTCTTGATCTTCGGATCACTTTTTACCTTTGATACTTCAAGCACCAGAGACACCAAGACCCTAGAACGTCTTTATCGCAAATAAACCATTTTGCATTAAGGATAACTTTGCCAATTTCCACGGACTTCTGTGTAGCACCCTAACAACGATCTCGTCCTACACTTCACTCCAACTGCTGCACGCGGCATCACACCAAAGGCTCCAAGATTAAGCTTCCAGTTGAGCCCACTCTACTGATTTGATGTCATTGGTAGGTCAAAAGATCTTGTTGTCTTGTTGATACCATTTAAACTCAAAACCACCATATTGGACTCTAGCTGGTCAGTGGAGAACAGTTGAAACCATATTGAAACCATATTGTTAGCTGGTCAGTGGAGAACAGTTGAGCGACTGATCTGACGCCTTTTCAAGTGGATGCCTCCTGACTGGGTAGTTTTTGAGACACCGGCTTTATGTGGCTGCTTGATTTCTTATAGACCGTACTTAGCAGCCATGGTTGGCAGCCTTTTGTCTAACCAGTTGCTTCCAGTTTGCATCCTTCAGTCTGATCCTCCCAGATTCCATTCTGCCAGCACTTAGCTGGCCACCTTAGCACCCTATCACGGGCTAAAAGTGTTGTTGAGCTCTATCTCTGTCCTACAGGGCTTCTGGGCTTCGCCACAGCTTCGCGTGAGGGCTCACCACCACTTGAAAAAACCAGTGCTCTGCTCAGCCTCACGCTGAGCCTCGCGCTTCTCCTGCTGCAGGAGCCTGTGTCGGGCCCTCACCTGCGCCACATCCACAGCAGCGACACCCTTCTGCATCTCCTTCTGCTTCACCAGGTAGAACTTCTGCGTGCTCAGGGGCGACTGCAGGTTGTACGTCCTGATGCTATTATTGCACAGGGTGACGAGCCGCTCGATCTCGGCACCGTAGCGCCTCTCGAGCTCAGCCTGGAGGTCCACGTCCTCCAGGGCCAGTTTCTCGCACTTTTCCGCTATGAACCGGCGCACCTTCTGGATCTCGCTGTTTGTGACGCCCTGCTGCTCGATCCACGGTGGCAGCACTTCCTGGGACTTGAGCACGTTGTTCAGGTGGTGCTCTGTGCGGTCGACGTACGCCCCAACGCCCACGTCCAGCTTCCTGCCCCTTGGGAGGTTTTTGAACTCCCCACGGGCCATGCTCTGCTCGATCCGGCTGTCTGCCAGGCTGCGCAGCTTCTCCAGGGACCCCACGGGCGTGAACTTCTCCCGGTACAGCTCCCTGAACGTGTCGTCCTCTGCGTTTTTGTTCAGCTGGTAGTCCAGCACAGTGTCTTTGGCGGCCCTCAGCTTCTTCATCTCGCGCTGGGACCGCAGGGGCTTGTGCTTGTCCACCAGCATGCGCAGCACAGTGTCCTGCGGGCGCTCCTCGCCGGTCCAGGGCGCGGCCTGTGCGGTGTCGCGCGCCTGTTTGCTGGCATTTGCTGGAAGTGAAACGTTGGCCAGCACCTGCTGGTTCTGGTGCTGGAACTCGCGGTCCTTCAGCCTGAACAGCGGGTCCGTGCTGTCTGGGTACGCCTCCTTGAGCTCCTGGAGCCTTCTGGTGAACGCCTTGTCCTTCAGGAGCGGCCTGGCGGGTCTCATTGGTGTTTAGACAGTTAATTTCATACTGCCGTAGGCGGTGGTCTTCTGGAAGGCACACAGTTGGTGGATGGGCGGTTGTTGGGTGGGCGGTTGTTGGGGGCGAGGGGGCTACAGGTGGGCCGTTTGTGAGGGTGAGGGGGCTACAGGTGGGTGGTTGGAGGTGTAGGTGGTGGATTACGATTTCGATCTTAGCCTACAAAGACGATCTCAGCGTCAGGCGAGATGCGCTCGTAGTGGAGCCTGCGGAAGGCGATGGTGGCTGCGTGGAGCGATTCTGCGCACACGGGCGGCTGTGTGGTGAAGCTGGGCTGCACGCTCGGGCCACCCGCGGCTGCCGGGTCGCAGCTGTTGAGAATCTCCAGCAGCCAGGCTGGTGGCGCGTACTCGTCCTGTGCGTGCAGCCTGCGGTGGTGGTACGCGAGCCACAGCACTGCCAGGGGCTCGGTGAGGTTCTGGTAGCTCAGCTCGGCGTAGTCCCGCGACGGCAGGGCCACCTGGTGCACGAACGCAGAGTCCTTGACCAGCACCTTCTTGAGCGAGAGCAGCCGGGCCCGGTGCTCGCGCAGCAGCAGCTTCTCCATGCGCTTGCACTCGTGGATGCTCTTCTTGTACAGCAGCGTCTGGCCGCTAATGTAGTTGTTGATGGTGTCGTTGGGGCACAGTTCCGGCAGCTGCGCGAGCTTGTGGTCGATGGCCGCGTGGTACTGTGCCAGGCCCGCGAGCCGCGACCGCGTGCACACAGCGGGCTCACCGTGCGCCACCATCTGAGCCACCTCCAGCAGCTTGATGAGGTCTGGCGGCACCAGCTGGTGCTGGTTGATGAAGAACAGCGAGTCCTCGTGGTGTTCGCCCGCAGTGTCGCCGTGGTGTTCGCCCGCATCCACCACCGAGTAGGTGTAGTCGTGCAGCGTGGGCGGGCGGACGCCCTGGAGCTCTGCCTGGCGCAGCACCTCGGCAGGCAGCCGGATCCTCAGCGCCACAGAGTCGCGCGGATTGTCCTTGATAGTGAACCCGTAGCCCATCAGCAGCTCCTCGTTGCCCTTGGGGCCGTAGTTGTTAAAGATCTCGGCGCCCCGGGCAAAGCCCATCTCGTTGTGGAGCTGGAACTGGCCGTCCTGGAAGATCCAGGATATTTTGGTGGAGTTGTCGTGGTTCAGCAGGTCGATCAGCGGCAGCAGCATGGTCCTGGTGCGCGCCGAGCCGTCCACCAGGTACTGCGGGAACGACCGCGACATGAAGATCACCGTGGCCCACAGGTAACACGCAAAAGAGGTGTACCTGCTGAACGTGAGCAGCTGCTGCCGCAGTTCCCCGTGCGACAGCGCCCCAAAGCTGCTGTAGAAAGCCGTGTGCTCTGCGCTGGGGTCCACCACCTGCACCGCAGCGTACCACTCCTCCAGCACGCTCCGCAGCTTCTGCTTCCACGAGCCAAACAGGTTGGTGCCCCGCAAAAACTCCATCTTGTCCTCCGCGTAGTAGAACACAGAGCCTGTCTGGGCGCCCACGGGCAGCAGGTCAATGTACGGCGCAAACTTGTGCTTGCAGTCGACGCCATCCACCACCGTGGGGCCCGCATCGAACTTCAGCTTCGCCACAAACAGCTTGATGCCGGCATTCTCGTGCTCCAGCCGGGGAAACACCCTGTCCGACAGCCGCGAGCTGATGATCAGCTCCTGCGGGATCGCCAGCTGCGGCTGTTTGAACGCCGCCACATCCTCAGTAACCACCGCCGTCACGCCCTTCTCGTTGTGCTGGAACTCCAGTTTCTCGCTCACTACCGCGCCGTGCTGCTCTGCCCAGCCCAGCAGCGCCTGCAGCCTGTCCGTCCCGGCCATAGCACTCACTCACTCAGCCCGCTCAGCCCGTTCAGCCCACTCACTAGCAGCTGCTGGCTTTGTGCTACTTGTTCAATGGCTTTAAATTTTTATTTTATTTTTATTTTCTTTTGTTTTGCGTTGTTTACATTACAGCAGGTGCCCTATTTGCCCCCTTTTGAGCCCATTCAGAGGACTGAGCGCGCCAGCACCCGAGCAGCATGTCCAGGCAAGCCGAGAGCAGTGCCAGCCAGCTTTTCAGCGACCCAGAGGGGCGGGCGTCGACGCAGTTTGGCGCCAGCGCCAGCACCACCAGGCGGCCCCTGACCAAGATGGCGCTCACCAGCAGCTCCCGCATCAACAGGCTGTCGAGCAGCACCAAGACCCCGTCGTACATGGCACCCACCATAGCCGCGTCGGCCAATACCGTGGCGCCCAAGCGCGCCAAAGCTCACAAAAAGACCACGCCGCTCAGAGTCCTGCAGGAATCGTCGGTCCCGCTGCGCCAGTACTCGCTGGACGACTTCGAGATCGGCCGCAAGCTGGGCAAGGGCAAGTTCGGCAGGGTGTACTGCGTCCGGGACAAGAAGAGCGGGTTTGTGTGTGCGCTCAAGGTGATGGAGAAGAAAGAGCTCATGGAGTACAAAGTGGAAAAGCAGTTCCGCAGGGAGGTGGAGATCCAGAGCAACCTGCGCCACGAGAACATCCTGCGGCTGTACGGGTACTTCCACGACGCCACACGGGTCTATTTGATCTTGGAGTACGTGATTTATGGCGAGCTGTACAAATATCTCAAGAGGAAGAAGAAGTTCAACGACATCACCGCGTCCCACTACGTGTGCCAGATGGCCGAGGCCCTGGACTACCTGCACTCCAAGCACATCATCCACAGGGACATCAAGCCCGAGAACATCCTGCTGGGCTTTGACAACATCATCAAGATCAGCGACTTTGGCTGGAGCGTCCACGCGCCCAGCTCCAAGCGATCCACCATGTGCGGCACCCTGGACTACCTGCCCCCCGAGATGGTGGAGGCCAAGGACCACGACTGCCGCGTCGACGTGTGGGCGCTGGGCATCTTGTGCTACGAGCTCGTGGTGGGCTCCCCGCCGTTTGAGGAGGAGTTCAGAGACTCCACCTACCGCAGAATCGCAAAGGTCGATCTCAGGATCCCGGCCTACGTCAGCTCCGACTGTGCTGACTTGATACGCTCGCTCTTGCAGTACGATCCCGACAAGAGGTTTCCTTTGAGCCAGGTCAAGAACCACCCGTGGATTCTCAAAAACAAGGCCCTGTGGCCCACCAAACGGGTGACATGAGCGTCCAAGCCGAGGTGCCAATAAGCCTGGAGACATTTCAAACTATGGGAGGCTTTCCAGGCAGCAAAAATCTACGGGGGATCCAAACTATGGGAGGCTTTCCAGGCAGCAAGAACTACGGGGGATCCAAACTATGGGGGATCCACACTATGGGGATCCAGGAAGAAACCTATCGGAGGATTCAGGATCAAGTATGAAGCTGGCTTGTTGCTTTTGATCAAAGGTATGGTCTCAGGTTGATGTATAAGCCACGGGCGTTACAGAAAGCGTTTCGGATGGTGAAGCCACTGTTCATAGAGTGAGCTCCCATTTTTTGTTGACTGCTTGCTAAATGTACACTTTGCAAGCCCGTCGTGATCTTCTATAAAGGCTGCTTCTCTTTTACGAAAGATAAATCAGCGTACACAATGTGTGCGCACAACTAGCTGTGTTGTTTCTGCATTGTGATTGCTGACTACCCGAGCCGATTGTTTCCAGATATGTACGAGGTGCTGGGCAATTGCGTAACAGTGAGGGTTTTCACACGAAATTTAAGCAACTGGCATTGATTATGGGGTAGTGACTTGCTGCTAAAGTTGATGTATACTATGCACACAACCATTGCTTTGCTAAGATGCGTTGCTCTGCTTCCCGATAGATAAACGTGGAAACCCATTGTTTTAATGGCACACGCATCATTTGGTTTAGGTCTCACTTAACAGCTGCAGCATGCCTGTACTGTCTTAAACACAATTGCACAGACCCATTTCTTTGGGATCCATTGCTTTGGCTTGCTTTTAAGTTCCCAGTACGGACAATAGGGTTCGAAGTATCTACCACTGTAATGCTGAAGTGTCCTACAAGACCATTATGTACCGGGTATGTTTGATGGCAAGCTACACACTGGTTGCTTTCGCTAGATTATATACAGGAGTCAATATTATGTATGCCATTATGGCCACTGGCTATAGCCATTGATAGCTGGCACCCATTGATAGCTGGCACAGCTATAGCCATTGATAGATATTGCTTGCGGCCAAGGCTTTGCCGACGGCAAGCTAAACTATGAGCCCGTGGTTTCTGATGGTGGAAGGCAGCTTGGTGACACCCTGTCTCTTGTTGTTCTTCTTGTCCACGATCAGGAACACACGGCCCACGGTGTTCATTCTGCCAGTTCTGCCCACCCTGTGCACAAAGTCCTGGGAGGTGTTTGGCAGGTCGTACAGGATCACGTTGCGCACGTTGAAGAAGTTGAGCCCTCTGGAGAGCAGGTCGGAGGTGACTAGCACCTTCATTCTCTTTCTGGAGACCGGTTTTGGTCTGGCCTTGAGAGTTATGTTGGACAGAGGGATTTTCACGTCCTTTGGCTGTTCTGGCTCGTGGAGGTTGTGTTGGAGCGGGTCCTGTTTGAGGGCGAGCTCCTCAGCCTCAATGTCCTCGATTCTTCTGGACGGCGTGATGAACGGTTTCAGCTTGAGGCTTCTCTCCTCGACGGAGTCGTCGCCGCTGAGGGCCACCACGTCGTGGCCGTACTCGCGGCGCATGGTGTCGGCAACGTGGTCGATCTCCTTTTTCTGGTTGACGAACACAATAACCTTCTTCTCGTAGCCCTTTTCCTGGACATCGTTGTACACCGCGTACAGGGTCTGTGCCAGGGCCTTCATCTTGGAGCCCTTGAAAGGGGCCAGCTCTGCGTCCACAGTGACGAACTGGATCTTCTTGGGGATCCTGTGCAGGGACGGGGTGGTGACGACGCGCGAGTTGGGGAAGTAGCGGACGATGGCCTTTGTGAACTCGTCCGGGATGGTGGCGCTGCAGAGGAGCACCTGATTGAGGCCGCTCATGTTGTTGAGCACCGGGACGGTCTCGTCGACCCACGAGTGGTCGAACAGGGTGTCAGCCTCGTCGATGACCAGGAACTTGACCTTGCTGAAGACGTATTTGGGCCTGTCGAGCATTCTGATGTTTCTGACCGAGTCGAGCTTGCCCGGGGTGCAGACGAGCACGTCGATGCCCTCCTTGTACGCGGCGAGCAGGTGGTGGTGTGTCTTGGAGACGTCCCACCTGAACACGCGGATGTCGAGCTCGCGGGCCATGGGCCCGATGAGGCGGTCCACCTGGTGGACGAGCTCGTGCGTGGGCACCATCACCACCGCCCTGATGCGGCCGGGGCCCCTGGCGGTGGCGTCGTTGGCCTCCTCGCGCTTCAGGAACTCCGCCAGCAGGCTGCCGTACGCCATGGTCTTGCCCGAGCCGGTCTCGGCTGCTATCGTGTGCACTTTGAGCTCGTTCGACAGCATCTTGGGCGACACCGTCCTGATGGCCGAGATCTGGATCGGCGTGGGCGGCACGCTGCGCGACATGTCCTGCACTGCCTGCGGGTCGGTGCTCAGGATGGTGGTCTGCCTGATGCAGTTCTGGACCGCTCGCCGCACGTATGGCAGCAGCTGCAGGTCCTCGAACGACGAGTACCGCCGCAGCAGCGCCTGCGACCGCTCCAGCTCGTCCTCAGTGAACTTGCGCAGCGACCCGTACTTGCCCAGCTTGAGCGCCTGCAGCGGTCTGGCACTGGCGCTCTGGGGCGCCTTCTGCGACGCCTTCTCGGGCTCGTCCTGCGCCGCCACGGGGCTCAGCCGGTTCACCACAATGTCGCCTGCCACCGGCGCGGGATGCGCGGGCTGCGCAGCCTGCGCAGCCTGCCGCCGGGGCCCAGCAGCCCCTCCGCCTCTGCCTGGCCGCATCCTGGCCTGCACCGCAACCTTCGCCCGCTCAATGTGCTCCTGCCGGCGCTGCAGCAGCTCCCTGTTGCGCCTCAGCAGCGCGTTCAGCGGCTTCTGGCCCTTCCGGGTGCCCCGCAGCACCCCTAACCCAGCGCTAAACTGCCGTTTCACCACATAGTTGAGCATTTCGTATAGTTAACAAGGCTGAAGAGTTTTTTTTTGTGAAAAAAAAATTTTGGCCCTGTCGACAACCAGCAATACACAGAGACAAGCGGAGAGCCCGTGGAAGAGAGTATGAGCGCGCTAGGAGACTTGTTTAAGAAGCTGGCGGTGTACTCGAAGACGGAGCAGCACCAGCAGGTGTACGAGATGAGCGTGGAGATCCTGGGTGGGTCGCCCGACGACGGGCGGGCGCTCAAGATGTGTGTGGTGGCGCTGATCAACATGGACCGGTACGTGGCGGCGCTCAAGTGGCTGCAGGGGCGGCCGCTGGACGAGGAGCTGCGGCTGTGCAAGCTGTACGCGTACTACAAGCTGAACATGAACAGCGAGCTGATGGGCGAGCTGGGGGCGGTTGCCGAGCCCAGCAGGGGGCTCCAGCACCTCAAGGCGCAGGCCCTGTACCGGCTGGGGCAGTACGAGGCGTCGCTGGCGCTGTACCGGGAGCTGGCGGGCATCGACCGCGCGGACCCGGAGGCCCTCGACCTCATGGTGAACGAGCGCGCCGTCCTGGCTGACGGCTACCACCTGGGCGTGTTCAACCACCTGAACGCGCCCCAGCCCGTGTTCCAGCAGGACCCGCACGCCGCGGACTCGTACGACCTCGTGCTCAACGACGCCATGATCCAGTCCGGCCGCGGCCACTACACCCGCGCCCTGCAGCTGCTGGACCTCGCCCAGCACAAGTGCGCCGCCGCCAACACGGGGCCAGACCTCGCCGCAGAGCTCTGCCCGATCCTGCTGCAGCGCGCCCTCATCTTTGAGAAGCTGGGCGACGGCAAAAAGGCCCTCAGCATCCTCGACGAAATCAACCATGTGGACGAGTTCAGCTCGCTCGTGCTCAAGAACAACCTGCTCAGCAACAAGCTGCGCGCCACGGCCGACGACCGCCTCGTCCTCAAGGAGCTCAACTACCCGAACGCGATCCAGATCAACCAGCCAAAGTTCTCCTTCATCCAAAACAACGCCTTCTGGCTCAACTACTACAAGCTGGCTGTGAAAACAGGCAAGGCCATCAAGCCCAAGTCCCAGGACCTCATCTTCCAGATCCTCGAGTCTATCAGCAAGTGCGGCATCAGCTTCGAGCTCGACTCCGAGAAAACCCAGGCTAAGAAACTGCTCCACCACGCCCTCAAGACCAAGAAGCTGAGCGACGTGCTGGCCGCAGCACAGTTCAACATCAACATCGGCAACTTTGACGCCGCCATCCTGGTCCTCAACGAGCTCCACGACGACCTCAAGTGCTCCGCAGGAATCGCAAGCCTGCTGATCAAGCTGTACGAGCAAGTGCACAGCTCCAAGGGCAAGCTCAACATATTCCACAGCGTGTACGCCAAGTTCAAGGACGCCCGCGAGCTTACGGGCGACCAGTACGAGTTCATCAAGAGCATCTGTGTCGAGTTCATGAATGTCGAGTACGACAAATCAGTCGAGCTGCTCCAAGCACTGCAGCACCACAAACCGGACGAGCTCATTGAGAAGATCCTGTCCAACACCGAGTTCGACGACCACGAGATCAACCAGCAGCTGCTGCTGTCCAACTTCAGCCGCGACGAGCTGGTGGACGAGGTGCTGGCCTCGCTGAATAAGAAAACCGGCACAGCCACCAGCTACAAGATTGCAAAGAAGCACAGATCCAGACACAAGTCCAAGCGTCACCTGGTGAAGGCGCTCGATGAAAACGCGCAGCTTGACCCTGAAAGATGGCTGCCAATGAAGGACAGAAGCTACTACAAGCCTAAAAAGTCCAAGAAGAAGGCTAAGGACACGCAGGGCGGTGCCGCAGACAACACTACCGAGCTCAACCTCAAGAGCTCGGTTGCCAGCTCCGCCGGAACCTCTGCGGCCAAGTCCAAGAAGAAGAAGGGCCGCAAATAAGCTTCACTGTAATATACGAGTTAATCCAGTACCGTAAAGTAAAATAAACCTTCAGCAAACCACCATTTGTAATAAACTGTTGGTGGTTTAGCAACAAGATAACCAGATGACTGGATAACACAGAACAAAATTGTATGTGTGGTATAACCACCTTATAACCACATTGTATGTAACCACCTTATAACCACATTGTAAGCACACTGTATGTGTGGTTTAACCTCGATGCTTGCCAGAATGGTAGTTACACTGTCCATGGAGTATATTACTAGTGGATCCACACCACGTCCCACTATCAGTCTATCGGTAATTTTGCATTGGTATCATTTCCAGGCTGCCTGTAGCTGACCAAACCTCACTGTTACGAGATGTCCTCTACAGCTTCCAAGACTAAGACTGTAGGATACAGAGGTGTAAGCCCATTTTGGGCTCTGGTATGCTGCACAAGCTGCTCGAGCTGCTTGTCCAAGCGGAACTGTCTTTAGCCTGTCCTCAGTACACTTGGAACAAACTGAATCACTAATCCAGCATTCTCTTTGGGGACGTTCCTACCGAGCCTGTGGCTGTGGCAGAGGAGAAGTGACTTGCGCTATGGTGCTGTACATAAGATAGACTGAGTCATAAACTAAATATATAAAAATACATGAGTTGAATAAGGTGGTGGGTACGTGAGGGGTGGACTGAGCAGTCAACAACGAGCACACTTGTAGCATAAACACTAGCAGTAGGGATGGAAGCCAGTGGCTGAGCGGAAGAAGTCTGTGGCTGAGCAGAAGAAGTCTGTGGCTGAGCAGAAGAAGTCTGTGGCTAAGCACTCAGCAAAGCTGCCGGCTAGGTGCTGGCAGCATGGGCTTCAACTCTCTCAGGGCTACAGCAGCGAGAAACTCAGGTAACAGCGCACTCTCGTGTGATACAGCCAGCACCTCTGTGGAAGACGAGACCACTACAGCAGCAAGAAACTCAGGTAACAGCGCATTCACAGCCAGCACCTCTGTGGAAGACTACAGCAGTGAAATGTAAAGCCAGGTAATAATACAATACAAAGACTCAGGTAAACAGCGTATCCTCCTCTCTCAGGTACTCGCCAATATCACTCTGTCTGAAGGTGACTATGGCGGTTGGCTGCAAGTTCTTGGTCTCTGCAGTGGACTTGGCCGAGACCCCAAACCCAAGCGGAACATCGCTCATCGAGTACACTATGACACCCGCGTGCTCTGGGATATCGTCTGAGATTCTGCCAACGTGCGCCTTGAGCACATGGTTGCCATACAGGAAGGGCATCTCACCGTTCGGCTTGATCCACACTTTGTACTTGGCATGCTGTGATAAAATGGGCAGAGCTGTCACGTGCAGCTTGAACTTGCCGGTCTTGGTGAACTTGCCCAGGCAGATGCCTATGGACATGAGGTTTGGTCTGGCAACAGAGGTGGCCAGGTTGGCAATCTTGTCTGAGACGTAGTACACTCTGTCCTTCTGCAGACGGAACACATGGCGCGTTTCTGAGTTGGAAGAGTCCACCAGCAGAGCGATGTTCTTCCCTATGTAGTTTGCCAGCTTCTCAAAGACCGTCTTGGTCTCCTCCTCGGTTAATGGGCGCATTGCAACAGCTTCAGGTGTATGGAGTGGGAATATTTGGCTGGTGAAATTTTTTTTTTTATGGCATTTTCAGGCAGATGGGTGCGGAGTGGGCGTGTTTAGGCGTCCTGGAGCCCCAAAGCAGCAGCCTGCAGCGCAGCCGGGCGGCACCGCACGCCAGCACCGCCGCACAACGAGGCCACCGCGCTGCGGGCCCCACAGCCGGCGCCCCAATGCTGAGGCGGCCGGGTCACCTCATCGCTTAGTCAGCGATTACCCAAGCAGGCGCATTTTCCAAAATTTTTTTTGAAATTTTTCAGCCCAGCAGCCAATGAGTGAGATTGAGAAGGCCAGTGAGGTTGAGCCAGTTGGTAGTACCGCGGGCGCTGAGAACAAGGACAAGGCGGAGCCAGTGAAGACGGAAGCGGCAGGCCAAAAGCGGGAGAATGACGACGCTGCAGGCGCAAAGAGGGAGAATGAGGACGCTGCAGAGGACGCTGGTGCTAAACCTCGAGCAGATGCTAAGAGCAAGAAGCCAGGCAACAGCTTCAAGAAGCAAAAAGTGTGAGAGGACCGTTTGCATACGTATGGAGAGGCGCAGTACTAACTTTTGGCACAGGCAACGTGAGTGGCAGCCGCGGGAAGTGAGACCCAAGCCGGTTGACGAGAACGGCAACCCGATTGCCAGAGAGCCCAAGCGCAAAGTGGCGTGTCTGATTGGGTACTGTGGCACCGGGTACCACGGGATGCAGCTGAACCCGCCGCACAAGACGATCGAGGGCGACCTGTTCAGCGCGTTTGTGCAGGCCGGGGCTGTTTCCAAGTACAACGCGGACGACCCCAAGAAGAGCGGGCTGATCAGGGCTGCCAGAACCGACAAGGGCGTGCACGCGGCGGGCAACCTGGTGTCGCTGAAGCTGAACATCGAGGGCGAGGGCCTGGTGGAGAGAATCAACTCTTTTCTGCCTGAGCAGATCCGCCTGTGGGCCATCGAGAGGGTCAACAAGACGTTTGACGCCAGAAAGATGTGCGGGTCGCGTGTGTACGAGTACCTGCTGCCTACGTACGCGCTTGTGGCGCCTAAGCCGAGCAGCTACCTGGGCGGGCAGATTGCCAGACAGAACGAGCTGCACGAGGCCAAAAATACGGTGGACGAGGACGACCTGCAGTTCTGGAAGGTGTACCAGAGCAAGCTGGACGAGTGCGGGTTCACCATGGAGGAGCTGCAGGAGATCCACGAGTTCAAGAACGACCTGAGCAAGGAGGAGTACGAGGCCAACCCGCCGATCGTGCAGCTGGTGCGCCGGTTCAAGGCGGTCGAGACCGACCTCAAGAGAAGCTACAGGGTCACCAAGAAGAAGCTCGACTACCTGGACCAGGCGTTGCAGCAGTACATTGGCTCGCACAACTTCCACAACTTCACCGTGCAGAAGAGCTTCAAGGACCCAAGTGCCATCCGGTTCATGAAGACCATCAAGGTGAGCAATCCGTTTGTCATCGACAACACCGAGTGGGTCTCCATCAAGATCCACGGCCAGTCCTTCATGCTGCACCAGATCAGAAAGATGATTGCTATGGCCTCCCTGGTTGTCAGAACCGGCTGCCCCGTCGAGAGAATCCCCCAGGTGTTTGAGAACATCAAGGTGAACATCCCCAAGGCCCCAGCCCTGGGCCTGCTGCTTGAGCAGCCGGTCTACGAGGGCTACAACCAGAGACTCAGCGACTTTGGCTACAACCCGGTCGACTTTGGCAAGTACCAGGACCAGCTCGACGAGTTCAAGCGCAAGTTCATCTACGACAAGATTTACGCCGAGGAGCTCAAGGAGAACACCTTCAACAGTTTCTTCAACTTTATCGATACTTTTGCCAACGAGGGTGCCTTTGAGTTTCTGAGCGCCAAGGGCGTCTCGTCCGACCCACAGCCTGCAAAGGCTGCCGAGATCGTCGTCCCAGGCGAGAAGGACGTCAGCATAGACTGAGCTCTGTTCTGTACTGACAGGTTGTAACTAGATAGTTGAATACGTTTGTGTTATACTGGTGTAGTTGGATGCAACCAATGAACATTTGTTCAACGTAAAACGCATACCATTAGGTGTACAGCCGGGGAGGTGTAGGAGAGTGTAGGCCGCGGAGCCTCAACACTTAGGGATAAAGCACGGCACAGTAGTTTTAGGTGCCCTTCCTCGTCCATAAAATCTCATAATCAGCCGTAACCTTATGTAGTTGTTACCTAGTCTGCTGTGCAGTAACTGATACGATCAGTATGAGAGCTGCACAGTAATTGAAACAACTACTGTATATAACTATGTAATGTGTGTACAACTGTATAAGTGGGACAAGTATAATTGAGATAACAGTGAGATAGCTATAGTCACTAGCCTACAACAACTGTAATAAAACCCTACAAAACTGTACATAACACCATCTTTGTGAAAACTGTACACCCTACAAAACGTTTAAAGCATTTTAACTGTGATATAAGTGGAATAAGAATGAGTGAATAGAATACAACCGTAAATACAATAATTACAATAATTGTACAATGGTTGAGCAATATATATGTACAATCAATATATAATAACTGTCCTGTCACTACATTTACTGTATAAGAATAACTACAGGAACTTTGAAGGCAATAACCACCAGAATTGCAATAACTTTTGACAATTGTACCGTAGATATACAGTAGCTGTGTAATAGATGTGATAGCTACCGCTGTACAAAAACCGTGCAATAGTTTACAATGAACAATTAAAGTTCCTGGACTTTATTGCAATGGTGGTAGAGCCGTAGTATAGCTGTTGTCTGTAGCACTAAGTACTAACCACCATAAAAGCAATGACAAGAGCAATAAGTGTACAACAGCTGCATGTGCAATAACGGTGGACTGTAGAATATGAGCTGTCAATTATGGGCTGTCGATTATGGGCTGTAGAGTAACTGTAGAATAACAGAATAACTGTAAGTATGGACTGTAAACTGTACAACTTTTTGCAATAACTACGAGAGTGCTACCAGAATTGGGTAGCTTTTCTGAGAGATGAGGACCAGTCCTTTGTATCTAGCTTTCGGGTACTACTGTACTATTGACAGTACTGAATTTCTTATTGTGATACATGTAGCTGAGGTACAAATGAGTGCAGTTATTTCTACCACTGCTACTACTAATTAAATCTGGCGCTTTCTACAATAGTCTTAAAGTGTAGCTAGCACCAATACTTGAGACTAATACACTTTAAACAATATAAAGTGTCTTCCCTGCAGACTTTATGTTTATTTTGTAGTGGTTGAGCTTTAGCTTGCACAGGTTCAATCGTTGAAGATTCACCAGCAGTGTGGGGTTTATCCACACCGTAAGTTAATACTGTGCACAATGCCTGTGAACATGACAATAACTGTAGAACTGCGGGAGGAGAACTACGCTGTGAGGGCAAAAATGGTGGTTTAGCAGGCTACAATTCAGGATGCTTTGGCCAGGATGCTGGATAGAATTAGCCTACGCTTAATAGTGGCTACCAGGATGCTATAGAATTTAGCCTACGCTTAATAGTGGCTACCAGGATGCTGGATAGAATTAGCATACGCTTAATAGTGGCTACCAGGATGCTGCTTAATAGTGGCTACGCCAATAGTGGCTACGCCTAATAGTGGCTACGCCTAATAGTGGCTACGCCAGTTTAGTTGGCTACGCCTAATACTTGTTTTGACCCAATTATAATTTTCAAAAAACTTTTCGACAATTTTTCACTTCACTACAACCAGCAAAAGATGATTTCGTTCCAGCGCAGCTTCAGCAGCTCAGCGAGCCACGGGATGAAGAAGAAGGCGCTCAAGGCGTTCAAGAACAGGGGCTCAGACTACCGCAACGTTCCTCGCAAGACCGTAGGAACGCACCTGAGCTACAACGACCTGATAACCTCGATGAGACAGCCAACCAAGCTGGCGGGCGAGCACGACCTGCCGGCGCTGGACGGCAGCCAGCTACAGGTTGGGCAGGCAGTGAAGTTTTCCAGACAGTCGCTGGGGCTGCTGGGCAGACTGGGCTCGCTGACCAGGGACAACCACTCTGAGCTGGTGGGCGAGCCAATGCTCATCACCAAGCCTGAGCTGGTGGAGCTCAAGGCGGTGATTGACGCGGGCCTGCGCAGCCCTTCCAGCGAGAACCAGGCGCTCATCACCGGCGGAGACGGGCTCGGCAAGTCCACGCTGCTCGCACAGGCTGAGGTGCTCATCAAGTCGAGCCCAAACCACATCATCATCCCAATCAAGAACTCTGAGATGCTCGTCAACGGCAGAAAGGACTACCTGTACTCCAAGGAGCTGGACATCTTCCAGCAGCCGATGCTGGTGAAGGCGTTGCTCAAGAGAATGATTGGCAGCAACGCGGCTGCGCTCAAGTCCATCAAGCTCAGCGGGTCCTACGCGTTCCAGAACAACACCCGAGCCCAGACCGTGGTCAACTTTGCCGAAAACAACACCCTGTACGACCTGGCGAGCTTCCACCCTCACCAGAGACACGCCGGGGACGTGTTTGACGCCCTGATCAAAGAGCTCACCGTCCAAACGCAGTGCCCGGTGTTCCTGACCGTGGACGACTTCAACACGCTCCCAGCATACGCCAGCACCGTCTACCGCAACTTCGACAACACCCCACTGCACGTGTCCAAGCTGCAGCTGCCTCTGACCATCTTCAGGCTCATTAATGGCGATCTCAAATTCAAGAAAGGTGGTGTCATACTGGCAACCACCAGAGAAAGATTCTACAGAAGCGAGACCCTGCACACCATCATTGGCAAGAAGCCCTTCAACCCGTACTTTGACAAGAAGAAGTTCGACAAGCCACTGTACGACCTGCTCAAGTCCCACAACCTGAAGATCATCGAGTCCTCCCTGCTTACCAAGGACAACGTTGGCGAGCTTGTCAAGAAGTTCAAGCAGTTCGATGCCTTCAACTCCGAGGACGCCACCAAATCGGCAGAGCGTCTGACCGAGGAGAAGTTCAAGCTCAGCGGGAACGGTAATCCAAAGCAGCTGCTCAAATCAATTGTATATGTCAATGTGTAAATAGATATTTTATCAGTTAACCAGTGCATCCAGTCCATTGTTTCCGCTAATCAAGCAGTGCCCATGTCTACCCTGCGCAGACACCAGCTCAACCTCAATCTGAGATAACAGCAAAAATTGTCTTTCCACAGCGGCTAATGGAGGAGCCATTCGTTTACTACAGTTGCTGAGTCGTGTATAAATGTGTGAGTTATGTAGGTCACACTAAAGCTATCCAGCGTAAATTGCTTCAGAAGAGAACATTTTATTAGCAGACTCAGGTGGCTTGTGCCCAGTAAAACGGTATAGTCCCCGTCTTACATTGCAAGGAATGCAATGATGGGCATTGTAGATTTCAAAATTGAATCCCACCATAACCCAATTGCAGACCTTATAATTACAGGGTATGAATGGATGTGGTGAAGGTGGTTAAATGCCAAAGCAGGTTTATTGAGCATACGTCAGATACCAGGATGTTCACCACTTGAAATAGAGTAGATAACCCAGTCGATCAGATCTGGAGCAGGTTTGTTACAGGGAAATGGACTGGGTAGATGGTTGTGCTGCGTTACGAGTATCCATGTTGCTAATGTGAAATCCACGTTCATCTTTATCACTTACTGATTATTACGGTATTTAAGTAATAACATCTATCTAGGACCGTGAATAACGGTTAAAAGCAGCAAGAGAGGCCATATAACAGCGAGTGTAAATCATCAGTAAAATTGAAACAACAAGTGGTGACACGGTACAGTGAGCTAGTCGAATAATTATAGTAAGTAGCAAAGAGGCAGTGGGACTAGAGTAGGCCATGAAGCAATAAGAGTAGGCGAACAAAGAGTGATAAAGCAGTGAAAGTGAGCAATAAGAGAGCCGAGTAGACCAAGCAAGTTATAGGACAATGAGTGACAATGGAACAGTATAGGTAATGAAACTAAAGCAGCCGGCGACAGTCAAAACGTGAGAGGCGACAATAAGAACAGGCAATTAACCAGTGAGAGCAGGTCATAAAACAGGAAATATAGTGTAGAGTGTAGACAGTGAGCAATAAGCCGAGTAGACTATAAACAGAGGAGCAGGCAGTAAAAGTAGAGATAAAACAGGAAGAGTAGGATAAGCAGTGAGAGTAGACATAAACATAAGAGTAGGCGGAGTAAAGAGCAGTAAGAGAGATAACAGCGAGAGTGAGCGCGTGTGCAGGGAATAGCGGCGAGAGTAAACTTGTAGGTGTTGTGTTAGGAGGGGTGCTACAGGACAGCAAAGTAATAGAGTTGATGAGAGTAGGCTATCACTGGCGACGCTGTTTCTTGGGGTCGTCGAGCCCCTCGTCGTCGTCGTCGTCGTCGTAGTCGTAGCCCGGGATCTCGCGCTTTGGCGGTTTGGTCTTGCGGGCGAGCTCCCTGCGCTTCCAGGACGCCTCGATCTCGGGAGCCTGTGCGATGAGCTGCTCCTTGGAGATGGCGTCGTCGATGCTTTTGAGCACTTTGTGGACGACGGAGACGTGGTTGCCGTTGGACTTGTCGTCGCGGAAGCGGAGGAGGTGCCAGGAGTCGCCGACTTTATTGCACTCGACGATGCGGTGCTGGAGGGGCGATTGCAGGGCCTTGAGGCGGTCCCACTCGTCGTCGGAGACCTCGAGGGGCTGGTCGAAGCGGGCGTAGGCGTCGCCGCCCTGCCAGACCCAGAGCTGGAAGCCCGGCTTGACGTCGTAGTTCGGGTAGGCTCTGTTGGGGTCGTCTGCGGGCAGGTCGGTGTCGATGAAGAGGGGGATGTCGAGGCGGAGCTGGAAGTCGACGGTGTTCTCCTCGGCGGGCTTCCACTTGAGCAGGGAGTCGTCAGTGCCCGGGACGTAGGGAGTCTCGCAGCAGGTGAAGATGAGGCCGTCGGACACGTGACCCAGGTACTTGAGGTTGTCGAAGAGCTTGGGGATCTTGTAGGCGAGGTGCATGTTCTTGAGGCTGAGCTTGAAGGGGAAGACGTCGCACTCCTTCGGGTGGTGGGTGCGCAGCCTGTAGTAGGGCTTGAAGAACTGCTCGTCGAGGTAGCCGAGGCGTTTGGGGAGGGGCTTGGAGGTGATGTTGAGGCCGTTGATGGCCAGGCAGTCGAACATGAGGAAGCGCAGCTCCTTGACGCCGTCCGGGCGCCGGGACACGACGAGCTCGCCGTCCACGAGGGTCCTGTTGTGGCAGACGGCCTCGTCCTCCGGCACAGGGAAGTGGAACTCAGGCACCCTGTAGAACTGGTTCTCCCTGGTGACGAGGAAGACGGCCTCGTCGCCGTTCGGGTCCAGCAGGCAGAAGAGCAGGCAGCGCAGGCCGTCCGACTTCTCGCACACAAAGTAGTCGTGCTCCAGCAGCGCGTGGTGCAGGTGGTGGGCCTGGAAGCTGACGGGCTGCGAGCCCGGGAAGTCTGGCTTGCGGCGCGCCAGCAGCCGGCGCATCTCGTGCCGCAGCTCGTGCGCCACGGGCTCGCCCATCAGCACCCCTGGGATCTCAGGGAAGTCGCGGTCGTCCAGCATCTCTTGCTGGAAATAAAATGAAAATTGGAAGGAAGAAAAGTAAGTGCAAATAGCTCAAGATGGCGGGTATACGTGACGAGGGAGGCGCCAGCCCAGGGCGTAGCCCACGCCCGCTGGGCGGACAGCCCAGCAGAGAGACCAGCAGCCAGAGCAGACTCGGTACAGGCGCACAGGCCCACGAGCTGGGCGGACAGGCCAACGAGCTGGGCGGACAGCCCAGCAGAGACGAGCCCACACAGCGGCTCACAGGCGGGCACAGCACCGGGCACAGCACCGGGCACGGCACAGGCCACGGCACAGGCCACGGCACAGGCCACAGCGCAGGCCACAGCACCGGGCACAGCACAGGCGGACAGCCTAGAAAGCATGAGCCCAGCAAGCTGGGCAGCCAGGGGGGCGGACAGCCTAGAAAGCATGAGCCCAGCAAGCTGGGCAGCAAGCTGGGCAGCCAGGGGGGCGGGCAGGGGCCCGGCAGACACTCGTTCCGGGAGATCTCCAGGCTCAGCGGGTACACGGTGCTGAAACAGCTAGGGCAGGGCACGTTTGGCGTGGTGTACAAGGCGCGCAGCAGGGCCAACGGGCACCTGGTGGCGATGAAGATGATCCTGGAGCACAAGGGCGCGGACGGGTTCCCCACGACAGCGTACAGGGAGATCCTGGCGCTCAAGAGACTGCGCAACGTGAACTTGGTGGAGCTCGTGGACATCGTGCACGACTTCCCGCCAGACGTGGGCAGCCCTGCCGCCCGCACACCGCCCGCAGACGCTAAGAGAGCCTACTTCATGGTGTTCCCGTACATGTCGTACGACCTGACGGGCATCCTGTCCAACCCCGACGTCCGCCTCCAGCCCGCCGACATCAAGTCCGTCATGGTCCAGATGCTGCGTGGCGTGGGCTTCCTGCACGCACAGCACTACCTGCACCGCGACATCAAGGCCTCCAACATCCTCATCAACCACGAGGGCGTGCTCAAGATTGGCGACTTTGGCCTTGCCAGAAAGTACGGCGGGCCTGTGCCCACGCACGACGCGCCCGGGGGCGGTGTCCAGGACCTCACCGAGGTGGTGATGACCCGCTGGTACAGGGCCCCGGAGGTGATGTTTGGCGAGCGCAGGTACACCACCGCAGTGGACGTCTGGGGCGTCGGGTGCGTGTTTGGCGAGCTGTTCGAGAAGAAGCCCATCCTGTGCGGCAAGTCCGACCTCGAGCAGGCGTACACCGTGTTCGACCTCGTCGGCTCGCCCACAGAGGACTCGTTCCCGGGCCTGGCACGCTACCTGAAGCACAAGGACATGGTTATCAGGGACGTCAAGGGCAACATCGACCAGCGATTCAGCGTGCTGGGGCCCGAAGGGCTCGACCTGCTCAAGCAGCTGCTCACCCTGGACCCCTACAGGCGCATCACCGTTGCCAGGGCCCTGCAGCACCCGTACTTCCACGCAGCCCCGCTGCCCACCGACCGCATCAGAACCGACTTCCCAGAGTGCCACGAGGCGGACGCTGCCCGGTTCAAGGAGCTGGCCAAGAAGCGCCTGGCGCCCCAGGCAACCCACGCAACCCAGGCGCCCCAGGACGCCCCACGCAGACAGGGCCCGCCACACGACGCCAGACCACCACACGCCAGACCCCAGCAGCCCCACCCAAGGTACCACAGAAACGCCCCGGGCCCCAGACCACGGCCCCAGCACACGCAGCCATACGTCCAGCCGCACACCTACTACCCGCAGACACAGCAGCATGTGCCCCAGGGGCAGCACTATTCGCAGCAGGCACACTACGGCTCTGGTCGCACCTACAACAGCCATAAAAATTACAGCACCCCTGCGGGCAGCTACAACAGAAACAGGTACCACCCGTACCAGTCTCACCCACCACACCAGGCGCACCCACCACACCAGGCGCACCCACCACACCAGGCGCACCCACCACACCAGGCACACCCACACCAACCGTACAAGAGAACCCCAGCAAAACCCCAATCCGACCAAAACGACCGCAACAACCAGGTCAACGACAGCTACTGAGTACCCGCAGCCCGCACACTGCGCGGCGTGGCCCGCTCCCACCGCCAGCTCTCTTTTAAAATGAAAAAATAAACATTTCCCATTTTCTTTTGTGTAAAAATTCAGTGCAACGCCCATGGAGGACCAACAGCTGCCGCGGTCTGCGCGAAGAGCCGCCAGGATCGACTACACCGAGAAGCGCGAGGACGAGGAGGCTTTCAACCAGCAGATCACCACGCCAAACAGCCCTGAAAAGAACTCCAAAAGAAAACCTGCAAAGAAAGATGGCTCCGCAGGAGGCCTCAGTGGGGGCCCCACCGCTCGTCCAGACATCCCAGACAACTTCCCGCTGAACATGCAGCCCGCAGTGGACACCAGGTTCCCGGAACTGCTGGATGTGGGTGCTGCTGAGGTGGTGGACGGGCGCAAACTTGTGCTGGATGAGCTGATTTTAAGAAAAGGCGACACCATATACCTCGTGTGCGAGCCCCCTGGCGAGCCCTACTACATCGGGTGCATCATGGGCTTCAGCAGGAAGAAGACAGACGGGCCTGTGCAGCACACAGAGCCCGCAGAGAACTACCTGTTCAAGATAAACTGGTTCTACAGAGCAAGAGACATCCAGAAACACTCCGCCGACTCCAGACAGATCTACGCTTCGATGCACTCGGACACGTGCCCGCTGCACTCCTTTAGAGGCATCTGCACCGTCAAACACAGAGACGAAATCGCAGACTTTGACCAGTACAAGCTCAGCCCAAATAACTTTTGGTTCGATTCGCTGTTTGACAGATACATGATCCGGTTCTACGACGTGATACCAACGTCCAGTCTCAGCAACCTACCAACGCACTACTTCCAGGCTTTGAAAAAGCGGTTCCAGTACATTTTCGTGGAAACCGGCAAGGCAAAGGACATGCTGCAGTCACCCAAGAGCTGTGCCAAATGCCGGCAGTGGTGCAACCCGTCCGAGTCCGTCGAGTGCTGCGAGTGCCACGAGCTGTACCACATGCTGTGCCTGGACCCACCGTTGCTGAAGAAGCCTGCAAGAGGGTTCGCCTGGTCCTGTATAAGCTGTACCAAGAAACTCGAGACCCAGAAGCTGATTCCGGGCGAAGTTAGCGATGTCGAAGAAGAGGTGGTGAAAGATGTCAAGATACCCATTTATGAAGAGCTCGCACAGCAGTTTCTGATTAAGGACAAAGACCTAACCGAGGAGGAGAGACGAGATAAAGAAGAATGGAACTACCGCTATTTGGGAATGCATGCAAAGCTGGAAGACGCTCTGGACTTGCAGGATAGACCGTATGCTCGCGCAGCTTCACGACTCGGCTCCAAACACCAGCTCACCGGAATTCAGGACTGGGCCGGTCACCGTGTACAATATTATGACCACAATGCTCTCAGCGAAGAGTTCCAGAGAAAGTACCCATCAGTTGCAGCTTCGAATCCCAGAAAATCAGGCACAAAGGCCAAGAAGAAGAGAGCTATTGACATTGTTCCAGAGCAGCCCGTACTGAGATTGCCCCAACAGTATGAAAACGTCGAGCCTTGTGATTTTCCTGCGTGGTTGCAAGAAAGACCAAAGGGGTACATTGAGAGAGGTGGCGACGAGACAGTAACATTAATGTGGAAGATGCCTACTGAAGATGGGGAAGGCAAACAGGATTTTGATGAAAAGCTCCAGGATTATCTACACCAATGTGAGAAATTTGCAACTGCTCTCAAATTATTGCCAAGTACACCCAATTTCATGGATAGAGTTCTTAAGAACCTATTAGACTCAGACTACAATGTTGACAAAGCACTGGAACTGAATAAACTTATCACCAGAAGATCTCTTAAGGAACCAACATTCACAAGAACTGAAGTCCAGAAATTTGAAGATGCCGTTAGAATATATGGAAGCGAGTTACACCCAGTGCACAAGTTAGTAAAATCGCAATCGAGTGCGATGATTGTGAGGTTTTATTATCTATGGAAAAAGACCAAAAATGGGAAACTGATCTGGGGGAATTATGAAGGTCGTAAGAAACAGAAGTTTAAAGCTGTGAAGAACGAGAGTGAACAAAGTATTGCCAATAATAATGACGACTCTTCTTATGACTCTTCAAAGCTGACCAAAGAGAAGCATTTTGAGTGTAAACATTGTAAAACGTTAGAGTCTGTTCAATGGTTTAGAGCTCCAGGTCCACAGTTCGTAATAGACCCAAAGACTGAGAAAGAAGACAAGTCCACAGTTATGTCACTATGTGCTCGTTGTGCGAGAATATGGAGACGGTACGCCATTGTATGGGAGGATCCAAACGAAGTTTTGAGAAAGTCAGGTCAAAAAGGTGGTAATGGCTGGAAAAAGAAGGTGGAAGCTGAACTGGTTCTGGATGCTGAGCTTATTTTGAAAGCCAGAGCCGAATCACTAGGTGAACCTTTGGATTTCACGCCAGTATATGCTCAAGCTTTGCAGAAGAATGATGATAACAAAAGAAAGAGCGGCGATTCGTCTGAGAGCAGTAACAAAAGAAAAAGAAGATCTCCGGCACCAGTACCAACGGCTGAGGCAAAGAAATCCAAATCTGATAAACCGGGAAAGGAGAAAGATGTCAGAAAGAAGGAAAAGCCTGCAGTGAAGCAAAAAGAAGAAAAGTTGGTTTTGAAGAGAGGCAAAGAAGAAAAGCCAGAGATTAAAGAAAAAGAGGCTAAACCAGGAAAGCCGCAAAGCAAAAAGAGTATGACATCTTCAATTATAACGTGGGCAGAGTCTGCACCTGAGGCTCAAACTTCAGTTCCGTATGGGTCGAAACAATTAGATACTGAAAACATTAACCCAGAAACTGTTGTTTCTCATATACTTCACGAGACTCCAGGGCAGTCATTGGCAAGAGACATTAACCGTCGCTATTACGAAATAACTTCACCAGTTCACAACGCAAGAACGCGATATAAAGAGTTGCCAATACAAAAATCACCATTCATAACTAAAAGTTCCAATAAGGTGGTGAAGCCTGTTACCAGAAACAAGAACTGCTGTGTGTGCTTGGTGAATACTGTTATGGATGCGTTGGTGTGCTATCAATGCGGAATGTACACACACCCAGAGTGTTATGGTGTTAAACCCTATGATATTGGAAAGACTGGGCTAAGGAGCTTCAAATGGTTCTGTGACCCATGTTCCAACCAACTGAATCCAATATGCTCAGTTGACTACAGATGTGTACTATGTGGTCAAGGTGGCGAGGAGTCTGTGCACTTTGGGATGAAAAGAACTAGAGAAGGTAACTGGGTCCATTTGATTTGTGCAGTTTTCAATGATGATAATGTCACCGTCACCAACAGTTCACTACAACCTGTGCTGAACACTAATGCCTCAGTCATGAAAGACCTGGTGCTTGGAAAACAACAGAAGTTGATCAACTGCCATCTTTGCGAGCAGAAGATTTCGATTGATTCACTGAACAAGTTTGTTCACAGTGAGAACGTTGGGCTTGTGGGGTTCAAGTTTATCGTTGATGATAAGCCTGATGCTAAAAGTATCAAAGTTGGTAACCACTATGGGAAGATAGTTCCTTTCATTACGTGTTCGAATCATTCATACGAAGAGATTGGGAAATATCTGCCCTTAACCATGAAGGGCAAGAGGTACAAGCAGCCCGGTGTTTTCCCGCTTATTGTGCTGTACTTTGAAGATAAAGGGCTACTGAAGAACGATGGGAAACTGACGGGGGTGCAGAAATCTTTTAAAGAGAATTGCGAGCTGCTGGGAATGCTTAAATCAGGCGAGGAGCGTGGTGTCAAGGAGGAGAAAAGCGTGACCAAGTGCGGCCGATGCTCTACAGAGAGAAGTATCAAGTGGTTTGACGGGGACGGGACGTGGCTGTGCTTCAACTGTCACTTTGATGGCAGAGATAAAGAGGCGGAGGACGTTGATACGACAGAGGAAGAAGATGACCAGGCTGACTATTTGAAGCTGCTAGACGCGTATAACCAGCCACTGAGTGGTGTGAAGTATGGGATTGAGGACGAATACGATTACATCGAGAGGCTGCCGGAGTCGGAATTCCCCAAGTTCCAGGCACCACCTCCCTACGTTGCACAGCAGACACTGCTGCTGAGCGACAGTCTGGAGCCAACCACGCCTGCGCTGAACTACGTGCCCCCTTCGAAATCACTGCTGGTTTCCAAGCTGAGAGTCCCGCAGTTCACCGGCAAGGTGGACTCCAAGCTGAAAATGTCCATAGGGAATATTCTGGGGTGACGCCTGGGGCAGTGTGGGATACAGGGAGTACACGCGCTCAGCAGACTACGTCAAGGCACATTACGACAGCTCAACTATATATACCCAGTTTTCAAAGCAGTTTCGATTCTCTCAATCTCATCGAGAGTGTTGGCACTGATGAGCTCCTGTTTGAGCTTGATGCGGTCCTCCTCGGTCAGCTTGCGTAGAATGGACTTCATGTGCTCGGTCTCCTTATTGAACTCGAGCTGGGAGTCCTCCTTCAGCAGTAGTTCGTGGGCCAGTGGGGTCTGGGACTCAAAAGTCTCGCCAAACAGACTCAAACTCTCGGTCCTCTCGCTCTTTTTCACCTTCTCAAAGTCCAGGATGGTCACCTGCGGGAACAGCCAGATCATGAAGTGCCTGTAGTGGTGCAGTTTGCACACCGGGTTGCCTCTCAGGTAGAGCTTTTCCAGCTTTTTGCAGTTTCTTAGTGGTAAAATGGACTTGAAGCTGGAAATATTGTTCTCCAGCAGGCTCAGCATGCGCAGGTTGGGCATGTTGTCGGCTGCGGAGGCGTCCACTTTGTATATCTTGTTGCGGGACAGCAGCAGGGTCGTCAGCCTGGTGAACAGCGGGAAGTTGTCCAGCACTGTGATCTCATTGTCTGTGAGGTCTATGGCCTCGTAGGTGCCCTGGACGGTGTCCAGGTTCTCGATGAACGGCACGCGCAGCGATCTCAGCACCAGCACACGCTCCTGGAGCGGCGACATGTAGCTGGCAGCGTCCAGCAGGACGTTAGGCGTCAGTCTCATTCTGCACAGGTTTTCAGCTGGGAAACAATTTGTGAATTTTTTGTGGTTTTAATGGGATGGGCGGGCGACTGCTCCCAGGCAGCGGTGGGGCGACTGAGGGTCCCACTGGGGGTCCCACTGGGTGAGAGAGGTGACTACGGTGGCATTAGGGTGACCGGGCGCCCTGGGGAGGAGCTTTGATGCCTGGGCATCGGCTGCAGGCTCACTATTATACAGCCATGGGCCGACCACAGGAGGTCAAGGCGTGCGAGAAGCGTACCAGGGGAGCTGGTGGTGGTGCTAGTGACCGTAAGGGGCCTTGGAGGGTGTTTGTGGAGGTCTAGGCAGGTTCCAGGGCAGGTTACTAGGCAGACACCTGGGAAATCAGCCATGGGCCCACCACAGGTGGTCGAGGCAGCCGTGGAGGGCCATAGAGGTGCGTATGGGATACGTGGGCTGACGATAGCGACACCAGGGGGTCTATGCGGCCCCCTGGGCAGGGTTAGGGCCGCGCAGCGCGCAGCAGGCTGGCAAGTGAATAAATTGGAGCCCATTCAGTAAAACGAAACTTGCCCCCCTTCACCAACCAGAGCAGAACAAAGAAGCGTGAGATGACATCCAGACGCACAGACTACTCACTGTACCTGGTGACCGACTCTGGGATGCTCCCAGACGGGACCAGCATGGAAGAACAGGTTGAGAAAGCGATTGCTGGAGGAGTGACGATAGTGCAGCTGCGGGAGAAGAACAGCGACACCCGGCAGTTCATTGCGCTTGCCGAGAGGGTGCACGCGGTGACGCAGAAGCACGGGGTGCCGCTGCTGATCAACGACCGGGTGGACGTTGCGCTGGCAGCCGGGTGCGAGGGTGTGCACGTTGGGCAGGACGACATGCCGGTGGAGCTGGTGAGGAAGCTGCTGGGCCCAGACAAGATCGTGGGGCTCAGCGTGGGCTCGGAAGAGGAGGCCCAGCAGGCGGTGGAGCGCAAGGAGCTCCTGGACTACATCGGCATAGGGCCCGTCTTCCCAACAGCGACCAAAAAGGACCTGAAACGGGAGCCCTTCGGACCCCTGAGGGTCCAGCAGGTGCTGCAGGTGCTGGCAGACAACGACCCCGGGCACCAGGTCCAGGCAGTGGTGATCGGCGGCATCAAGGACCACAACGTGGCCCGGTTGCTGTACACCTGTGGAGTCCCAGGCAGAAGCGCGGACGGGGTTGCGGTGGTGTCGGCGCTAATGACGCTGGCCGAGCCGCAGCCCCAGGCAGAGAAGCTGCTGGGCCTGGTGAAGCGCTGTCCGCCTGGGTACCTCGTTAACTCCGGGCAGCTGCCTAGCGGCTCAGAACTGACACAAAACGTCGTGGCGTCCCGCCCGCTGGTGCACCACATCACCAACAACGTGGTGAAGAACATGAGTGCCAACGTTGCGCTCGCCGTGGGTGCCTCGCCGGTGATGTCTGAGGAGCCCTGCGATTTCAAGAGCTTTGCGACTGTGCCAAACTCGGCCTGCGTGGTGAACATTGGAATGACCTCCTCCTTCACCCAGCAGCTGCCCGTGTGCACCGAGGCTGTCCAGCTGCACAACCTGGCAGGCAACCCGGTGGTGCTGGACCCCGTGGGGGCCGGCGCCACCGAGTACAGAAGGCACACCGTCATGAGCCTGCTCTCCAGTGGCTATTTCACCGTGGTCAAGGGCAACCAGTCCGAGATCGTCAGCATTGCCCACGGCCTGAACGAGCAGAGGGGCATCGACAACTCGTGCGGGCTGTCTGAGGCCCAGCTGATCGCCATTGGAAAGTCTGTTGCTCTCAGACTGCGTGCCATTGTCGTGATCACCGGCGAAACTGACCTCGTTATCGACGGCTGCCTAACCGGCGAGTACCCAGTGGCCAAGGACGCAGAGCAGGCTGTGGTCAAAGTGAAGGGTGGTCACCCCATCATGGGCGCAGTAACAGGAACAGGCTGCTCCCTGGGAAGCGTCATTGCAGCTTTTGTGTCTGCAAACAGAGCCTGCCCTTTCCTGGCAACAGTCCAAGCTGTCCAGCTGTACAAGTCTGCGGGCGCCTTGGCCTCTAAAGTGTGCAATGGGCCGGGCTCCTTCGTCCCAGAGTTCCTGGACCAGCTCTACAAGCTGTCTCATAAATAAACGTTCTCTCTTTCCTACAAACTGCCTCATAAAACTTCACTTTATATACAGAACCACCAGCTCACACTTCGTAACTCAGTTTTGATTTTTGCGATGGTAGTGTGGCATTTTCATAGTACTCTTTGGCCTTTGCTAAGATCTCCGCTTCCTGCTCCTTGGTGTACCTCTGTACAACCATCTCCGGAGAGACAAACTTGAACTTACCAAATGCAAAGTCTCTATCGGACATCTTGGACAAAACGTACAGATTACTTCTGATGTACTTGACAACAGCTTCTAAATGTGCAAAGTCAATGTTCTTCTCTCCGTTGAACAAATTTCTCCAGACCGCAGTCGCCAAGGTGACGTCGTCGGTTGCAAACCCTTCGTCGTATGAGCACACCAACCCTCTCAGTTGCGCATTGTAATCTTTTAAATACTGGTCTGCAATTCTCTTGGAATTGATATTCATCTCATCAACTAATCTCAGCTCCATGTCCCTGAAAAATCTATCAACCAACTTCTGCTGATAGTTACGTCCGTATTTGAATGGCATGGCTCTCATTCTCACAAACAACATCCACGAATGTAAGGCTGTAATTTGGAACCACTGCGAAAAGGTTCTCTGTAGTTTCAAGTCTTCATAATAGAACTTGGCAGTCTCACTTAGAGGCTCGTTCTCAAATTGCAATCCTTGGATTTTGCATTCTCCGTAGTAAACAGATCCTGCGATTGGACCGGCTCTAATTCTGTCCATATCCAATCTAAGAAGTTTGATTACAGTTTGACCAATAGTCTGCAGATATTCCGGCATTTCAAACTTGTCATCTTCTAATTTGGAGTCTGATAACACTGGTCTCTTTTTCTTTGGTATAACTGGAGTTTTGTTGATTCTGGCCTCCTGCTTTAAACTGGACGACACAGCAATTTCTGCTGGGGAACGTGGATCCAAATTCACCTTTGGCAAGCTTGACTGCAGTCTAACGCCAAAGTTTGGCTTGAATGTCAAGTTAATCGCCCTCAACGTGTTTCTTTGAAGCATTCTGAAACTACTAATCCTCTATATCGACCAAAACAGTGAAAATTTTGTTCAAAAATAAAAAAAAATAATGGTTGTTTTATCTATTGGTTACTAATGTCTTATTCATCTCTTTCTTTTGGATTTGGCAGACTTTTTGGGTGGTGACAGTTTAATTCCGTTTCCCTCGTAATGGGTGTGTCCCAACTGCTCAATGGCTGCATTGTTAACCCACTCGGAACATCTGGAATACTGCAGATTTAATTTTAGTTCATTCGATTTTCTGGACTTCCCAGCACGTAATTTTCTTTGACGGGGTTCAATTTCACCTTCTGCTGAAGTTGGTGAAGCATCATCATTTTCTTGATCATAGTCTTCAGTATCTAATTTCAAAGCTTTCCTTCTGGATTTAAAGGAGTTTTTAATTTGCTCTTTGACATTCTCCAGCTCTCTTAACAATTTATGTTCTCTAACTCCCCAGTTATCTAACCAGTTTGTTAACTTTTCTAATTCTTCGTATGAATCATAAAATCTCCATTCATCAGAAGAAAATAGTGGATCAGTCTCTTCCAGTAATTTTTTACTAATAGCATTTAGATCAGGACTCTCTTCTGACTCAAGTTTGATTTTAAACGCAGTTTCTGCTTTGGTTTTAGGCTCACCATCTGATTCGCGCCATTTCTCAATCTGTTCTTTATCCAAACCCAAAATCTGACAGTCTTCTTCATCTGGTCCTTGAATCCATAATCTACCCATTAGAAATTTATCATCAATTGTATTTTCATCCTCGTCATCAGCCCCTTCATCATCGTCTTCGGCCCCATCAGTAGATCTTCTTCCTCCATAGCTTGGTAACCCGTTACACTCAAACCACCAGTATTTGTTGTAATAACGATCTTTACCCAAATACTTAATTCTTTGAATATCTAATTCAATCAGTTTCTGCTCAATATCTCTTTTCTCTTTTCTGAACTTTTCTGCAATTCTCAATTGAGTGGATCTCGTTTCTAATAACGTCTTACTCGTTTCATTATTCTCGCTAAATTTCAATTCTTGCTCGGTCGGTTCCTTGGCTAATCTATTAAAGTTTCTACGACGTTTTTTAACCTGTTCATCAACGGCTTCTGTCGCAGTGTTTCCCATCAGTTCTCTTAATTCTTTATCAGCTTGTTGGGCTGCTTCAAATGCTATTTTAAACTCTTTTAGTTTCTCTAGTCTTTCTCTTCTCAATTGAGTTGAGTCTTCCAAACATTTGTCCATATGTTGTCTCACCATTTGTGAGTCCATCAATAACGAACATAACATATTTAAAACCTTTAATCTTATATCAACTGATAGATCTTTATAGAATCGATTCAATATTGCTACTTGTGAACATTGTGAATCAATTGGTGCTAACGTATCAAATACTTGTCTGATTGTTGGCCTGAATTCTTTAACATCACTGATAATGTCCAAAATTCCCAGCAATACTATTTGCCAGTCACCATCTTTAAAGTTCCGAGTCGATAATCTATTTTTCCAACTAATGTCCCTATAGTCCAAATAATCGTCAACTCTATTTGTTTCCTCTTCGTCATCATCTTCTTCATCACTACTGTTTACCTCTTTTAGTTCTTCATCTTCTTTTGAAGAAGCGTTTACTCTCTCTTTTCCTTCACCTCCTTCCTTTTTTTCCTTTTCTTCTTCCTCTTCTTCTTCATCGTCTAAATCTTCAGGAATTGGAACACATAATTGTTTTGAGTTCTCGTTCATAAAAGCAGATAAAACACAACAAAATATCTCATTTAACAATGAACAATTTTCAGTTGGCGAATCCCAGTTGATTGCTGTTATAAAGTCATCAAATGTAAAACTATCTATCACTAATGGAACTCTATAAACATTGAGAAATGTCCAGCATTCTAATGCAAGTTCAACTGATCCATGAAGGTCAAGCGATTTCGGCTTCGGCTTGTGCTTTGATGGGTTTTGAAAGAAATTAAATGGACGCTCTAAGTCTTCTTCAATTTTTCTTGAGGGTGCTGGTATTGACACTGGCGGCGATACATTATGAGTAATCGCTGGTGAAGTAGCTGTAGCTGCTGCTGCAATATTCGCGGGAGATTGAGTTCTGGTTGTGCTTTTTGGTTGCGCATATAAGTGTAACTCTTCCTGTGGCCTTGAGTAAAGCTCAATATCACGCTGTGATTGTAACTGAATTTGAGGTTGTGGAAGTATTTTGTTTTGGATATCCATATGCATATGCACATTCTCCTGCGAGTGATAGCTAGAATGAGATTGTAATGGTATTGGAAAACGGGCTTGAGCTTGTATGTGTGAGATTGGTGGAAGCTGAATTGCTTGTGGAGGTGGTGAAACCACAGCTTCTTGCAGCTTAATACGTTCTTTAGGCCTGAGAGTCTTTGAATTCTTTTGTTCAGTGGTTGATAACGCTGTTGTTAATAATGATGCTTGTGTTGGTTTAGATTTTTGTCGTTTTCTGTTATCTTTTTCTTCCATAAAGTGTATCAATTCATATGGATACTCAGTAGGAATGTTATATTTAGCGGCATATTTTTCTTTCACAACCCATGGTGCCCCAATTCTAGGGGATTTTGAGACTGTCATTTTGATGAAAGTTTTGACAAACCATTTGCTATAAGTATTACGATCTCTTGAAACTAGATTTTCGTCAACCACGAGTTCGCCTCCATTATCCAATCTCTGAACCCTGTATTGACAGAAACTTGGTCTCACGCCTGTTGCTGTTCTGACTGAGTTGAACTTGGCCTTCTCCTTTATAACGCATGGCACTTTATGCTCAGTTTTATACTCCACTAACCTTACATAAACAGTTTCTCCTGGATAATAATCGTTTCTGAAAGTAAGATAGACCTCATCCACTAGTTGGTCAATCCTCGTTACTGTACTGAACTGCAGGTACCTCAGTATTGGCTCCTTTAGGTTTTCTGGGAAGTTCTTTTCAACTGTTGATATTTCCTTCAATTCTGAATTATATGCCTCTAGGTAAGTCAGGCAAGAGTTACCTGTGACTTCACACACAAACTTCTTCTGGTTATAGAAATCCATTCTATCCAAATACGCTTGATAAGTAGTGAACCACTCCTTTGTGAATGGTATATACCAAACCTTGATGTTAATATCAGATGGTAGCGGATGGGACCTAGGCACATTGACTGCCTTGCGCTTATACAAAACCTAAATTCATTAGCAAGTTTTCTTCTAAAACACCTCCATCAACTTACCATCTCAACCGCTTAACACTTTTATCTATGAAGTCAATTGGGATCAACAAACAAACAATTGTTTAAATTTTATTTTTTAAACCAAAACACATCCCCGGATTTAGATTGGGTTTTTATTTTGAAATTCCCGGAAGTCAAAAAAATTTTCAGCTCATCGCAAATAATTTTTTTTTAATTTTTCTAGTAATAACTTTCTTAAGTATTGAAACCAGAGGCAAATGGACCAGCAGAGCAACAAGACGCACCGTAAGGAGTCCAAACGTACTCCTGCGAAGAAGAAATTGCACTCGCAAGGCTATAATGCCAAGGCGTTTGCGGTTTCCGGTCCAGGGAAGCTGCAGAGAATGGCAAAGAGAAGTCATGATCTCAAAGAGAAGACCTTTCATGTGCCAATGGTTGATAGAACACCGGAAGATGATCCACCACCAGTCATTATTGCTGTTGTGGGACCACCAGGAACAGGTAAAACCACGCTTATCAGATCTTTGGTCAGACGTTTAACCAAACACACTTTAACAGAGATCAAAGGGCCCATTACTGTTGTTTCAGGTAAACGTCGTCGTTTGACATTCATTGAAGTTGCCAACGATATGAACTCAATGATTGATGCCGCTAAAATAGCCGACTTGGTGCTCCTAATGGTTGATGGTAATTTTGGACTAGAAATGGAAACCATGGAATTTTTAAATATTGCACAACACCATGGTATGCCTAGAGTTTTGGGTGTTACCACTCATTTGGATTTATTCAAATCCCAATCTACCTTAAGAACATCAAAGAAAAAGCTGAAACACAGATTCTGGACTGAAGTTTATCAGGGTGCTAAATTATTCTATCTAAGTGGAGTTATTAACGGGAGATATCCAGACAGAGAAATCTTGAACCTTACCAGATTCATTTCAGTTATGAAATTTAGACCTTTGAAATGGAGAAATGAGCACCCTTATTTATTGGCTGATAGAGTAACTGACTTGACTCATCCAGCTTTAATTGAGAAAAACAATAAAATTGATAGAAAAGTTGCAATTTATGGATATTTGCATGGTACCCCTTTATCAGCAAGTGATGCTAGAGTTCACATTGCCGGTGTCGGTGACTTTACTGTTTCATCAATTGAGAAACTACCAGATCCATGTCCAACACCATACTTTGAGCAAAGATTGGAAGATTTAGAGAGAGAGAAACAAAAAGAAGCAGAAAAGAACGGTGAAGTTGTTGCTAAAACCACTAGAAGAAGAAAAAGATTAGACGATAAGCAAAAAATCATCTATGCCCCAATGTCGGATGTTGGTGGTGTTTTGGTTGATAAAGATGCTGTCTATATTGATGTTGGAGAATCTTCTTTTGTGCCTGGTGAAGAGAAAGGGTTTGGTGAAAAGCTAGTTACAGGATTACAGGCAGTTGATAAAACCATTGATGAAAAATTTCAAGATGGCCCTGGTGTCCAGATTTTCTCCTCGAGTAAAGAATTGACTAGTGTCGATAACGAAGAAAATGTGGATGAAGATGAGGACGACGAAGACGAGGAAGACGATGACGAAGAACAACAGAACACTGGAAGAGCACATATGAGAAACGCAAGAGTTTATGGAAGACCATTAGATGAAGAAGAAGAAGCTGATAGTGAAGAAGAAGAGGGTGAAGATCGTTTTGATGACGAGAATGAAGATTCAAGAAGAAAGCTAGTTGAAATTGACTTTGATAACGATAAAATTGCGGCAAATTACGATTTTGAATCGGCATCAGAATTAGATGAAGAAGATCAGGAAGATGACTGGAGAACCTCTGCATCAAAATTAAGAGGTAACTTCAAGAAGAAGTGGGATATCTCAAAACTGATCTACATGAACAACATCGAACCAGCAGACGTTATTCGTAGATGGAGACAAGAAGAAGATGAAGAAGAGGAAGAGGAAGATATTGAAGCAGAAGAAGACTTTTTCACTAAAAAGACTGACTTCAAAGCTGGGAGTGCTTCAGAAGATTTAGACACTTACGTACCAAAATATGAATCCGTTGATGTCTTAAAACAAAGATGGAGTTCAGAGCATTTGAAAACTATCAAATCCAGATTTTTGACCTCAGCTAGAAAGATCATTGCTGAAGGGGATGGTGATGATGAGGAGGAATTGTATGGAGACTTTGAAGATTTGGAAGCTGAGGGTGAGTCTAAGACTGAAGCCCAGTCTGGTGATGATTCTTCTGGATCTTCGGACGAAGATGGCGATGACGAAGATGGTAATGAAGATGTGGAAGATAGTGATGGTTTCACCAACTTTGACAAAGAAGAACAAAAAGAGGAAGAAGAGGAAGAAGAAGAAGAAGAAGCTTTTGATCCATCATTATCGCTTGAGGAAAGAAGATCACTCAATGCCAAAAAAAAGGAGAAACTAAGATTACAATTTGAAGCAGAAGAAGGTGGTAACTTTGATGAAGAGCCATTGAACGAAGAGGAAACATGGTATGAAATGCAAAAAGCCAAAATGGCCAAACAATTAGAAATCAACAAAAATGAACTTGAAAAAATGGATCTAAACACAAGAATCAAAATTGAAGGTTACAAAGCTGGTTCGTATGTTCGCCTTGTTTTCGAAGATGTTACACCTGAATTTATTGATAATTTTGATCCTAAATATCCATTAGTTATTGGTGGGTTATTAGCCAATGAAGAGAGATTTGGATACATGAATGCCAGAATTAGAAGACACAGATGGCATAAAAAGATCCTGAAATCAAATGATCCGTTGATTTTATCTTTAGGATGGAGAAGATTTCAAACACTGCCAATTTATACTACAAGTGATTCAAGAACCAGAACAAGAATGTTGAAGTATACACCTGAACATGCATATTGTAATGCTACATTTTATGGTCCACTGGTTGCGCCAAACACAACTTTCTGTGCCGTGCAAGTTGTTGCTAATAGTGACACCACAGGCTCCTTTAGAATTAGTGCTACAGGTATCATTGAAGAAATTGACAGTACCACTGAAATCGTTAAGAAGCTGAAACTAGTGGGTTATCCATACAAGATTTTCAGAAACACCGCTTTTATCAAGGATATGTTTTCATCGTCATTAGAAGTTGCCAGATTTGAAGGTGCACAGATTAAAACAGTTTCTGGAATTAGAGGTGAAATCAAGAGAGCATTGAGTAAACCTGAAGGACATTTCAGAGCTACATTTGAAGATAAGATTTTGATAAGTGATATCATTATATTAAGAACATGGTATCCTGTTATTGTTAAAAAATTCTACAATCCAGTGTCATCACATCTAATATCCAATCAAGAAGAATGGAAGGGTATGAGATTAACTGGACAAATTAGAGCTGCCAATAATATAGAACTTAAAAACGACTCAAACTCACTATACAAGAAAGTGGAAAGAGTGGAGAGACATTTTAATGGTCTCAAAGTTCCAAAATCAATCAAACAAGATTTACCATTTAAATCACAGATTCATGAAATGAAACCTGCCAAAAAACAAAGTTATCTATCCAAAAGAGCAGTTGTTCTTAAGGGTGAAGATAAAAAGGCTAGAACTGTTTTACAGAATCTAAGTACAATTAGTAAGGCCAAAGAAGAGAAAAGACAGGCAACTAAAGATGAGAAGAGAAAAGAGAAACTAAAGAAACTGGCCAAAATCGAAGAAGTCAGACAGGATAAGTTGAGAGAACGTAAGAGAGAATTCTTCCAAAAAGAAGGTAAAAAGAGACCAAATAATGGAAGTGATAACAATATGTCAAATAAAAGACGTCGTTAGTTTATCAAAGAAATCAAAGTATTATTATATTTATTATGTAGGATTTGACCTAAATATACTGGGACAGCCATTTGAAACCATCACCGTACCCTTGTCTCATGACAACAGAACACATGAAAACTTCGATTGGTCTGACACCTTCTAAAGTAACCTTGCCTTTGCCTGTTGTACCATATAAACCTAAAGCTTGTCTCAATTCGTTTTCAGAAACACCTCTTGGTGAGTCAATCTTGTTACCGAGAATTAAGAATGGCACAAGTTTCAATTCTTCAATAGCTAATAAAGCATCTAATTCAGCTTTTGATTCTTCAAATCTGGATGGGTCAGCTGCATCAACTAAAAAGACAATTCCGTTAACTTCTGGAAAATAATCTTTCCAGACACGTCTTGCCTGTTGATGTCCTCCTAAATCAAAAGTAGTGAATCTGACGTTACCAATAGCTAATTCCTCTGAGGTTGGATGTAATGTTGGTTGTAATGTTGCTAATCTGTCGTTCTTCAACATATGAAGTAAGGTGGTTTTACCAGCGTTATCTAAACCTAAGAATAACAATTTGGCATGCTTATTCCACAATCCTAATGATGCTAAAACTTCAGAAACTGTTGATTGGTTGGTTAGTTACCTGCAACCCTTCTCTGAAAAAAAGAATGTTGTTTGAACCAATGAAATCAGGTTGGTTGTGTGGTTTTATTTAATTCTTTTTGTTTTCATGCTTTTGATAGAAAACAACCTGGTAATCAATAATTCAAGCATCAAGTATCTTACTTACACCACTCAAAGATCCACATCGCTGTTTTTATCTGTCTGTAAAAATGATTTAAATTTCAAAAATGTCGGTTTATTTTCACTCTTTTGAAATTGGATTTGGTTTTTTTCTTCGTGTTCTTTTGATGCTCGGATTGGGAAGTTACCACTTTGGGAAATACAAAAATCCAGCTAACATTAAGATATATTAATATTAACTACGGTTGCTAATTTACTGTGTCTTGAAAGGGAAGTCTGTTAGTATATGGACTGCCTTTAATTGCTGTTATCCAGTTTTATGAAATTAACTCTCAGTAAGAACGGGCACACTGGTCCTGCTGGAGTCAATTTGTCTTCCCAGCTGATGTCAAGCGACACTTTAAAATTGAGCAACAACTTGTATAAAAACACTTTGGATTCGTACAGCGCAAATTTCTCCCCTAAACATGCTCTTCTCCCACCATGGAACGCAGCAAATGTAGCAGTACTTTTACTGTGTTTATAGGTATGTTGAACTTCATTCAATTCAATTCCCCATCTTTCTGGTTTGAACTCATTAGCATTCTCCCAAACATTCGAATCACGCCCAGTCGCAAAATTATTGTAACCAACATAGACACCTCTCGGAATCCTGATGTTTGGCCCTAAAACCACATCTTTGGATGTTTTCCTGTTAATTAGATTTCCTAACGGTGGAAACATTCGAAGTGTTTCGTACAACACGGAGCTTAAATATGGAAGATCATCCAATTGTTTCACACTCTCAACCCCTTTTAGCTCAAGTCTGAGCTGGTCTTGCACTTCTGGGTGTTTGGCTAGCACATACAGTAATGATGTAAATAACAGTTGTGGATTTTCATGTCCAGCAACTAATATAATGACAGCGTTATCCATAAACTGTTTTTCAGTGATGATTCCAGCATCCAATGCTTGCACCAACTGATATCCTGCGCTATGGTAATCTGGCTTGGTTCTTTGTGCTTTCAAAACCTCATCAGTAAAGTATTTTCTAAAAAGCTTGACTTCTTCCCTAGCTTTAACTCGTGAAGCAATTGGAAATTTGTCAAGGAATGGGAAGTTGAGATATAAAGGCTTAAATATCTGAGATTTAACCATCTTCAATCTCGAATGTAACTCTGAACTTGCAAGTTGATCCAAGGTTCTAAAATCCACTCCAAGCATTGATTCACCAATATTGGCTAATGTAAGTCTCTGTAAAATATCCGCAACTGGAATAATCATATTCCTGTTCTCGTCGCCAATCATCTTATCCACCAACCACACAAATTTGTTTGAATTCTTCTCGACAACCTCAACTGACGGAAATTGAATACCTTGAGTGATAACACTTCTATATAATTTCCACCTTTCGCCATGCGCACTAATGACATTGTCACCAGTATAGTCCGAAATCACTGCGTAGGGGATCTTCTCATGGTTACCACTTTTAGCAAATGTAGTTTCATCTCTAAAAACCTGTTGTAAATATTCTGGTTTGGTCACTAAAATATTCCATCTTGACGCAAAATAAATCTTTACAGCACCATATTTTTCTAACTTTTCCTTCAAATACTTTTCATATATGTCCTTCTGGTCCATTTGAGTGAACAGACCTAAAAAGGAAACATAAAATGGGATTGTTGGAATGTTTCTGGGAAAGTTTAGCGGAGGAAGCAATATAGTAAATGTAAAATAAATTGCTGTCAGCAATAATTCCAGCTTCCAATGAGACAAGAGGATATCCAGCATAATTCAAAACTGCTATGTTGAACTAAAGGTTTGAGAGCAGAGTAGAAGACTTGTTTTTGCGCTCTGATATTTGTATTTATTTCTCTTTATTTCTCATGAGTTAATATTAACTAATACGAGATGAGCAAATAAAGGGTAATAAATAGCTCAAGAGTTGCACAACTTGAACTTGAAGATAAAACACCAAATAGTTGATTACAGAATAATGTCAGTGCCTAACTCTGTTGATTTAGAAAAACAAAGCTCCAATAACTCAGAGAGTGGAACCAATAATGACACTATAATTGATAATGAAAAATCAAAAACCCTTGCAATGCCACCAGAGGCACCACTCCATCCACCCGCTTACTCTGCCTTTCCAGGACATAGAAAAAGGTTTGCACTTGCAATTGTTACTATTGCTGGATTTTTAGGTCCAGTATCAGGTAATATTTACATACCATTACTGCCCTTACTAAGTGAAGTGTTCAATGTCTCAGAAACTACAATCAATGCAACAGTTTCTGTGTTTATGGCGGTATTTGCTGTTGCACCATTGTTCTGGGCATCATTCTCAGATATTGGTGGTAGAAAGACACTTTATTTAGTCTCGTTGCTTTTCTACATAGTTGCAAACATCTTATTGGCAGCTGTCCCAGCAAATATTGGTGCATTATTTGTGTTACGAATTGTACAAGCTTTTGGTGCCTCAAGTGTCATGAGTGTTGGTGCAGGTACTGTTGCGGATTTGGTTGAACCAAAACATCGTGCTAAGGCAATTTCATATTTTATGTTGGGACCTCAACTGGGACCAGTTTTGGGTCCAGTTCTCAGTGTTATTTCAGTTAATGATCGGTGGAGATGGATATTTGGATTTCTTGCTCTATTGGGCGCTACCATTTACTTGATTATCATGTTTTGTTTACCAGAAACCTTAAGATGTTTAGTTGGTGATGGCTCGAAGTATTTAGAACTAAATCCAAAATTTCTGGTTAAACCAAGGTTATTTCAAAAGAAGTTAATTACTAGTGAAGAATTAAAGAAGTATCCTGCTCCACCAAAACCAAGTTTGAAGAGCTTTTACAATATCTTGAAATATAAACCTGTTACATTATGTTCAATTAATGCAGGTTTATTATTTGCAAGTTTTTATGGTGTAAGTGTCACCTTTGCACAGATTTTGAAAGATGATTACAATTTCAGTCATTTGGCCATCAGCTTTTCATATGTTTGTCCTGGGTTGTCATTAATATCGGGGTCAATTATAGGTGGAAGAATAAGTGATAGATTACGTGCAAGAATGGTAGCAGTTCATCCAGAGAAGTATGTACCTGAGCATCGTTTTTCTTTACAGGTTGTTGGACTATTAATATCAATGACAGGTGTGTTAGGATATGGTTGGTGTGTTGATAAACATGTTCATGTTGTGGCGGTGTTTGTTTTTACGTTTTTAACTGGGTTTGGTATGACATTTGTTTTTGTTACAACTACAACTTATTTAACTGAATGTTCAACCAGACAGCCAGCTACTAATGTTGCAATTGGTAACTTTTTCAGAAATGTTGCTGCAGCCATCTCTTCTGTAATTATTGATAGGATGGTCAAACTGGAAGGATTTGGTTGGTGTTTTACTGGTTTGGCATTAATCGATTTGTTTGGAATTGCAATTGTTTTAGTTTTGATTCAATATGGTCCTAAATGGCGTAAAGAATTTCAAACAAAGTTACCACCCAATCCACAAATTCAACCACAAGTCCAACCCTTGCAAACCAAAAAATAGTTTATAAGTAGTTTATTGTTCAAGTGTAACTAATCATTTGCAATCATCTTCTTGCTCGGTTTAGAGCGTTATTACTGTACTGCTGTGATTCGAATACTTATAAGTTAAAACCAGCATTAGAGTAATAATACACTAAATCTTCTTTTAAGTTTTCAAGTCTTTTTGGAGTAACACAATCTGGGTGTAATAATCCACAACCTGTAATCAATCACCAAGTAGACATTCAACTAGTGACAGTACTAGTTTTATGTGCTCAATATACAAAATTCGGGTAATTATTATATAAGCAGCTTATTTTCAAAATGTGAATTTTGAAATTCAACATTTCAACATTTCGAAATTGAATCAAACAGTTCAAACTTGTCAATTTAAAGCTATTTTCTCGTTTGAAAATGAAGTTGGACGTTAAAGTAAGTGCAATTAACAGAGATACGCGAGAATCAGCTGCAAATTCCAGGCAATTTCTTGGGAATTATCTTTTTTTTTTGTTTACAAATTTTATTTATAAACAACTGTTCTTAACTTGATTAAGTTATTTTAGTGGAGTAACTTGCTAACAATGATCCAACAGAAAGAGTTCAGTACAAGAACAGACAGAGTGAAGGGCATCGACTTTCATCCGACTGAAGCTTGGGTCTTGATTACTTTGTATTCAGGTGAGTTTTTCTCCCTTTGTTTATTTTTTTTGCTGAATCAATCATACTAACTTGATCTTTATAAAAGGTCGTGTCGAGATTTGGTCATATGAAACAGGATCTAAGATTAAATCAATTGATGTCACTGACGTTCCAGTTCGTGCAGGTAGATTTATTGCAAGAAAAAACTGGATAGTTGTTGGATCTGATGATTTCCAAGTAAGAGTATATAATTATAACACAGGAGAGAAAGTTGGACAATTTGAGGCACATCCTGATTATATCCGTTCTATTGCAGTCCACCCAACCCGTCCATTTTTATTAACCTCATCAGATGATATGACCATCAAATTATGGAACTGGGAAAATAGCTGGAAATTGGAACAAACTTTTGAAGGTCATCAGCATTATGTTATGTCGTTAGCATTTAATCCAAAAGATCCGAATACTTTTGCTTCTGCTTGTTTAGATCACACAGTTAAAGTTTGGTCATTGGGTAACTCTTCACCAAATTTTACCATGATGGCTCATCAAACAAAAGGTGTTAACTTTGTTAGCTATTACCCACAAGCTGATAAACCTTACTTAATTACTTCATCTGACGATAGAACTGTCAAAATCTGGGATTATCAAACTAAATCAGAGGTTGCAACTTTGGAAGGACATACTTCAAATGTTTCCTTTGCAATTTTCCACAAAGAACTACCGATTATTATTTCTGGTTCAGAAGATGCAACAATCAAAATCTGGAATTCACAGACCTACAAATTAGAAAAAACTTTAAATTATGGATTAGAAAGAGCTTGGTGTATTGCAAGTCATTCAAACTCAAATACCTTGGCTGTTGGTTTTGATGCAGGTTTTTCGATTTTACATTTAGGGAATGATGAACCTCGTTTATCAATGGACCCAGTTGGTAAGATCATCTTTGCTAAAAACAATGAAATCTTCAGCTCTGTCATTAAATCTAACGATGATGATGATGTTGAAATTGAAGACGGAGAAACTTTATCTCTATCATTAAAGGATTTAGGTTCAGTTGAAGTTTTCCCAACAAGTTTGAAACATTCTCCAAATGGACGTTTTGTTACTGTGTTAGGTGACGGTGAATTCATTATTTATACAGCTTTAGCATGGAGAAACAAATCATTTGGTTCAGCAACAGATTTTGTGTGGTCGTTTGATTCTAATGTTTTCGCAATTAAAGATCTTGATGATTCAGTTATAGTTTATAAAAACTTCAAACCGAAATCAAATAACTCTGTGATTGATTTCCCATACTCAATTGAAAAACTATACGGAGGTTCATTATTAGGTATCAAATCAGATGGTTTCATTTCATTTTATGACTGGGAAACAAATCAATTAGTGAGAAGAATCGATGTTGACGCCACTGATGTTATTTGGTCAGAAAATGGTGAGTTGGTTTTGATCATATCATCAGAATTCTCATATGTTTTGAATTTCAATAAGGAAGTCTTTAATGAGGCCGTTGCCAATGGCACAAATGATTTAGAAGAAGGTGTTGAAGAAAGTTTTGAAGTTTTATATGACGTTAATGACTCGATAACTTCAGGAAAGTGGGTTGGTGATGTGTTTATATTTACTACAACAACAAATAGATTAAACTACTTAGTTGGTGGTAAGATTTTCAACATTGCACACTCAGAGAAAAACCTATTTGTTTTGGGTTACTTAGCTCGTGATAATAAAGTTTACGTCACAGATAAGGATGTCAATATTTCAGGTTATAAATTATCATTATCAATTTTGGAATATCAAACACTTGTTTTGAGAGGAGAAATTGAACAAGCAAATCAAGATTATTTATCAACTATCAAAGAAAGCGAAGCAGACTTATTGAAAATTTCAAGATTTTTAGAATCACAGGACTACCTAAAAGAAGCTTTAGCAATTTCACCAGATTCTGAACAAAAATTTGAAATTTCATTAAAGATTAGAGACTTCAACATTGCAAAAGAAATAGCCACAAAGGAAAATACTGAACACAAATGGAGGTTATTGGGAGATTTAGCATTAAGCTCATTCAATTACAAGCTTGCAGTAGAATCATTTGAAAAAGCCAAAGATTTAGAAACTTTATTATTACTCTATACATCATTCAATAATAAAGAAAAATTGAGAGAGTTAGGTGAATTATCAACAAAATTAGGTAAATATAATATTGCATTTAACTCATACTGGACAATTGGTGATATTGAAAAAGCTGTTGAATTATTAAACATAAGTGGTAGATTCACTGAATCATCAATTTTGGGTCAAACATTTGGTGTTGATGTAAGCAAATCAATTGAAAAGTGGAAAGAAATGTTAGTCAAGGATGGTAAAATTTCAATTGCAGAAAGAATCTCAATACCAGGAATTGATGGTGGATTTCCAGAAAAACAAGCAGATTTGGTTGATTTGGTTGATTTAGATGATGATGTTAAAATACAAGATGCTGCTACACCTCTCGAAGCTGTGAAGCAGGCTGACGAATCAAGTGAAGAACCAGCTGAAGAAGAAGAAAAAGAGGAGAAAGTTGTAGAAGAAGAGGAATAAGAGGAAGAAAAAAAAATAATCAAAAGACCAAGAGTAGTTAGAAGTATATGTTTTTTTATCTACTTTAGTGTAGTCAATTTATCCTATATACATTCACATTACTTTTCATTAAACACTTTGAACTTATCGACATTTGAACGTTTTTGAGTACAAACAAAATAAGCTTCTTTTGATTCTGATCTGCTAGCAGCTGGTTTATTGATTTGAACATTTTTAAAAGCTTTTTCCAGTCTTCTTTTCAAAAATATATCTTCCTTACCTGTATAATATTTACAAATAAATGTACCCCTTGGTTTCAGCAGATCGATTGCTAAGATAAGTGCTGCATCACACAAGTTCTGAAAGTTAGTTTAGTTTTGAATAAAAGGCAAAAGGAAAGGTTGAAGAAACTTACCATCGAAGATAAATGATCTTTTGCAATTAATCCTGAAGTGTTTGCCATCCTATAGTAAGGTTTATTAGTTGTGTTATTCCAAAAAAGATTAGCAGGGATCATTGGTTCATACATATCACTTATCACAACGTCAATTGGAAATTGCTCTTGTTTTATATTTAGTTCGTTTATAACTTCATCATTCGAATTCTCTTCAAGTTCTTTTGCAATATAACTTTCGTCTTCATTCATATCTTCATTATTGTTGTTTGTCTCATTATTGGTTAATTGTTGCTGCTGAATTTTCTTAGCAAGAAAGAAGTCCCTTATTAGTTCATGAGTTTTCTTGCTCAGGATATTTGCTTGCATTGCGGAAGCACCTTTTGGTGGAGGAGTCGGTATTATATCAACACCAAGAACTATTCCATTTGGTGTTGTTCTATCAACAGCCACCTGAGTCCAAGCACCAGGTGCAAACCCCAAGTCCACCACCTTCTGGCCAGCCTTAAAAAATTTATACTTATCATCTAGTTCTATCAACTTGAAAGCGGCTCTTGATCTATAATCTAATTCTTTTGCTAGTTTGGTATAATGATCATTTTGGGCTCTACTGACCCATTGTTTTGATGATTTTTTCAAGCTGTAGTTCCGTATCTGCGTGAAGAGTGGGGACTTTAGAAATAACTTGTCCAGTTGCATCCTGAAGAAGAACTGAAATGATGATAGTTTAATACTTTTAAATGTATGTATGTATGTTTATGTCTTAGTATTACGGTACTGTAATTTAATGAATTCGCGTTTTCGGTAAATTTGTGGCGCGTGATCTTACTAGAATGTGGCAAGTGTATGGTTCGAGCAGCAAAAAGTGAATAATGGATAAACTGGATTAATTTTGATATTATAACAGACCAGTAAGCTACCTAGCAAGATAACGTATCCTGCTCGAGATAACAGTGTAGCTATACCACCTGATTTGGTATTTTCAACACAATATTAGAGATCAGTTTAGGGTGAGTCCAATTTGTGACTGCTTTTTCAAAACAGAAAAAAATATAACATGTCCGGATGTAAAACTCTCAAACAATTTTTTTAAGTGAAAAATTTCAAACAAAACTAAACTTATTTATTTCACCAGTTTGTCGCAAAACCTGAATTTAGGAGTACCAATTAACTTGGAAGACGGATTTCATATCAAAAAATGTCTAAGATCACAAACGCACAAGTTCGTGCTCACGTTAAAGATATCGTTGAGTACTCAACCAACACTAAAAAGAGAAACTTTTTAGAAACTGTTGAATTACAAGTTGGTTTGAAAAACTATGACCCACAAAGAGACAAGCGTTTCTCTGGTTCTTTGAAATTACCACAAGTCCCAAGACCAAACATGTCCATCTGTATCTTTGGTGATGCTTTCGATGTTGACCGTGCTAAATCCTTAGGTGTTGACGCTATGTCAGTTGATGACTTGAAAAAATTGAACAAGAACAAAAAATTAATCAAGAAATTAGCAAAGAAATACAACGCTTTCGTTGCTTCAGATGTTTTGATTAAACAAGTTCCAAGATTATTAGGTCCTCAATTATCAAAAGCTGGTAAATTCCCAACCCCAGTTTCTCACAACGATGACTTATACGCTAAAGTCAACGAAGTCAAATCAACCATCAAATTCCAATTGAAAAAAGTTTTATGTTTAGCTGTTGCAGTTGGTAACGTTGAAATGGAAGAAGATGTCTTAGTTAACCAAATTGTTATGTCTGTTAACTTCTTAGTTTCCTTATTGAAGAAAAACTGGCAAAACGTTGGTTCTTTAGTTATCAAATCTTCAATGGGTCCATCTCACAGATTATACTAAATAACCAAATTTTGGGTCTAGAAAATATGATTTAATTAGTTTGTATAATTTATAAAATAATTTTAAAGTATTTAGTAAAGTTGTAGCCGGCAAGACCCGATAATAACTTCTAGAGATCAGGATTATCAGATATATACACTTTGTGCTGTATGATATACCATCTACTAATAGAGCAGGTTGATTTGAACTCGTTAAAACTATTCTTGGTTGGTTTCTTAACATATTTTGCTGTCTGACTATTTTCTACATTTTAGTATATTTAAATCTACAATATATCTATGATATATATTCAAAAAGGCTGTTTAATGAGCGTTTGAGATGTCTGATTTACCGATTTTGAAGCAAACAACCACATTCACAGATGACGAAGAGGAAAGGAGTCTTTGTGATGTTGAGTTGGGTGGGTTTTTGAGTAATAATGACATTGATGTTAATGAACTTGATCCAATGGTGGGGTTGAAACTTTTGAACGATACTGTGGTTGCACTGCTGAAAGAGAGTAAAGCTACGTTTTCCCTACCAAGTCCTGGGTTAAGTAGCTATGGGAGTGCTTGTGGTGAGAGTGATAACGCCTGCTCAGACGAGAACAGCAACCTTTCAAATGAAACTGACATTAATGAGTACCCTTTGTCACCAAGAAAGACCCACAGACAGCTGTCCAATGACCAGACAATACTGGAAATTGATAAGAATAAACAAACACTGGCACAGAATGAAATCTTATCCAAAAGATTCTCATTGACATCAGATCCTGCAATTAATTCAACCCAATATCTTGAAAGAATCAATAAATACTGTAAATACTCCACAGCAGTTTACATCACAGCCTGTTATTACATTTTTAAGATCATCAAAGTTCATAAAGTGATGCTACTAACCAACTTGAATGTTCACAGACTTTTAATTACTGCAATAAGGTTGAGCTGTAAAACAGTTGAGGATATAAATCATAAGCAACCATTTGTGGCCAAGATAGGGGGGATAAGTACCAAAGATCTACTGTTCCTAGAGATATCTTTGTTATTCCTACTGAAGTTTGAGTGTCAGGTGGATCCAATCAAGTTGAATACATTCCTATGTGACTTGAAGAAAATAGTTTATTTACATTGACTGCTCATTTCACTGGTCATTTCAAAATCCACTGCTTAATCCAGACATTATTGTGTTTGTGATATGGAACAAATGGCACAGCTGGAAAGAAAAGATAGATTTAATGTTTCATTTTTGTGTCAAGCTATTTGTTCTACTTTTGCTTGAGTTGATAATACTTTTATTTATAAAGAAAGCCATCCTTGTGTTATTTTGCTTTATGATTAGAAAACTCATATTCAGAGCGTTTGTTGTTTTTGTTATCATTACAGTTTTGTTTCCCTGAGTTTCTATTTCATCAAAAACAAGGAACAAGAGAGAAGAAAATGTTGGACTCATTAATAATAATAATATTTATGCTCTTTTATCAAACACAAGCAACCCTCTTTTCATTTGAAGATAAAATATGTCAATCAACAGCTAGTCCGTTAGTTCCATACACTGGATTTAAAATTCATAGACAATACGTTGTTAAGAACTTAAAACCACCAATGTTACATTTTGTTTTGTTATCACATTGTACAAATGGAAGAGTTGACTATGAAAGATTATCAAGAACAGGTAAAGAAACTGATATTGAATGGGAAAAACCGGTTTGTCTATTGTTTCCAACAGACGAAGAGATGAAAAAACAAAATAACAACACAATAATTTCTAAATTGAATAATTTTAATCTAACCAAAATTAGTGAAATCATCAATAATCCAGTTGATAATGCAAAATATTTAATCAAAAGCCAAAAATCCAAATTAAAAAAGAAAGCTAAACAAACATTCAACGATTTTATTAAAAAGATTTCATCAAAGGTTCGATTTATTGAGTATACTGATGATTCATTATCAACAAAATTAGAAGACTTGAAATCCTTTGATTATTCAAATTTAGATTTAAGTAATGAATTAAACAATTTAAAGTGCTTTAAATTAGCGAGAAGAAAAAAATATGCTCTTAGAAAACTAATGGTTTATGCACCATTTTCCTGGGTTGGTGGTATATTTGAATGTGAAGTACCGCATGAAGTCAAAGTTGAGTATTTGAAGAATTTGAAAGATTCAAATGATTTCCTAAAGAATTTTAATTTCAAATGTAACAGTACAAACTCAAAGCCTTTATTACCATTTATTGCTGATGATTTGGGTTCTCAGTGGATTGAAAAAGAGAAAGGCGTTGCGTTTTCTCAAAGAGTTCCGTATCTTTACACACCAAGTTTATTGGATTTTAGATATGGTAAATCAATTGATTCACTAAGTTTGAATAATGAATCAAAACTTTCAGTTGAAAACCAATTTAAAAAAGTTGGTATTCCATTGAATAACTGGTTTGAAGAAATTGAGATCAATGAAGAATACAACTATACCGATTATGATATTGGAATTTTATCAAGAACCATGACAACTTCTATTAATTTTATTAACGACCTTTTGATCTCTACTAAAAACGATTCCATTTTGAATAATTATGACTGGAATAAACCAGAGTTATTTGGTTTGTCAAGCATTGAAACCGATAAACTTTCAATAGATTATTTAGAACAAAAATTTTTAAATCTACTTCCATATACATATAAGGAAAAGAATGTGAATTCAAGTTTTTTAAAAGTATTGAGGAATACTCAAAATCTATGGGATAATTTAAAGTTAACAAAGGAACTTTTTTCCTATGATATTATGAAATAGAGGAAATAATGAGTAAATTTAATGAATTTGAATGAATAAATGTTTATTATACAATATATTTTTTCCGTTTAGTAAAACATAAAAATGAAATGAAGGTGATAATGAACTAGCATTATATATGGTATGATAGGAATTTAAATCTTAGAATAATCAGTATCTTCTAAATTCGTTGAAAATCTTGCTGTACTGTTATTGTTGTTATTCAAAATGAAATCTTGACTTTGTAATGCTTCATTGTTATTTGGATTAAATGACATTTGTGAAGAAACCATTGAGTTCCTATTTTGTTCCTGAGGATCCAATGTTCGAGAATTTGATTCTCCAATTATTGGAGTTTCAAGCTGGTCATTTGGCTGTGTAGACTTTGATTTCGATTTATTTCTTTTTAATGATTTTCCTCTTGTTAATTTACGTACTAGTTTACTGAAAGATTTGTTTCTTTCAACTTCAGCTTCTTCTTCATTATAGTTTTCTTTTTCGTTTTCAATATCATCGGTGAGCGATGAATCTTTCAAATTTTCAGCTTCTTGTAATTTACGGATTTCAGCTTCCCAATTTTCATTATGATCTTTTGCAGCTAATCCTAAAGCTAACAGTTCTGCAGTTGGACCTTTATTAGCATCTGCATGAAAACTTCCTCTTTGAAACGATGTTCTATCATCTTTCGCAGGTTTGAATCTTGTATCTGGATTTTTTGAAAAGAAAACCATTGAACATAAAACTAAAATCATCACTAATAAAATTAATGAAAACGCAGCATTTAAAACAAAGAACACCCAGCCCATGATTGAAGCAACTGCACCTGGTTGTCCATATATATTTGAAAAGAATGTGAATAGGAATGAATTAACCGTTGTCACTGTCTGAATCAAGATATTCAAAATATTTGTTGAACGATCCAAGTAAGGTTGATAATATATCAATGCACCCATATAAGCCATGTCAATAATCCAAAAAACCATTGCTTGAGTTTTACCTGAATTTTGACAGAATGAAATGAAAACAGCTTTGATAAATGTATGGATTAAAATAACACCACCCCACCAGTATTTATTTGCATCAAACATTGTATAGAAAAATCCATATTTATCTAAAACTCTTTGGTCACCGTATAAAACAGCAGCTGGATTTTTATGACTTTTGATTGAGCTGTTAGCAAATTTGAAAACTCTGAAACAAGTCCAACTCAATATACCTAAAGCTAGAATTAAGAATAAAACTGCTAAAACAATGACAGCAGGAGAATCTTGTTCAACAAATTCCCAAAATGATAAAATAACCAGTTGTGTAAATCCAATATAGATATATCTTGATAAGGATCCCTTTAAAACAACTTTCCAGTTATTTCTAAAATCGAGAAATCTCGTATTTTTAATCCAACCTGCTTTGATCATAACTTCTGAACCATACTTGAAAACAAAAATTAGTCCAACTAAGACATAACCACATAACACGAAAAATGTGAAACCTGTAACAACCATACTTGTGATTTCAATATTGGCTTTATAACTCAGTCTCTTGATCCCACGGAAGATTAAAACATTTGAATTTCCGTATAAAACGACTGGTTTTGATCTTTTGACCAAATCTAAACCTCTTTTACCCAAGTCATAAGCTCTTTGGACCAGGATGTTGATGGTTGAAGAAGTTAAATCTAATGTTGGCGTACCACCAGTTGCTTCAATATACCATCTAAAAATCTTTTGCATAAAACTAACTCTGATTAAACCCATGGACCAAGCTAGATTTTCTGCCCAAGCGGCAGCAATTGGTGGAACTTGATCAACATGTTGCATCGAAATAACAACAACACTTTGAAAGTATAAGAATAAAGAGACTGCGTTGGCACTGATATGAGAAGCAGCATTCGAATTACCGAAAGCAGAAGCGATCGCAGAAGTTAGCAACCCGATACCCGCAATAACTGCTGTTGCCCATTTTGCCCCAGTTTGAGACACGGTTTTTCCATTTGTGAAGTAACCCTGGATACAAGCTAAAGCTTCAGTTCCGTTTCCATTCATGACCGTAACTCTAACAAATGCATCAATATCAGGGACAGTATAGGCAATTCCTGGAATTTCTCTAGTCAAATCATTTGAAACATATTCGATAGAATCGATTTCAACTGAGCCAGGATACAACGGACAAAATTGTTTCCAGTTTTCTTTACACGGGTCAAACTTCTTTGTGATGATCTTGAAGCCGTAAGCATAGACATCAATAAGACCATAAATATAATCACTGATTTCTGAATTGAAATCCAAAGTATAATGTAATGATCCATCATCTGGATTAAAGATAACATCAAAGTAGGTTGCTGCTAACTGAGAGTTTTCCATGCAAGTGACCAAAGAGGAAGCACTAAGGGATCTCTTAGCGCTGACAATTGTTGTCAAAAACAATAACAAGTTTGTCCACATTGCAAACAAGCTGGTTAATTGCATTTTCGTGTTAAAGAGTGTTCTGTAACTTCAATAACCTTCAGTTGGTTCTTCGACAAGTGATTTGAAGCCAGTTGACGCGCTTTGAAAGCAATTTGGAAATGAGTAAAAATATCTATCAAAGATGAGAAATTTTGGATCAAATAAAAAAAAAAAAAAAAAAAAAAAAAAAAAAAAAAAAAAAAAAAAAAAAAAAAAAAAAAAAAAAAAAAAAAA
>JAJLVZ010000016.1:0-21754 GCA_030570575.1 [Candida] sp. | reverse complement strand
CTTTCTGGTAGGAAATCTCTTTTCCAGGTAGTTTTTCTGCTAAAATCTGGACAATCTGCTCAAGTTTTTGTTTATTTTTGATCAATCCGACTATACTGACAGTGTTTGATCCAATATTAAAATGAGGATATGAGCCTATTTTGATGTCTTTATAACCCTCAGAGTGTGCGTGTAGCTGTAATTGCTCTAGTAATGTGGCTATTTGGCTTTCACTGCTGGTTGTAGAAACAAAATAGCGTAGAAACTGGTCTTTAGGCAGTTGTGAAGCATAGTGTTTGGTGACGAGGAACTCCAACATCATTTCAAATAGCTTAGGAATCCCAGGAAGGATGTGAACATTGTGTACCTGCACTATTGGTGTCCACAAATCGTCAGAAATGTAATGCTTGCTGCTTGGTACTGGGAAAATACACATTCTTTGCTGAGCCTTTAAAGCGTCACCGCTAAGTTTTTGCTCACCATGAGATTGTCTGACTAGGTCCATTCTTTCCTGAGTTTCTGCATCCAGTTTCAGCGGTAAGTTAAATGCCTTGGCTATGGATTGGTAAGTAATATCGTCATGTGTTGGACCAATTCCCCCAGATGTAACAACCAATGAGTAATTCTTTAACATTTTCAGCCCTTGGACAATCTCTTCTTCCTCATCACCAACAACCAACACTTTCTTCACGTTAATTCCATGCTTAAAACATAGTTTACTGAAGAAATGTGAGTTTGTGTCTGCAATCTTCCCGTTAAGTACCTCATCCCCAATTATCTTATTGTTAGCTTAGTTTCTTATTATCGCCTGTTTTCGTTTGCAAACATACTAGGATAGCTGCATCTGATAGCATTCTTCTTTGTTTCTCCTGACTATTCCTGCTATTTCCATTCAATCAAATCAGAACAGCTTGAAGTATTTTATGTCATACAAAAACGATATTATTTTTCTGGCAGATTCTCATTTTCTCTAAGAAAAAAAAAAATCAGCATCAAAAAATTTAATCCATTTCAACAATTTTGAAGACTGCTTATTTAAACAGCATTAAATCGTCTTATAATTGCCGTTGAATATAAGAAGTGATAAATAAGAAAATCACAAATAACTAAAAGATAACAAAATGTCAAGTACTTTTGATCCAGAGAAAGCAGAAAATTTAGAAGATATTGAAAAACAATTTGCAGTTAAAGCAGTTCACCAAGCTGAAGCTTACTGGAACCTGATTTCGAAGTTGAAAGCTTCTAAGTTAACTCTAACCAAATATGATGATGATATTTACAACTTATTGATGGAACAATTCCCAGAATTCAAAGACCCAAACTTTGCTAAAGTCATCGATGAAGAATGGATGAAATCCAAGGTCGGTAAGGAGCGTTGGAGATTGTTCTGTGAAGAGTTCAAACATATTGAAGATTATAACTTTGGCACTTTACTAAGAACAAATGCTGCAGGTGAATACAGTCAAGAAAATAGTATTTTTGTTGTTAGAATTCAATTTTATGCTATTGAAATTGTTCGTAACAGAGCTGGTTTGAACGATTGGGTTTCAGAGAAATAACTTTATTGATTTTATAAACTTTTTTCTACCACTTTAATTTAATATACAACGTTTAATGATGGTGTGTATGGCCTGGTGCACTATGGTCATGAGTTTGAGCGTTTTTGGATTCTTCACTTTTATCTTCATCTTTAGCCTCTTCACCTTCCGCTTCTTCAATCTCTTCTGGTTTTTCACCAACAAATTCAATTTGAACAGTTCTCAAATTTGGAATTTCTTTCATTAAACTCTTCTTGATATGATGAGAAACAATTTCAAATTCATTGATATCTAAAACATTGTCCCATCTTTGAAGTGGAACTTCTAAAACAATCTTTGCAGTCATATTTGGTCCTGAAGTCAATAAGATCAAACTTTCGGTTGAGTATTTCTTTTTAGAGTTGTTGTTTGATAGTAATTTACCTAACAAGTCATTTAATGTTGATTCGACCTCAATATATCTAATATCAGTTTTTGGGATTGCTCTGTCAACTAATTCATTAACTGCAACAATAACTCCATTGAAACCAGCCTTAATAACTAAACCAGAAACAATTAATCCACCAACACTGTCTAGCATACCAATATTCAAAAAATATCCCGAAGTAATTGTGGTAAACGCAACTAACGAAGTTAACGAATCAACTCTATGATGCCATGCATTTGCTAGTAGCACCTTAGAGTTCTGTTCCTTAGCAATTTTACTTGTAGCTCTGAAGATCCATTCTTTTGCAACAACTGAAGCAGCTGCAATCCATGCCGCATTAATATTTGTTATATCGTCAATGTGACCGTGTGAATGACCTGATCCTGAAAATAAATGTAGATGATAAGCATTAAGAACTTCAATAACTGACAGTGGAATCATTGGTCCAATAATCGAGGTTAACGATGCCCATCCAATACTTAACCCTGCCATTGCTAAAATTGAGCTAACTGCTAAAGAACCAACGGTTTCAACTTTACCAAACCCATATGGAAAGTTCTCAGTTGGACCTTTAGATGCAAGACCGACTGTACACAGAGTTAGGAAATCAGAAACCAAATCACTAATTGCGTGAACAGAATCTGCCATTAGTGCTTGTGAATGGAAAACAATTCCTCCAACAAGTTTACCTGCAGCCATACCAACGTTAATCGCTAGACCAATCCAAGTAATTCTAACTCCTGGGTTCTTCCAGAACTTTTCCTTGTCCCATACTAATAGCTCATTTTGTTCGTGCACTCTAGTTTTGCTAGTGGTAATTTTACCAAATGTAAAACTGTCATTTGTCTCGGTTTCTGATTCTTTCAAATGAACATGGTCATGATCATCCAAATCCGAATAAATTTCTTCAGAAGTTAACGGTTTGGTTGCTTCCTTTTTGACTTTTCTTGGTTCTGAATGAGAATGAGAATGTCCTAATCCACCGTGAGAATGAGAATGTAAAATTGGCTTAAATTGATGAAAATGTCTTGCACTTCCTGCAATGAACATCGTTCTACTCATTGAATAAGCCCCTAAAAATCCAAATGGGCGTATTCTAATGCTCATTTTTACTAATTTCGAGTTTAATTGGAATTAAAATAGATTAAGAGGTGAATTCAAACGGAAAAAATGTAGGTCATATAAATTTATTTTTCAGATTATTCAGAATTTTTCAGATTCTTTAGTTTTTTTTTAAGTTTTGCATGGACTCCACAATTTGCCCCATTAAATACGAAAATTATTAAATTTTCAATCAATTAAATTAACGGAGTTCTAATTTAATGGATTTTAGTTTTATTTTTGAAATAACTAGCTGTATAAATTAAAATCTGTCACGACTTTCACTTTCGTAAAGAGCTTAGAGTCTCAACTTCCATTGTCCTTTTTCTCAGTTAAATTCTCGGCTAATTCTGGAGCGATTGGAATTTGTCCAGCATTAATAACTGCTGCAATAGTAGTCTGAATAGAAACCAGCTGATCTGCAGGTGGTGGTGTCGTACCCTGTGAGTCTGTCAAGCTGTTAGCACGGCACTCATTGATGAAAGCAATCGGTGTTTTGATTGGTGTACCAACTGAGGGTGTAGAAGTTTCGGAATTGAACTGCTGGGGTGTGGCGCTACCACTTGTACCACTTGTACCACTTGTACCACTTGTACCACTTGTACCACTTGTACCACTTGTACCACTTGTACTTGTACCACTTGTACCACTTGTACCACTTGTACCACCTAGTAACATTGCATTCAATCTCTTTTTGCTCATTTTGGTTTTACTAGTACCATCAACAACTGGTGGTGGAGTATCACATATTGGTTCAAACTTGAATACTAATTGTCTCAACTTATTATACTCCTGCATCAGCATCACATTAGCACCACTTAATTTCCTTAAAAAGAACTTAATCTTTGCAATGTTATCACTTTTGAAATCATTTCCATCCCATTGCAATTCTTCATGTAGCCTTGCCCTGAATTTAACTGCATCACTATAAATCTCGCGAACTAAACACAGTTCTTCAGGTAATAATTCCAATGACGATCCCTCATCAATTAGTTTTTCTAATTCTTCAATTTTAGCGCTATCGTATTCCTTTGGAATTGTTGACCTATAGTCACAAATTGGACATATAAAATTTTGAATCGTCTTGGATTGTGCCTTGCCATACTTCAAACAGCGACAGTGATACCACTCATTACACTTATCACATTCAATCATCACTCCAAACTCCATACGACGACAAAAACAGTATATTTTATGATTCTGTTCTTCCTTAAGATTTTGAATAAAAACATCTTCGCTATCAAAACATAACTGATCAGCTTTTAAAATATTCTCTAAATGTGATTTCATAACTGTGAAAGGTGCATTGGTTTTACCAAATAATCTCTTGATTCGTCTAAGCCAGTCTTCGGCTTGTCTGATATAATTATCTAACGGTTCAACTGGACAAGTTGGTAATAATTGTCTTGATTTGTCAAGCGAGTCTTTAGCAAAAGAATATGTTGGTCTTTTATCATTTTTATCTCCTCTATAACTACCAATGATTCTATTATATAGCTCTCTATCAAAATTTGCATCATTATTTTCCTTCAAAATTTGAAGCTCTCTAATCATCTTCAAGTCCTCACTATTCTCTCCAATCCTTTTATATATGTCTAAACATATATTTTTAGACTTTAAATGATGTTCTTTGATATCTTTGATTTTATGATAAACTTCTTGTTCGACCGGTAAATTTTCACATTCGTCAATTAGCTGGTTAATATCACTGATTGAAAAGGTTGTCAAGTTTGAATAATGCTGTACCTTTTCTGTTAAGTATTTACCCTTAACAACTTTATCCAATAACTTATTCATAATGTCAACATCCCTTAAGCTGGAATATTTGTATCCATCTTCCAGTAGTTTATTATACTCCTTTAGCCCAAGATGATCTTTTTCGAGTATTTCATTGCTTTCTTCAATCCACGTTAACCGTTTAACAATTCTATCCAAAAATTTAACAGATTTCAAATCAACTCCAAATGATTTTCCTAGATCAATCATATCATTGAAATCTTCAATTGAATGTTTGTTATCTGAGTTGAGAAAATTTCTGACTGTATTCTCATAAATATATATTTCGTTGGCAAATTCAATTAGTTGATCTGTCTCCGGGCATGTAAAATTCAAATTTGTGACTTCTTTAAGTAAATTATCAATAAACTCTACCGAGTATAGTTCACGTTCTTCATTGCTATTGATGTCATTTTCTGATGTACCGTTCAGTGCTGATGTAATTGGCCTCTTATTTCTTGTCCTGATTTTTTGTTTTGCATTCAAAACTTCTTGACATCTTTCAATCAAAACATTTGCATTTTCTAAATAATCTTTTAATATCTGAGCTTCTGGAACTTTGTTCACCATTTTTTCACTTTCAACTAATAAATTCTTCAATACTCTAAATGGTGGTTTACAATCTCCATTTAGCGCTTCATCAAATTTAACTAGCCATTCACTTGATGACTGTGATGATGAATTTAATAATCTTTCAAAACTTTTCAGTTTTTCATCACTATGGTATGTATGAAATTCAATCTTGAATTCTTTATTCAACTCGATTTCCTGGTTTGATACTTTCTGAAGAAAGTTTCTTGGCTCTAGATTGAATGTGTCATAGCCACTAATTAGAACAATCTTTGAAGGAAAGCTATTTATCAAAATATCATCAGTGATATAATCAAATTTGTTATTAACCTGTTTGATATGTGGTAATTTACTTTTGATTAGTGATCTTGTTTCAAGTTCTTCCTCCAATAGTGAGTGAAAAATTGGTTTAATTTGTTTTAGTAGTTCAGGATCTTTGCAATCTTCTAACAAATTTGTCAAGATTTCAAAAGTTGAGAAATTCGGTAAAATCAACTGAGTTGCAAACCATCTTTCTGCTTCAATTGCAACATCAAGCCATGATTTTGTAGCAAAGTTGACATTTTCAGTTATTGAAAATCCTAAGGAAACTGAGCTTGAGTAGCATTTTTGTGCTTTAAAAATGAATTCACCTGGCCTTTGCACTGCACAAAAAAATTCTATATTTGAGTCTCTTAAAACCTGTGGTGAGATAAATAAATCACTATTCAATCTGATTGCATTTGATCCCGGTGTATGATCATACATTTTATCAAAACTTGGGTTCGTTGCTGGTGCTCTGGAATAGTTTGAATCGCCTGATAAGATATTTTCCAAGATCTCATCGCCAATTGCTCCAGGAAACATTGTTGATAACTGTTTTTTCGTTTGATCTTTCGCTTTCAAAAGCAGATCTTTTAATAATTGTTCGAACTTATTAAAATCTTTTGGTGCTATGAATAGCTTATATTTTGGATCACCTATATGGTGATAATCAATATTTGGTAGAAAATGATCCTCAACACCCCATGATTTTGTAGTGAATAACATTGAGATATCTAATGATGGGCTTGTTAGTTCTTCGTGTTCCCCTCTAAAGTATCTGAATATACCATGTTCATTGAGCGGTATGTTATTCAAATTCCATGGATCAAAAACTTGCGAATCAACTTTATTGGATTTACCATCAAGTTTACAAAACCCACTTCCATGAACTTTTGTTGGCAAGCTGACTCCCGAGAGTATTTTTAGTTCCTGCAATGTTTTTGATTGTTTTGATTGAGCAAAGGTATAAAACTCATTGATTGCATGTCGTATATGTATATCTTGGGTATTGCTTTCACACCATTTGCTTTCAAAAACTTTATGATAATCATAGAATTCATCAATGGAAATTGAATCTGATGATTCAGCACTGGGGAATGGGTGATCCAGAACACTCGCTCCTTCATGCCAGTAGTTATAGTCATAGTTTGGGTAGGTATAATCATCATTCTGAGAAATCCCTAGTTTTTCCTCTGTAAACGATTCAAAGTTTGTTCTGAAACCTTTTGCCTTTAATACATCCCTTGATCTCTTGAATGGGTGTCTTGAGTTTGAGACCATTGTAGCAAAACCCAAATCTTGCAACAGTGAATCAATCTTTCGATTTTTAACTCTTACTTGATTGATTTCCTTTCTGCCTTGCTTATCGCACTCACTCGAAGAAATCGTAGAATCTTCTAGTGGTCTTTTATTAAAATCATTAACTTCATTTGATGAGTCCATGGCGATTCGATTCTCATATAAGTCAAACTGGTAAAGTACTTTTTGATAGGCTGATTTCAATGATGATGATAAGGATGTCATAATCCTGCCAGTGTAGCCCAATTCTCTGCCAATTAGTGCCCATAGTTTCTTAGTACAAACCAGATCAAATCCTCCTTTTGATTGTACTGATTTCCGTAATTTATACAAATCCAAGATTCTTTTATCAATAGAAGGCAGCCTTTGTAGTGGTGTTTTATTCATCTTATGAAATTGTAATAAGTCTTTATAGAACACAATCTTATCATCATATTCGCTTGAGTTATGTTTTAAAGTTTGCTTCACAGATCTAAATTTCAAGCAATCAAGGCTGAGATGAAACCCTGGATTCCATTCTTGCGGTGGTACAACTTTCACTGCCCCATATTTTGTTGCAAATTTCTCAATACTTTCGTAAAATGTAATAGGGTCTTGAAAGTGCTCTTTAGTGGGATAAAAAGTTGGAATAGATTGCAAATCATCACTACCTTTTTCCAATACATATCCTAGTGATAAATTCTCAACCACTTTAAGTGTATCTGGTCTTGGTTGCATTTGATCGGTAAGTTCTTTGTTTTTACTCAAAAATGATCTGTCTTTTAAAATATCAATTTTTTCAAGGGTATCATAATTATCTTCTTTCTCTTCCTCTAGTGTAGAATCTTGACCTTTCGATTCATCTTCAGTACTATGGTTTATGCTTTTGACTTCTGTGTTCATTAGTGCACCCTCTGACTGCTGTTGAATATGCTCAGCGGTGATGGTTATGATATTTTTTTCCTCCTTGAATGGAGTACTCTCGCCTATATTTTCAGACATTGAAAACTGATCAGACTTATTATGCTCCCTAGCTCTCTCATATACTTTGTTTCTGCTTCAAACTTTTCAAGTCGAGGCTCCAATTGCTTTAGAATACAAATATTTTTGAAAATTACAAAAAAAAAATCTGAAAGTAAATTTCAGTTTCGACAATCTTACTAGCACCACCGGAACTCTTTTCCTTGCTCTTTTAGTCCTTCCTCTAACAGCCCCCTAGGCAAATGTTTGTGAACCTTGAAGCAGCAATACTACAAATGTGAAAATTTTGACGTGTAATCAAAAGTAAAAAGTAAAAAGTAAAAAGTTTAGAGTTCAAACTCTTCAAGAAAGGTGCCAGTCAATGGCTTCACGTTTCATCGTTGCTGGCTTATAAGTTACGGTCGACGTATTTTTGGTTCTCATCTGCAGCCCTGTTCAAACCTCCTTTAACTTGGGAACCGTATTGGTCAACATTGTCACCATAGTTCGAGCCGATACCAGAGGAAGCTTGAGATCTGGTTTGACGGCCTGCACCAGATTGTTGCTGAATACCTGCACCTGATCCCATACCCATCCCACGTTGTTGTGATGGTTGTTGGGAACCTTGTTGATTATACATAGTATCATCATCAGTGTAACCCCCGGAACCTAACCCTGAACCACCTACACGGCCTGAGGAACCATGTTGTTGGGTGGTACCCCTAGATTGAAATGCATCACCAGAGTCATATTGACCCTGTGAACCACTCATGTTGTTTGATCTATAATTAGAGTCAGTTTGGTATTGGTCGTCATGCATGTTACTTGCACGCTCAGAACCTCTGTTTGTTGAAGAGTCATATTGACCTCTCTCAGTATTACCATGCTCAGTTGATTTATCTGAACCAGAGTTTGAAAGTTTGTTTTCTAATTTGCTGATGAACGATGACATTTTGCTCAATTGATAATGTGTAATATGCCAATGCGTAACCAGTTGATGGGAGGAACAAACCTCCAGTTTATATACCAAATGATTTGTCATTTGCTTGCTGTAACCCTGAAGCTGATATGTGTTTATCCTTTGTCATTCATGCTCATTGATATTATGAGAGTTGATTCTAGTTGTGTCAAAAGAACTCTAGAAAACTAAAAAGCAATACTGGATTTGTTTATATTTAGCTCAAAGCAACCAGCTCAGACCAATCACAGTTTAGTCCAATTGTAAAAATAACTCTAAGACCCCCATATGATGACTTCAGTAAATTTCATCACCTTTAACTTTGGAAAGACCACACCCTTGAATTGAAACATAGCAATTAAATCCTTTAAATTTGGTCAAAAAACCTCAAATCCAATTTATCTTGCTATTATGGTTGGCTATTTTCAAATTAAACTATCCTATTCTCGGGGTAGCCAAACACATGAAGCAACTTGCTCTTGAAAATAGCATTTTTATCCGTTCTCCCATCAAGCTTTCAAAATAATCGAAAAATCCCAACCAGTACGGATATTTTACACAATAACTTACTAAAATATATATGACAACAACAATAAAAACAGACGTACATAAAATGAAGTGATCATGTTATGCTTCAACAGAACCATAGCCACCACCGCCTGGTGTTAAAATAACCATTCTATCACCAGGTTGTGCATTGAAGGTATTACGTGGACCAATATTGATCTTTTGGCCATTTTCTTTGATCCACAAGTTCACACCTCTTTCAGCATCTGAACCACCTTCAATACCTTTTGGAGCATTAACACGACGTTCAGATAATATCGAAGCCTTGACTGCGGCTCTGAATTCCACATCTCTTATAACACCGTTACCACCTTTATATTTACCATTACCTCCAGAATTTTCTCTAATCGAATATTCTCTTAAAATGACTGGATATCTTCTTTCAAAAACTTCAACATCAGTCATTCTGGTATTAGTCATGTTAGTATGGACACCACTGATACCATTCCAGCCATTACCAGCACCATGGCCTCCACCAATAGTTTCATAGTAACCGAAACCTTGAGTATAGTTACCATTTTCATCATTACCACCAGTACCAAAGGTAAAGTTGTTACAATCACCTTGTGAATCAGCCATGACTTTGAATGCTTTCAAAATAACATCAGTTACCCTTTGCGATGTCATGACATTACCACCGACAACAGCTGCACCTTTTAATGGGGATAAAATTGAACCTTTCGGAATGATAATTTTAACTGGTCTTAAACAACCTTGATTCAATGGAATGTCTTCATCAACAAGACATCTTAAACAATATAATAATGCTGAATTGGTGATTGCTTCTGGAGCGTTCAAATTACCATACATTTGTGGTGAAGTACCAGTGAAATCGAAAACACTTTCTTCTTCTCCAATTTTGACATTCAGTTTGATTTTTGACCCATCATCCATGAAGTCTTCAGACTTAAATTCATTTGAGCCAAATTGACTAGCTAATCTCAATAACATTTTTTGGACTGTTGTAGCCGCATTATCTTGAATAGCATTCATATACAATAAAATCACATCTAGACTAAATTCTTGAACTAGATTACCAATTAAGGAGATACCTTTTTGATTGGCTGAGATTTGTGCTTTCAGATCACTGATATTATCACTAATTCTTCTTGAACCGGAACATCCAGGATATTGAGCTGGATCATGTAACAAAATTTTGGTGATTTTTTCTTCTTCGAATTTACCTTCAGAAACTAACAATTCAGAATAAATAGCTGCACCTTCCTCATATAACTCCTTGGACATTGGAGGCATTGAGCCGGGTAGAATACCACCAATGTCAGCATGATGAGCTCTTGACGCAACATAAAAGATAATTTTTCCATCTTTAAATGCTGGTGTAATAACTGTAATGTCTGGTAAATGAGTACCACCTGTTTCCGGGTGGTTTGTGACAATAACATCGCCAGGTCTCAGTTTACTTTCCCAAATAGCAGCTTGTGCTTTAATACAAGTTGACATTGAGCCCAAATGAACTGGAACATGAGGAGCGTTTGCAACCAATCTGCCAGTTGGGTCAAATAGTGCACATGAAAAATCTAGACGTTCTTTGACGTTAGTTGAAACTGAAGTCTTACGTAGTTGAGTACCCATTTGCTCAGCAATATCCATAAATCTATGGCCAAAAATTGATAATAAAATTGGATCAACAACATCATTTTTGACGTTTGTTTGAGTTTCTTTTGTGTGGATTTTTATGAAGACATGTGCCTTTAAAATGGTTGCAGTGGCATTTGGAGGGATAACGTTAGTTTGAGTCCCATCCGCTAAAATTGCAGGACCATTAATCTTAACACCAACTGCTAAATCTTCAATACGGTAAATTGGTGTCTTGAAATGTCCACCTTCAAAATAAACTTGTTTGTAAAACTTAACAGTTGATTCTTCTGCTGGAACAATTTCCAATTTCTCAAGCTCGTCATCGACTGAAGCAGAGGAAGCTTGAGTAGTTGATCCAACAGCTCTAACTCTAACGTCGTCAACTAAAATGTCTTTACCTTCAAAAACAAATCCAAACTCTTTCAAATGTAACGCTAAAAATTGTTCTTCGAAATCCCAAGCACCACTTAAGGATTGTTTGATCATTAAGGCCGACTCAGTACCTTTGTATCTCAAATTCAAAAAGCTTTCAAAGTAGATGTCTGATTCTTTGAAACCATGTTCAACTAACTTTTCTTTCGTACTTTCTTTAAGCTTTTCCAATTTACCTTGCAAAACTGCTTGATTTTCCTTAGTTAATATCAATGATGATGGTTCTTGAGCTTCTTCAACAACATCTGCTAAAGCAATACCATAAGCTGATAAAACTGATGAATATCTATGAGCTAAAACCGTATCAATTCCCAAAGACTCTGCAACTGCAACTGCGTGTTGACCACCGGCACCACCAAAGGTAACTAAACGATGTTGGGAAGCAATATGACCTCTTGCTTCTGTCAACTGTCTAATTGGTCTAGCCATAGCTTCATTTGCGACTTTAATGAAACCGTAAGCAACTTCATGAACTGATAATGATGACTTGTTTTCGTCGTTGATTTGTTTTGTCAATTCAGTAAAATTCTTTAAGGTAGCATCTTCATCTAGTGGTTCATTTTCATTTGGACCAAAGATTTTTGGGAAATACTCTGGTAACAATCTTCCCAACAGTAAATTAGCATCTGTAACAGTCAAGGGACCATTTTTTTTGTAACATGATGGACCTGGATGTGATGAGGCAGATTCTGGTCCAACAACAAATAAACCATTCTTCCAAAATAATCTAGAGCCACCACCTGCTGCAACGGTGTTGATATTCAGTTGAGGTGATTGTATAGTAACACCAGCAGTTGTAGTTTCAAAAACATGTTCATAATTTCCACCAAATCTGCTAACATCAGTTGAAGTACCACCCATATCAAAACCGATTAAGTCATATTTTCTCTTTTTATCATAACAAGTTTGACTATAACCTACAACACCACCCGCTGGGCCTGACAAGATAGCTCTCAAACCAGAAAATTTCTCCGCGTCAACTAAACCACCATCAGATTTCATGAATTCGATCTTTGCATTCTTATTTTTCAAGCCTGATGTGAAACCATCTAGATATTTCTTAATTTCTGGGGTTAAATATGCATCAGCGATTGCACTGTTTGCTCTTGGAATTAATTTGATCATAGGTGTTAATTCAGATGATAAAGAAATATGAGTAAAACCAATCTTCGCAGCAATTTCACCAATCAGTTTCTCATGATCTGGGAAAGTATAAGAGTGTAATAAAGCAACACCAACCGATCTGATTCCCTGCTCATACAGTAACTTTAAAGCTGCTGTGATACTTGCAATATCTGGTTTTTTCAGAATTCTAACAGTTTCACCACTTAAACCATGGACTAAGTCTGTTGAGTTTGCTGGTGTTTTAGTATTGTTTGGATCTTCTGAAAAATCTTCCAATGTAACTCTTTCATCAACCTCAACAACAGTCTCGTATAAGACTTGATGTTTTTTGATATTTAGTTCAAAAATCTTTGGTCTGGTTTGATCTCCAATAACTAAACAGTCTTTAAAGCCCTTAGTTGTAATTAGAGCACATCTCTCACCTTTTCTTTCCAATAAAGCATTAGTAGCAACAGTTGTACCCATTCTAATACTTTCAATTTTGGAGGTGTCTAGTGGTTCACCTCTTGGAATTTTAGTCTTTGTGAAAATCTCCATCAATCTTCTGATACCTTCTAAAGGGGCATCTGGGTAGTTGTTTGGATCAACTGATAATAATTTGATGACAACGTCATCTTCTTGTTTACCTGTACCAGGGTTTCCAATACAATCAGTAAAGGTTCCACCACGGTCAATTGCTATTCTAATACCCCCAGTCATCTTTGATTGTAGGGCTATATAACTGATTAGAATTCAGATTTGGGCTAGAGTGTAGGAATAATGATCTCTTTATATACTTTTTGCAAGCTTCAGATTAATCATTTACATCTGCAATCAATCCATCAAAATTCCTGGACAAAATTCTCACTTGCCACTCTTTTACTATGCATTTGCCACATATGTGATTACTCATCCATTTTGCTCGATGGACTTTGCTGGACAATTTCATCCAGTGGGTGGATGTGTCCATCACTCCAACTTTTTTCAGTCAGCTATTATCCACTTTAGTTGCAATATAGAGGCTCCTAGTTGGAGCAAACTGGATTTCTATTTGTAGTAGTTATCTTCTACATGAAATATGTTGGCTTCAAATACGCTCATATAAGGGTTACTTTAATAATCAGTGCTTTTGGTAAATATTAATAAAAAAAATTGTGACAAAATGATAAGATAGTGGATCGCTCAAAAGTCAACAGTAATTACTCATCATCAAGGTTGCATCAGCTACTTGAATAATATAATGCTCAGTGACAGTTAGAAATCTACTTTTTTGTTCTCCGAATTACCGTTTCGACTAATAGCTAACTAAATAAGTGCCAGTTCCAGATTGTACACTATTGTGGACGTTGGCTGACGACCTTCCATCAGTACATAAAACTTGCTTTGATGAATCTCTCAGAGTATGGTCTTTTATTGTGTTTTTGATTTCATCATTCAGCAGCTACGGTTCAAATAATCGTATGTATGTCGAAATATATTGGTGTGTGTAATTTTTTCATTTTTGCAATACCGATAATTCAGAACTTCAGAAGTCGATTGATGCAGCTGACCTTCAGTTATACACCAAAATTTGTACGTTGATTGTTTCTCTTTAAACGATCCCTCATTAAACTTGAGCCTGAATTACTTCGTGAATTACTCTGTCGTCCTGCAGGGAAATTCGAATGATGTAAAGCTTGTGAGTTAGCCTCTTCAGGGCTATTATTATAAATAGATTTGAATGTAGACGAAGTAGACGGCTTTGTAGCGGTCGATGAATTGCTTGACGAAGAGGTATCCTTTCTCATCCATCTGGATGTCCCTGAACTACTAGATGAGCTGTTTGTGTATTCTTGAGGATTTTTCTGTTGCTGTTGTTGCTGATATGACTGATGTAAATGTGGATCTATATGTGTAGCGTTTTGTAATGAATGCGTAAGGCTGTGACGCTTTTTCTCTTTTTCTTCTTCACCAAGCCATCTTGGATATCCTTGGGAGCCTTGATGCTCGTCATAAAAATGAACTATACTCTTGTGTATTAATGTACTCTCTGGAGAATCACCATCGTGTTCTGTTTTGATAGATAAGTTTGCTAGAGATGACGATATATTCTTGGTAGAAGATTTCATCTTCGTCCAAAAGGTTCCCTTTTCTTTATGCATTGACATGTTTGAGCTATTTTAATCAACTTTTATGCCAACTCTGATATTAAGTCCCTACAAAAAAATTCAAGTTTCATAAAAAGTAAACAATAATTTATTTATTTTTTTCGTTTTCTTCACATTATAAATGAGTTTGTACATAATTAGCTTGGTTTATTGTGATCTCATCTCCCCAAACTGCTTGAATTACATCCCAGAAAGTATCAACATAAACGATCTCAATTCCTAATTTTTTCAAAACATTTTCTTCGGGTTCTTTTGAAGTGGATCCCTTCTTCAAGAAATCAATCAACTTTTCATCGTTGTCATTGAAAAAAGATTCTATTATATCTTTTCTATTCAGCTTCGGAACCAAAACTTTCTTAATTCCAAATAACGAGGCACCTAGTAACTTTTCATTAATTCCTCCAATTGGTAAAACTTTACCGCGCAGTGTAATCTCTCCTGTCATTGCTATCTTTGAATCAACCTCTTTTTCTAAGAGCACAGATAAAACAGCAAGTGTAATGGTGATCCCTGCTGATGGTCCATCTTTTGATACACCACCCATTGGAACATGTAAATGTAACTCACTTGAACTGAGTTGCCGCAATATCTCTAAATTATCAATATTTGAAATCAAACCTCTTGATAGTAGCGATTTGATAAAATCAATTCCAACTTTTATTGATTCAGTTAAAGTTTCTCCCAATCTTCCCGTTAATTCAAGCTGTGGGCCTGAGTAATGACTTCCACTATTCAAGAGTGATGTTTTAATTACTTCAAAAACTAAAACACTTCCAGATCCATTAAAATTATAGCTTAACCCATTAACAACACCAAATCTATCTGAAAATTTAGGATGTGATATTAAATCTTTAGATGAGTCCTCATTTGGTAAACCAACGAATCTAATCAAGTCCGTCTCTGTTATATTATTTTCAAATCCGCTTTCATTATCAAGAAATTCAACGGCTTTACCGCGGCATATTGAAGATATCAGTCTCTCTAAGTTTCGAACGCCTGGCTCTCTAATATAATTTAGTATTAATAAATTCCAAATTCCATCCTCAATAAAAATTGAATCCTCTGGTAAACCATTCAGTTTTATTTGCTTTGGTAACAAAAATCTTTTGCCAATGCTGATCTTTTCTTCCATTGAATATCCCATAATTTCAATGATCTCCGTACGATCCTTTAACGGGTCTGAAATAGTTGATAGATCATTTGCGGTACAGAGGAACAGGACTTTTGATAAATCAATTGGAAATCCAATATAATGATCAGTAAATGTGGAGTTTTGCTCCGGATCCAATACTTCAAGTAATGCTGCGGCTGGATCGCCGCTCACCTTTCCTGCACTATTTGTTCCACCACAAACCTTATCGATCTCATCTAACAATATAACGGGATTCATAGTTCCTGCCTTTCTTAAAGCATTGACAAGTACACCAGGAATCGATCCAACATAGGTACGACGATGGCCTCTAATTTGACTTTCGTCCCTTACACCTCCTAATGATATTCTCTGAAATTTTCTTCCTAATGTTTTCGCAATAGATCTCGCTAATGAGGTTTTACCCACTCCTGGCGGTCCGGTGAATAATAAAATTGGTGTTTTGGAGTTTGCGAAAGATTTATCATTTGGAACTTTCTGTAACGTGGTAAGTGAATCGCCTGCCAAAATGTTCTGTTCTTTGTTTTTTTTTTGGTCTTTAGTTAACTGTATCATCTTGTTGCGCTCGTGTAACTTTAGAACTGACAGATATTGTAACAATCGCTTTTTAACATGATATAAACCAAAGTGATCATTATTCAACTGTTCCTCTGCTAAATGAATGTCTAAGCTCTGTTGGTTTTGATATTTACCAAATGGGATTTCAAGAATAATATCAAAATAATTCCTCAAGACTTGATACTCTGAGTGCTGCGGTTGCATTCTTTTCAGTCTGGCAAACTCTTTGGAAATTGACTTTGCACCATCTTCATTAAAATCAAATGGTAAATTATGAATAAAAGATTGTATTCTCATCAAATCATTTTCTTCATGATCGTCTTGTTGGGTAAGTGGCTTCAGAGACAGTCTTGATTTCATATTGTCAATAGATAGTTTTATGGATTTCAATTGATGGGTTATCAATTTCGATTTGGCTGAATCCGATGAGTTTAGGTAAAACTGTTCCACATAATGAATTTCCTCCTCCAATAAGGCAAAAATATTACTGAATTCATCCAATCGATCAAAGAATGATTTGGTTCTGATCTTTAGGTCGATACTTTCTAAATATGCTAGTTTGCCCAAGTTATTGATTGGTAGAACCGCAATAGTGATGTCAAATAACCTTAATAGATCATCAGAATTCTTTGGGTCTCTATCCTTCTTCGAATCCTTCACAAATCTGTTGACTAAATCCTTCAGCTTCTTCAGTGAAGACTGAAATTCACTTTGTGATAGTTGTAAATATAAAACATTAGATAATGGTGATAAACTCATTGCAAATCTATAACCTTGCGATAAGGAGTTCGAGTTTGATTCTCCCTTAACACAACTGCTATATTTGCTCTTAAAGTCTTTGATTTGTTCGAAGATTCTCAAACATGTCTCAGTGTATCTTGTGAATAATTCATTTGGGTTAGTTAGTTTGGTGTCTGTATGAAGCTTGATAGTTGATTCTGAAATTTCCCCCTTCTTGAAAATCTTCTCATTTTTCAGGTCTGTTTCCCCTCTAAATAAAGCTTGAAACGTTATAACTGTAGTTCCTGAGTCTTCAAGTACTCTGATGATTCTTGAGACTGTAACTATGTTTTTGGTTGACTCTTTGGAAATTAGTCCTAAAAGCAGCCAATCGTAGTGGTCCTTTACATTCAATACCCTTCTTAAGCTTCTCATGCCTTGAAGTGCTTCTGTTGAGATAGCAGGAGTTACTTCATTCTTCTGTTGACCAGATGGCTGATAGTTGATGGTTATCAAATTATTTAGTTGATCATTATCTTTGAAGTATTTAAGCAAAATACCAGCTTCTTCCTGGGTGAAAGCAATCCTATACACAATTCCTGGTATTACAATTGTCTGAGAGTGTGAGAACTTGTAGATTGGTAAGACAAATGTCGTCATTGTAATGTCTTTGGGCCTTTCTTTTTACAAAAGTAGATAAGATTCAATAAATTTCATGGATTTTTTATATTGCTAAATGTAGTTATAAACAACCCCAGAAACATTGTCTGCAGCTAAACGTTCACAAATCTCAAAATCTTCATAAACTGATGATGAGCAACGTGGCCGGTGTACTTTATGGTGAACTCCTTGGTATTGAAAACCTGAATGTGTCTTTGCTCTTGAATTCAAGTTAGCATGTCTGCCATATATTTTAAGCTCATCCAAAAGTAGATCAATTTTAGACGGAATTTCACCGAAGTTTGAGTTTCCAAGCACAATCTCATCTGGATTTAAATAAGAATATGAATCTGTGCATTCTGTGGAGTCTGTCGAATTGTCATAACCTTGAATTTTCTCTGGTGTTACAGTCTTTTTGGAACTAAAATCAGAATGAAAAATAAAGTATTTCCAGCTTCTTGTAATTAATGGTTGCCTGTACATGTCAATTATATCGTTAATACTGGTTTGGTGATATTCTTGAAAGAACAATTGCAAAGCTTCAAATTTTTCGATTAACGAAGTTGACACAACTTTGTGTTGATTTTTCAGCTCTCGCAAATCCTCCTTATATAACCTTAATAACTTTCTATAGCTCATTTCTGGTGTTTCTACAGATTGATCATAAACTATCAATTGTCACTGATTATATATAGATATCAAGGAAAATAACCAATTATTCTCGTTTTTGTTTTGGCATTTTCTTCTCGTGCTATTTTTATCTGTTAATTAGCTTGAACAGCTGCATTGTCTCATAAACTTTTCTTCATCCTTATGGTCAGCAATACACCAAGCTTTTTGGTCCTTCATCAGCTCATTTCCCCATTCAGACTCATCAAAAGGGTTCATTGACATTTTCGTGATTTTATGTAAATATGATAGATCCTCCGCTTTTGAATCTTGGACAGAGTCGATTACCTGATCCAGTATCCAGTTGTTCGGAATGAATTTAGGATTATGGTTTGAAGCAACTTTCAATCTCTCTTCATTGCTAATACCGTCAAGTCTTTGTTTGTAATTTTGAAGCCATTTATTTATCTTGCGGCTCAAAGACATATTCAACTCTTTATCAATTTTATCTTGAGGGTTCTCCATTCTCTCAACTAAATCATGTGCTAAAAATATATTAATTTGATCTAGCTTTGAATTTTGCAAGTTAATAAAAAAATGATTGAACTGAACATTGGTTTCCATTAGAATCTCAAGTAACTCTGAAATTAGATCATTATCTGTACTTCTGATTTCAACAAGTCCTAACCTTTTGCCCATTAGCTCATTGTATTTACTCAAGAAACTTGATTCGTACTCATTGAACAATTCTTTGGCAAAGTCATCACTAATATTCACAATATGTGACATTGAGTTTATGAATTTCGTTAGGTTCCACCAGATAATAGATGGTTGATTTTGAAAACTGTAGCGTAATTGATGGTCATCATGATTAGGTGTGAAACTAGGATCAAACTTATCCAGAAAGCTAAATGGGCCAAAATCTATTGATAAACCAATTATTGAAGTGTTATCTGTATTCAATACACCGTTCATAAATCCATACGCTTGCCAATATGCCACTGATTGTGAATTCAGATAACAAACTGATTTAATCATCTGTTTGTACTTTTCATCTTCTTTCAACTCTGTATTGAAATATTTCGTTTTGATCTCAGGCAGTTTAGTTAATATCTCATTAATAACATATTCTGATAACCTTTTAATGGTATCTTTATCTTGCTTCCAATTATAATAATCAAAAGTTCCAATTCGAATCCAACTTTGAGCAAATCTTGTTATAACAGCACAAGTTTCCGCTTTTTCTCTTTGTGCCCAAGTTCCTTTCAAATAGGTTAAGCTTAGTGCTCTTGCAGTGGGTACACCAATTGAATTCAAATATTCAGATATTATAAATTCTCTGATGGATGATCTAATGACTGCTTTCCCATCAGCAAATCTCGAAAAAGCAGTTTTGCCTGCTCCCTTCAATTGCAATTCAAATTTCTGTCCAGTGTTATCATTTACTATCTCAAATAAATTAATCACACGTCCATCGCCTAATTGGCCAGCAAATGATCCAAATTGAAACCCTGAATAAACTTGTGAATATGGGAATACCTCATCACTATAAAAAAAATCTTCCCCTGTAACAATTTTTCTAAAATATTCATCCTTTGGTTGTGATAAGTCTAAGGACAAATCTTTGAGAGCGTTTTTGGAAGTTTCCAGTAACTTATAGTCCTTACGCTTTGTTGGTATAGTAAACTGATAGGAACCTGATTGTATTTGTCTAGGCGTATTGAACAGTTTCGTTCTCAATTGCTCGCTATCCTCATGACTAGAATTTAGCAACTTGATTGCTGATTGAATTGTAGGTACTAATGGCTCAGCTTTGAAAGAATGAATAAATGTAGAAGTTTTGGTTATAGATTTCAATGACTTCATTGTTGCATTGCAACTAGTCATATTACGATGGTCTGTGCTCATCAATAATAATTAGTAAAATGTTAAGGTGCTTAATCAAGGAAATTGTCACCTTAGTCAGATTTTACATATGCGGAATTTTCCATCTTAGGAGGTTCAACACCCGGTCAGTGCATTTAGCGAAAAAACTGCATGCTTGGCTTTGCACCACGGGGGTCGGTTAAGAAAGTGCTTTTACTTTATTGCTTTTGTTATTAATTGTGATATCTGGTTGCTGTTGAAGACTTCAATGCAAATGGCAATGCTATAGTTCGTGACAAATTGAATGCAAAGGATGTTTCATTGGATATTTATATTTCCCAATTTCTTGTGTGAGGAAATACTACCATCCAATAATCATCACGCAATCTTCAAATATAATGAACACATCTCCAAATTCAATGATGGCAATGTGGAGTTCCCAAATCCATTCTGAAACCCGGCTTAGTTCTATTGTTACAGAATTTGTAGTTGCAATTTTACTACATTCCGGAATTAATTGCTATACCTGAATTGCTTATAATACATTAGTAGTGTTTTAATGCCAATTTTCCAAGGCATTCTGTATTTTGCACAATGTTCAGAGCTAACACAACACCCGCCCTTTAGTTTAGCGAATCCAGCTACCATAAAACATCGAAACAACCAACAACTTAGCAAAGTTTTGGTTAAATTTGTTAATATGCACTATTGGCTAATTACGAACTAATAATGCAACAACTCTTCTATTTTTTCACTCGCGTAGCCAATTATAAATGCAGATTAAGGAGCCAATACAAAGTTTTACTGCGCATTGGACCTTCCTCAAGACATTTACCTGCAGTACCTTGAGTTCAATCACATGTATGGAATAGTTATGGAATTCTCGTGTCAATTTGTAACATGGTTGATTCAGCTATAAATACTCCCTGTTTTGCTACACGAATAAAGTTCTTAAAAGTAATTGAGTAGAAATTTCAATCAATTTATCAACAGACACACACACTAGTTTTTTCTCAGGAATATGGGTTTATTCGACAAAGTCAAAGAATCAATTGGTCAAGACAAACTTGATCAAATCAAGAACCAAATTGGTGAAGACAACTTCAACAAAGCTGAATCTTTTGTCAGGGATAAGTTCTCAAAAAGCTCAATAAATGATAACAACAGCAACAACAGCAACAACAGCAACGACTCCTACGGGTCAAACAACAACAACGACTCCTACGGGTCAAACAACAACAACGACTCCTACGGGTCAAACAACAACAACGACTCCTACGGGTCAAACAACAACAACGACTCCTACGGGTCAAACAACAACAACGACTCCTACGGGTCAAACAACAATAACGACTCCTACGGGTCAAACAACAACAACGACTCCTACGGGTCGAACAACAACAACGACTCCTACGGGTCAAACAACAACGACGACTCCTACGGGTCAAACAA
>JAJLVZ010000015.1:154488-238597 GCA_030570575.1 [Candida] sp. | reverse complement strand
TATAAATATAAATATAAATATAAATATAAATATAAATATAAATATAAATATAAATATAAATATAAATATAAATATAAATATAAATATAAATATAAATATAAATATAAATATAAATATAAATATAAATATAAATATAAATATAAATATAAATATAAGTATAAGTATAAATATAAATATAAATATAATATCACACCTCACCATAGTTAATCAATAGCTGAACTAACCATTCCCAGTCAATAACTTTGTATCTGAATTGCTTAATCTTTTTCTTAACATCGGCCTTCAGACAGTTTTCAATACCGTTATTGCTATTGTTGTAGACCAGTAAAGTCTCATTGAACTTTACATCAACGCCAATGCCAGTGTCCTTACTAATATCATCAATGGAGATTAACTTCCCGCCAATGACTAAAATCAGAAATCTTTCAATTTCAGTGATTTTACCCGTATATAGCACCTTTTCACCATTCAGAATTAGATTATTCTTCAACTGATTACTCAGTACCAGTCCATTATGGTAGTTATTGACAAAGTTGTTTATGATTGAGGATCGTGCGCAGTTGAACTTAACCGAGTCACCTGAACATAGTAAATATTTCTCAAAACTCTCAAACTCGTTATTCAATTCACAATCAAATATGAAATTTTCATGTAATAATGGCCAGCCTAATGCTAAAGTTTCTAGGTACTTCCTTTTACGACAGTAGTTTGAACTTATGACCGCTGCAAATTGATAATTGGAGTATTTATTTGCGTTTTTGATTGTCACTTTGTCATCCTTCAAACTGATTAAGCTGGAAAAACCATTTTCAATGATTTCACCACCATTTTTCTCAATTAACTTGCTTAGTTTAACTTTGTCACAGTTACCTGTAATCGTGAAAGCACAACGCTCAAATATTTTCTTCTTGGTTTTCTTTATAAATTTGTTTGAAATTCTATCAAACTTGAACCACTGATCGTTCTCCATAACGATATATTCAATTGGCAGTGAAATTTCATTTTCATTGAAACTTTCAGCAGCTGTCACCATCTCGTCACCTTCACCTTCTTCGCCCTCTGGTATCAACTGTGATTTGGTTGCCTGTCTCTTCCGTACCAACGGCTTTAGGTACGCTTTGTCATACCCTCTAACGCACCTTATCATATTCATGTCGTCTGATGTGCACTCTAGACCGGTGACCTGGTAGTTGAGCTTATCGTTATTGAATATCTTCACGATATCACCAATCCGCACATCCAGCGGGTAGAAAAACCCTTCTTTAATGACTTCAATCGTGTCTAAAAACTTTACTGTTGATTTCACTTCGTCAATTATGATCCCGGGATAAAGCCTGGTGTTAAGCAAGTACCAGATATTGTTCTTGAACTGGTAGTCATGCGGGTTTGTCGTGTCTCCTGGTTCTGCTCTTAGTATGTTGGTAGGGAACGAGGTGGCGGTGAAGGAAGGAGTACCAGTTATGGGGAACATCTCGTTGTTCTTTTTCCTTCTTTTGGTGTTCGTGGCTGGGGATTGTGCTACTGGAGAAGACCTTATTTTGAAGTCCAAGTCCTTGGCATCATCGTCATCTACTTCACTAGAAGACATTTGCTGGTCGTAGTCGATTGTGTCTTCCTGGGGAGTCAGTGGTGAGTCAATATCCAGATCGTTCAGCACTGTCTCATCATTGACAGTGGTCTCTACTGTTTCAATATGGGAGGTGTCCACGGCCAGATCAAGTTCTGTGTCGTTCGCGGTGGGGAGTTCATGTTCTTGCTGTTCTTCAATAGCGGTCTCGTCTACGTCCGAAATCTCTTGAGTCACATTGCCCTCTAGCTCATTCTCACTCCTCTGCTGCTCGTTGTACCCCATGTCCTTTTTGTACTTATTCATGCTGTCCTCAGCTATGAAATTAAGCACAGACTCTTCCTCAGTTTTGTTATTGCTGCTACTTTTGTCACAATCGTCGTTGTCGCTGTTCACCAGCTCTATCTCGTCGCCCAGCGTCACCTCCACTTCCTGCTCGGGAATCGTCCCGGGCACCTGTAAGTCCTGCGAGTCGCTGGGTATCATTATAGTGCCCTTTTCTTCGAGCTCGAGCTCGTCCTTCACGGGGTTCTCCAGCATTTCCTTGATCAGCTGGCTCTGAGACTCCACTTCCAGCTCCGGCTTGCACTCGCGCAGCCTGTTGAATATTATATGGTTGTTTATGGGCGACTGGTCGATCGAATTGAGGGACTTCCAGACTGATTTTGGGGTATCAATGAACTTGTTGAGCCCGTTAGACACTGGGGTTTCCTTGAACGGGTCCTTGATCTTGTTGATCCACGGCGTCTGCGTGTCGTTGAACAGCGTGGCAGCCAGCGGCAGGCTCTTCAGGCTCTCGGGGCTCGGCTGTTGCTGCTCTTGCAGCGCTTCTTCTTCCTGCACTATTTTTTGAGTCTCACTTTCCGGCTGCGTTTCCCGCGGCGGGTGCCCGTCCTCGGGCGAGGAGTCAATAACCACTCCTGCAGCATCCTTCTGGTCGTTGCCGCTCTCCTTTGCGCCTCTGCTGGGCTGCGAATCAGTGGATTTGATCACTGTAGTGTTTATTATTTGAGTCTGTGCGTTAGCAGCGTTTCTTTACAGCTGTTCCTCTCCCCAAACTAAAAACTCACATCATTGAGAAAGTTGCTGATCACCTCGTCCTGCCTCTCGTGCTCCTCCGGCTCCATGGCACAAGCGCGCTAGCAATTTGTAAATTAAACAGCAAAATAATACAAAAACAAAAAGAAAACAAAAACAAACCATGCAAGTAAACAAGCAAAATGTCCAAATTAGAGACATTGGTTGCCCAGAAAAGCGGAATGTTCTTTGACGCAGGGCAAATGCAGCGAATGTCTAGAGGCGGTTTGTCAGGACACCTTGTGAGCGGCCGTTAGACACGGACAAATAGACAGACGTACTAATAGCGGCTAGAAGGCCCTGCGAGCCCAGTGGGAAGGCCCCCAGCTGCCACTGGGGGGTCAGTCTCCGTCCGGGAGCGGCTTGTCTGTGGGGTGGAGCTTATACAGAGCGGGTGCAGCGGTGACGGGCTCAGAGAGTTGTCTATTGGAGTGAGAATTTGCAACGCAGAGTTCAGGCCGTGCGCCAGCTTGATGCTCAGCTATGGCTTTGAGCTTACCGGGGATGCAGAGCTGAGCAGGATGGTTTTGCTAGCAGCTTTTGGACTGGCTTGGCTGGATGCCATTGAGCACGCAGTGCCGCAGTTCCACCTGGTGTACAAGCCACAGCTGTACCAAGGCAGTTGGCCTGGCCACCGGGGCATTTCTCTATTGGAGCGGGTGGGCGCTCAGAGACGCCTGGTGCAAAGCACAGTGAATCAGCTGCTAGAAACCGGAAATTTACAGCCATTGGAGGACATTCTTTACACAAATTTGCACCCGCTGTCGTTAGCACCAGTTTTCCAGTGCGAGCCAAAGTTAGGTGAGACGATCGGGCACTGCTTCCCGCTATTGGCAGCAGTCTTAGCTCTAGGTGCAGGCAAACTTGACAGAGCTGCTGATATACTATATTTGCTGTTCAGAGTCTCAGACGAACAAAAGAGGGTGCCAGTCGGTATACTACTATCGAAATTCATGGACCCCCGCCACAGGAAGCCCATCAAAGCTCTGCTTTTTCACCTAGCAGGGAACTCCCAGTGCGACAAGCGGCAACTGCTCGAATCAGGCAACTTGGAACTTCAGTTTCAATCTTTTAGCTATTTATACGCAAAGCTATCCTTCTCACATTTGCCCCCAGCTTCACCACCACTACCTAAAATACTCAAGCCAACTTATTTGATGGAAACCCTGCGAAAACTAATCATCCTATCAACCATCAAAGCCTGTGACGACCACTCACTGATCACATGCTATGAATACATCATAACATGCATTGTTCTATTGGGTCCTTTGCATGTTAAGACGGTACGCATATTCCACTTCTTACTAAACTTCTATAAAATTCAGCAGCAGCTACACTTTGTTGGCATTGTCAACGAGCAATCCAGGAACCAAACGGTTTTGTCCTTCAGTATTGAGAGTTTGGATGTGCTCAAAAAGAAGTGCTTAGAGCTAGCGAAGAAAGTGGCCTCAAACTTTGACAGCTCCATCAACGACCATACGAGAAACAATGAGCTATCACAATCCTTCTTTACCAGCAAGCCAATCGTCTTTTTCAATAAGGACACTAGTGGATTGGATTTAGAGCTTGACTCAGACAGAAACTTTGATGGCCGAAGATTGGCCAGACAGCTGAGTTTATCAGAGGAGTTTGTCCATCTATGGATGGACTCTCATAATAACTTCATTGGAGAGATTCCAGTACCGGTCAGCAGTTTCATTGCAAGCGCACTTTAGACGGTCAACAGTTTTATTGAAAGCGTACTTAGGTATACAGTCAATATAGCGAGAATTCATAATAAAGTGATAACAATAGCTATGATATCACAACTCTATAGGAAAATGAAAAACACCACTGTTGGCATCAGCAGTAGAAGCGCCAGCTCGGTTTAGTGCACCTCTTTTTTCGAGATTTTCATACAACTTTCTCGATCTAAAGTGTTCATACAACACGGAGTGTGTTGTATCCTTCAAATCCTCTAAATGTGAACCAAACAAAACGTTTTTCAACAAGGTAAAATCACAGTGGTCAACGTCTTCAATTTTAAAGTCACCCCATGGATACTCTCGAACGTGAAAAGTTTCGTTACCAATGACTTTTTTGGTTAAACTGCCTGAAACAATAAAGGGCAACTCCACTTCAGCTTCGTTATCATCATCCTCATTATCAACTGCAAAGTCATAGATTGGAATCTTGTTGGCTTTGATATCCTGAGAAATCAAGGCCTTATTTAGTGCAACTTCGTCTTCATTCAACGTATCAGCTTTCGAGATAATAGGAATAATATTAACCCTTGTTGACAACAGCTTCATGGTTTCGATATCCAACTCTGTCAATCCCTTACTGGTAGGTCTGATAAAGTACAAGCATGCATGGGGTCTCCCGTCTTTGAACTTCAAGTCTCTTTTGATCTTGTACTCATACTTTAAAACGTCATCAAATTGTCTTTCTAGGTACTCAACTAGCTTAGGTATGCAATCTTCATTGTTGACGTTACTGCCAAAGCCCGGTGCTAAGATCAAGTCAAGTGAGATTGGCGTGGAGTTCTGCTCAGTGATGTTCACGTGCGTCTTGATGATATTAATTCCTGGATTCAAGTGTGAGTTTTTTGGTTTGATAATCTCATCAAACTCGTTCTTGATAACTTCTCTGTCGCATAGTGTGTTGATGAAACAGTTCTTTCCTGTACCTTCTTGCCCAACAACTAACAAAGAGAATTCAATGCCCTTTTTCAAGTTCTTACGACGACGAATCTCCTCTGGCGATGACTTTGGCACTAAGTTAGTAACACAGCTCTAGTGAAGCCCCAAAGGTATTAAGCAAACAAGATTTTTCATAGGTGCCATGCTCAGTTGTTCCTTGCAGACTTGGTGAGAGTGAGAAAAGGAACAGAACACAGCTGAATTTCTCATTTTGTAATTTGTGATTTGACACAAAAATCATTCCAGGTCGCTCAAGTCAGAACCGGAGTCTATGTGTTTCTTTGCTGAGTTCAGTTTCTCTAAGTAGAACTTTTCATTTGACGTTTGCTCAGCAGTGCTGCTTGTGCTGCCTTGCGGTTTAGCCACAGACGTTCGTTTCTTGGAGAATATCGATGAGATTTGAGGAATCTTTCTCTTCTTGTCGGGGCTTCCGCCAGCACCATTGGTGGTATTCGACGGAGTGTGTGGCTGTGGTGGTGATGCAGATGATACGGGCGAAGCAGTGGCATGGGGACCGGATTTAAATTTGGAAAAAATTGAGGATTTCGTCTCGTTCTTGCTCACTTGTTGCTTGGTGAAGCTTGGGGTTCTCTTGAGGAAAACTGATGCTTCCTTAGCGTCCTTGGCGTCCTTAGCCTCTTTTTCTTTCAATTCTTTCAACTCTTTCTCCTTTGCGGCTCGTTCCAGCTCCTTCTTCTCCAGTTCTTTTCTTTCCAGCTCTCTTTTCTCCATCGCTTTTCTTTCTATCTCTCGTCTCTCCATTTCTTTTCTCTCGAGCTCTTTTCTCTCCTCTATTCTCTTGAGCTCCATTTCTTTCCCCAACTTCACAAACTCAACTACTTTTGCATCTGCAGAGTTATCTTCCTCGCCCTCATTCAGCAGCACACTGAAATCTTGCTCTTCGTATTTCTTGAAGTTCATTTCAAACCCAATCAGCGTATCAATCACCTCTAGATACAGGTTCAAGTCCAATTCCATGCCCAACTTCTCCTTGAAAAACAGCCTTGGAACTCTGATCTTGAGCTCGTCACATTTCACGAGCAGCAGGGCTATCAGGACGGTCTTGATATCATAAATCAGGAAGATTTGGCACAGCGAAACTTTCTCCATTAACGCAGTTAGGTGTTTTTCTAGGTGGTGATTATTATAAAAGTTTTCGTTTTCGCCAGCACTGCTCTCTCCATCCTTCCCTCTTTGACTCAGCATGTCTGTAATAAACTCATACGGGTTCATGATCTCCATATCAAAGCACAGAACATCAATCACGATCTCTTCCATTTTGAATAAACTGTCTCTCCATTTCCAGAATAGCTGGTCGTTCTTGTCGATTTTATCATTGTTCGCCTGTATTCTCGACATCACCAACGCAAAGTCATCGGACTTTCTGTGGTTCTCAAACGTCTTTGCTGATAGAAAACACGCTGCTAGCGTAATTGACAGCGGATTATACTGATTTATCGATTTCCTTTGAAAAAATCTGTAGATGTACAGCATGGAAAGGAAGATGACAGACTTCTTGAGATGCAGTGCCTGTGAGAGGTTGATGATGGTTTTCATACATTTCTTGTAAGTCTGGAGTTCAATCTGCTTAGAGATGTTGTTCTCATATGACGGTGAGTGGTTCAATTCTTCATGTGTGAACAGCCAGTTGTTCTCCTTGAACTTGATCTCGCTCGGCCAGTAGTCCGACGTGCTTCTTTGCATCCTCACAGGTACGTTACACCGCTCGCTGTACACCAATGCAATGAACTCGAGCCAAATCAAGGCAAAACAAAACATTTTTTTTCTCAAATTTCACAAAACACATATGATCTCCCAAACAGGCAGTTTAGTGGGACATGTCTGCTTATGGGACACTATGCGGCCGACTGCATGGCCATGCGGACAATTAGCTTTTTGTTAACCGAAAGGCCTTGTTAGACATGGACAACCGCTGTATTATTACTGATTGACAGCTGTGTATCTGTAGGCACTGTAAATGCGGCGATAAATTCGTTGGTGACTGACGGTCCTATCAGGTTGCGGGTACAAACAGCGACGGAGATTGTCGAGCAGCCTATGGTCGTAACCGGTAGACGTTAGTTTCACTCTCGCCCCTAAAGTTAACCCCATAACCTGCACAGCTAGTTTCACACTACAAGCTGAAGGGGAGGGATTTCCAGGTTGCGTACTACGGTTGTTAGTCATTAGGCGTTTCTGTCCGAGTAGCCACTGATTTGCGTTTTAGTGATACAGTGCTGGAATTAAGGAGGTGATCTCACTTTGTAGCGTAGGAGCAGCACTGAAACAGGTCGATCGTGCCTTTGCCTTTTACACAACACGCCATAAATTCAAAATGGATTGGTAAAGCTAATTGGTTGATTTAGAAAATCACTGATCCTGGCTGAAATCGACAATCAATTTCATTGTGTTCCTATGCCTGTGTTTGGACTGGTGTTGATGAGATTTGATGTAAAATGGTGCAGGATGGACTAGCTGATCAAAATAGGCCAACCGTCAACAACTGGGATTTGACATGCGCGAATCGCATACAAAAAGCGTTGATTCTCTGCACCTGATTTGCTGTTTTAAGAAGCTTTTGCGCTTTGCCACGCAGAACCCGGCTGAAGCACGCGGAAATGCGCTGGAATACGCTTTTTGGGCCGGGCAGATCGCTGTGGGATCCAGCGTTGCGGTAAATGGCGAGCTAAGCGACGGAATGTGCTTGTTTGTTTACCTTTCGTGCTCCTCCTTGCTACCAGCTAGAGCGAGTCGAAAACAGGCCAAATCCGCACATTAACCAACCGCAAACAGCAAACAGCAAAGGGCACTGGGCACTCGGCACTTGCATACCCTATTTGGTGCCCTTCACCTACTCAGTGCAAATTGTTGGGCTGTAGATAATAAGCTTTGGGGCGATAAAACTTTTACCGTAAACGAGATGCACAGCAGGCAAAGGTTTTTTTTATTGTCCTTTTCCTCTCTTCATCTCCCAATCCCTTTACTATTTATAGGGCTAATTAACAGTTCAGTACCCGTGCGTAGGTTAGCTGCATAGGCTGCTTAGTCCACTTAGAGATTAGTGCGATTCACAGAGTTAAGTTGATCTTGTTGCGTTTTTCTCTCTTTGTTGGAGCTCCGTCCGGTGTGCTCCCCCTGAACAACAAAAAATAGTACCCACCACCCATCTCTAGTCGTATCCGTAATACATCTGAAACTGTATACCCAACAGTTTGGCGTTCCAGTTTGTGAGATGTTGATCGAAAACCAAAGCGAGGAGCAGGCGAGTGCGGCATTAAATGCACGTTATTGCGTTTGTGCGCATGCCCAGACCGCAAGATGCATATACGCGAAAATTGCTGCGTGACAACCAACCAGCACACTAAAAATTATCATTTAAACTGAACAATTTCCCTGACAATTTTATATTGACTAAATTAGCCATATATCAACAATAACATCGGTATAAACACAAACACCCAGCAACAACAGCACCACCACCATATCCACGGCTGCCCCTGTAATAATATTTGTATCTTTATACCCGATAGTAAAGGAGAAGGAAGTGATTTGAAATGTCATTGCCTCCAGTTGTCTATATAAACACGAACAACAACCCAGAGCAGCCGGCCCAGTATGTCCAGTACATGCAGCAGCCCCAGTTCATACCCGTTCAGCTGCCACCCCAGCAGCTCCAGCAAATGCAGCCAATGCAGCACGTCCAGCAGGTGCAACAGATACCCCGAATGCAACAAGTACCACCACAGCTGCCGCAACAGCAGCAGCAACCACAACCAATATATATACAGTCGCCCCAGTTCATGCAGACGCCGAGACCCTCGATTGTGCACGACCAAAGAGCGTTCAGAAATGCCAGCAGTATCAGTCTTCCGCCAATTTCAGAAATTGTTAACGCGCAAAGACTCTCTGTACCGCAGAGTTCGCAGCCAGCCGAGCAACTCCAGCACCCTCCACAGCAGCCGGCTGAGAAAATAGTGTTCCAGACACCAAACTACTCGTCCTCTGTGGCCCCAATCACCTCTGCTCGCAAATCATCCACCAATAGCAATGTTAGCAGTGCTAGCAGTAGCCTCACCAACAATGAAGCCAAGAAAACCACCCTACCGGTGAGCTCACTGCCATCACCACCTGCTAACAGCTATGTGCCGTACGTAGCAGTGCCTAATGCACAGGGACAAACAGCCTTCTACCAGCCAGTCACCCCGCAGTCCCCATTAGACGCGTTTTCACCATACGCCACAGCAACCCCGGGTGGAACTGAAATAGTGGACCCTAAGAGAAAAGAAATAAAGAAGAGAACCAGAACTGGGTGCATGACTTGCCGCAAGAGACGTATAAAGTGCGATGAACGAAAACCAGTGTGTGGTAACTGTATCAAATCCAAACGAGAATGCTCAGGCTATGTGGATGTTTCCGCTCAGGGAAACAAGGTGACTAAACCTGCTCCAAAAATCACAACAAGACAGTTGGCTATCAAGCCTAACACTGAAATCCTGCCGAAATGAGCCAACAACGGGTTTAAATGAACTTTAATGATTAATGACCAACCTTAAACTAAACTTTACTGTTGTAGGTTTTCGCTTGCGACATAAGCCGCTCCAGTACATTACATAATCGCATTCACTCATTAGTTCGTAAATTCATTAAATAGAAGTATTGCGGCAGGCTAGCTGGCAGATAATTCATTGAATACAAGCATTGCGGCACGCTAGCTGGCAGATAATTCATTGAACATTGCGGCACGCTAGCTAGCAGATTTTTTCGTACGAGATCTTGTCGTTGTTTATGATCTTGACGTTCAGTATTGTCTTTGATGGTTTACGGTTTTTATCAACCGGGTGCAGTGGGTTAGTGGTGAGGTTTTCAAAGTACTTTTTCTTGTCCTGCACTTTGGTTGGTTTAATGCTGTTTGCAGTGGTGGTAGTGGTGGTTGATGGTTCTTTCGTAGCTAGCAGGGGTTTGTCAGCACACTTTGGGAGCTGATAGCTCGCTCTTTTCACGTAATTCTGGCAAACCTTGAACTCTGTGTCTTTACTGGTGACGGCAGAGCCTGTGATATGACTAGTGCTGGTGCTAGGACCACTGTTACTGGTACTGAAGCCATTACTTGTGCTGTTGCTAGAGCCCTTATCAGTCGTAATACCAGAACCATCACTATTGGTACCCCTCTGACTAAGAACGGAACCAGCGCTAGTGCCAGAATCACTAAAAATCTCAATATTAGAATCACTCAGACTCCGCTGTTTAATCTTCATCACATTGCCCTTATTGTTAAACTTATAAGAGCTAACCAAAACTTTAAGCATCTCATCAATCTCCATTTTCTTAAACATTTGTTTCTTGTTATTTATATTATTACAATCTTTATTGAACTTGATTATATTTTTTTCAGCAAGTTCTTTCAAATTTGGTCTTTTCTTGAAGTCTTTATTTAATCTGTCAATTTTGATATGTTTTTCTAAATCCTGGTTGATCTTATACTGGTTCAAGTTAAACTTTGCAAAATTAGTTATTGGTAAATAATTTTTTTTCTGTAAATACTTAAAATTTGGTCTTAAGCGAAGTGACAGTCCAATCAAGTCCTTCTTGTAGAGAAACTGCGACTTGGTTATGTAGCTATCGTTGCATATCGTGTGGAAAAACTTGCATGTTTTGGATAATGACAATAACTCAGGATAATCAAGAAATATCAATATCTTGATTAATATTTCCAAGGGTAAACTTTGAAAATTGAAAAAATTATTAAACTTTGAGTCCATTTGGGAGTCAAAGTTTGTGGTTAGAAAGTTCATCTTTCCCTCCTTTGCTTGTGATCGCCTTCTTTTTAGTTGTTATTCAGTAATTAAAGTAAATATTAAAGTATTTAAAACATTTCAAGGATGAAGCCAAAACAACAACAAAACAATTTTTTTAGGAAATGCCTAAAACGGCAATGTACCTAATTGGGCAGTCACAAACCAAAGTGAGGTGAGGTGAAGTGAAATGAAGTAACGTGAGGCCAGCTCAAGTCGTTGGAGAAGGTTGCAGTGATGGAGGTGATGGCTCTTGGTTTAAAGCCTGCCGACAAATAGGACACGTTTCTGACTTGACCAACCAGCTTGAAATGCATTCAAAGTGGAATTTATGATCGCATTTTAGTATTCTGATATCCTGGTTTAAATCCTTGAATTCCAGACAAATAACACAATTGATAAAGTCAGCATCAACTTTCTTCAAACTGTTAAAATAATAGTTAAAGCTATTGAACTCTCTTTGGAAAACAATCAAATTTTTCAAGTTCTTTAATACCAATCTGAAGCAATAGTAGCTTGATGGTAGGATGTGCAGGGGTATTATGGAGTCGAAGCACCATAAATAAATCCCAAATAAAAACAATCTCAATAGGTTCAAGCTGAATTCAAATATCAGCTTGTACTTGATCAAAAATAGTCTATTGTTGTGGTTGAATTTCAGAATTAAATTTAAAATTGATATCACAATCATGGGATATAAATTTAATAGCTCGTAGCCAAATATTTTGAATAAATAGTTATTGTTGAACTCGTTCTTGAACTTCAGTATCAAGATTGAATCAATTAAAAACACTAGTAGTAAACTTGAAATAATCTTGAAGCTTACCCTTCTGTTATTTGATTCCAGTTTCAGTTTCACAACTTTCAAGTCTATGAGATGGTGAAACCCTTTAAGTAGCATCAAGCACACAAACAGCACCAAGTTCTTGAGAAAGATGAACGTGTTGAACTTTATACTTTTCCACAGCAGTAAGTTCCCTATAAAGTACTCAAAAGTGGTATAGTTGAACTCATCCGCAATGATTTTGATTTCCCCAGGCGACAGGTCACCGAACACACACCAAAGCAGGAATTTGATGGAGATAATTCCCGTGATTAGGAAGAAATTGAAGCTGCAATTGACACTGAAATTGTTTGTCAAGTAGTGGCAAATATCATTGTAGTTTCTATTAATGATTGAATAACCAAACAGGATTGTTATTAGAATTCTCTTCATTTACTGAGAAGAGTCTGTTCGGGTTATTCTAGCTGTAGTTCAGTAGTTTTGGGTTGTTTGTGTTGGTTTTCTGGTTGTTGTTCTTTTTCCTTTTGATTTTTTCAATTTTATTTTTATATGTGTCAGCTGTCTGCATGTATTTGCATAAGCTCGCATGCGTCTACATAAACATATAAAGCATTTTTTTAATATAATAATCGCTGTGAAGATCACTTTGGGGCGTTGGTGTTCGCTGCTGGTATGTACTGGACTTTATGCCTTTTGGTGGTATTCCAGCTGTTCAAGTTGTCGTTCAAAACCAAACTATTAGGCATCATTTCTAGATTAGTAGTTTCCAATTTAGCAGCCCTGTTGGTTACCTCCTCTTCCTCGTTAAAGTGGTCCAAGTGAAAAAGAATATCGTACCAGGAGGTTTTATCGTTAGTGTTACTGCTAGTGGAGCGCATTTCATGGTTTAGAATTGAAAACAACTTCAATTCGTCTAAATTTGTATCATGATAATCCACGTTGTATAACGGACATGCCTTGGTAGTGGGCTCAACTGCGGACAAATCCAAAGGCAGCCCATCTGGCAATAGCTTGGACCCCAACATTGGTGGTGCAACCTTGACGAAGGGCTCAAATGGCGCCAAATATGAGAAATTGACTGGTAGTTGGAGTTCCAGTTCCTCTTGTGGCCCGTCTATGTCTAGCTCGTCGGTGAATGAAGCATCCAAAGACTCGGGAGACTTGGCGATGAAGTTGTCAATTTTCGAGTAGTTGATGGACTCAACTGACTGTAAGCTGACATTATTCAAGTTCAAATTTGAAACCAAGCTTGGTGCGGCAGCGCCTGCACCACGTAGCAGCCCACGCTTGCCATGGGCAAATGTGGCTATGTTCTCGTCTGTATTCTGCATCTTTAGAGGCTGTAAACGTGCTGCTAGGAAGCAAACTTGACCTAAAATTGCAAGTTTGGGCCACAAAACGCAAAGACGAGTACCCGTGTGTAGTTTTTGTGACTGGCCAGGAGCCCAGAGCTGCGAAGCGCCACTACGAAACCCACCACCAGCACAGTTTCAGCCAAACCACCACCACCAGCACAGTTTCAGCCAAGCCACCACCACCAGCACAGTTTCAGCCAAACCACCACCCGCTCAGGCCTTCTCAAAATCACCGCTGTTCATCAGATTCCCAACATACTCCTGCAAGTACTTGTTGTCGTGCTGCAGCTTGTCGCAGTTCTTCTTGGTCTGGATGGTTCTTCGTAACAACGAGTCCAACTTGTCTCTGTTTTTGATCAATTTCTCGAGCTGTGTCTCCCGTTCAGCGTCTGTCTCAGCCCCAGCACCACCACCAGGACCCAAGTCAACTTTTGGCTCGCCAGCTTCCGCGTCACTGCTCATTTTCAGTTGTCTACTGGTTTCTCCCTAAGGAGGAAATTTTTCCCACAACTTTTTCGCTTTTCACTAATTATACACTACTCGTCGTCGCTGCCGGCGTGCTTCACCAGGTCGAAGAACTTCTCCTTGGACACCTCGGTGATGAGCTGCTCGCGCTGGCCCTCGTTCAGCAGCTTCTTGCCCGAAACCTCCTTCTGGGTCTTATTCTGCGTGCTCATCACCACGTTAAACAGCCGGATCACACCTCTCTGCGCAATCTTCTTCATCTGCTGCTCCTTCTCCAGCACCTGCCGCGCGTTCTCCCCCGTAGGCAGCAGGTCCCGGATCCGGTCCTTGTCGTACACCTTCTTCTTCTCCAGGGCCAGGGCTCTTTTGGCCTTGGCCTCCAGCTTGTCGTTCTCCTGCTTCTTGATCACCTGCTTCTGTCTGGCCAGGATCGGGTCCTTTCTGTCGTACGACTTCAGCTTGGACCCCAGGATCGCCGTCACCGCGCTGGAAAACGACGCAGCCCCGTCGTCAGCTGCTCCCTTGGTCTTTCTCTTCTTCAGCTTGGGCAAGTTCTCGTCGTCGTCATAGTCGTCCTCCTCCTCCTCCTGGGACCCGTCCTCGCTCAGCACGCTCTCGTCGTCGCTCGACACACCGTCCAGGTCCATCTCGTCGTTCTCAAAGTCCACCTCGCTCTCGCTCAGCTCCTCTGATGAGCTCGCGCTGGACTCGGCACCCGAGCTCTCCTCCGGCTCCGCCTGGCTCGCCTTCTTTCCCCGGCCACCGCCCGCAGCCTTCCGCAGGCTCGCCTCGCCACCGCCAGATGGCACCGCTACTGATATTCTCCCCTTAGACATCGCCAAAACAGTTCCTAAACACCTTTAAAACAGCTAAAAAATATTTTTCTATATAAAAATTTTATTTTTTTTTCATTTTAGATTTCCTTTGTTTACATTCGAACGCCTTAACCAGCTGAAATGAGCTCATTGATCCCTGTTGCGAGCCGGACGCCCACCAGGGTGACGCCCGTGGGGTCTGCGGGCAGCTCACCGCAGCGGGCGGCGCGCGCAGGCGCGGAAAAGTCGCCAGAGTACTCGCCAAAGCAGCACAACAAGCTGCAGTTTGCCCTCAGCGCTAAGGAATCGCAGCTCCAGGACCTCACCAACACGTACCTGACGCTTGCAACCACTAACCAGAGCCTGCAGGTGGCACAGCAGACGCTGCTGGACGAGAAGAACGAGCTGCTCAAGCAGTACAAGCTGAAATCCAACGTTGTGGAGGACCTGCAGAGCCACAGAAGGCAGGAGGAGATCAGCATCCGCAACGACTACGAGCTGCGCCGCAGGGAGCTCCAGGTGGACAACGACTCCGCCATGTACGAGCTCGAGAGGGGCTACGGCGCCCGGATCGACGAGCTCATCGGCAGCAGGATCCGCCTGCTCGAGGCTGAGGAGGCTGAGCTGCGTGAGCAGGCCCGCGTGTTGCAGCAGGAGGTGGCCCAGTTTGACACCAAGGTGGACCGCGAGGTTGCGAAGCTCCAGCACACGTTTGAGGCTGAGGAGCGCGAGCTCAACGTGGCCATGGACGCCAAGATGGCGGATATTGTGCGGGACAACACAGACATCGAAACGAGAAACGCAGGTCTGCTGCGCCAGCTGGAGTCCCTGCAGAGCCAGTACGACCAGTTCAGCAGCAGCGTGGTGCGCCTGGAGCAGCAGCTCAGCGGTCTGCGGGCCTCGAACTCGGCAGAGATGGCACAACTGGCCAGCCTCAAACTGGTTATAGACGAAACCAAGCACTCAATCGGTGCTAAAACCCAAGAAATCAGCGAAATCAACCGTGAGATCAGCACCAAGTCCCAGCAGCTTGCGAGCTTCAATGCACAGCTCGAAGCTGAGGAGCTCAACCGCCGCAAAATTCACTACACCCTGCAGGAACTGAAGGGCAACATCAGAGTGATGTGCCGTATTCGGCCACTGCTCCCGAGCGAGGCCAAGGACCAGTCACCACTCGCAATAACTCTTCCAACCCACGAGGACGAGTTGCAGGAGTTCTCGATCAAGAACAACGACAAATGCTACAATTTCAGGTTTAATAAGGTTTTCAGCTTAACAGCCAACAACCTGGAAATCTTCGAAGAGGTGGAGCAGCTGATCCAGTGCTCCATTGACGGAAATAACGTTTGTGTTTTCACCTACGGCCAAACAGGCTCGGGAAAGACGTACACGATGATGGGAGAAAATGGGATCATCTCCCAGAGCATTCAGCATATTTTCGCAGAATTTGACAGACTCAAAATCAGTGGCTGGCAGTTCAATGTTGTTGGGCAGTTTCTGGAGATCTACAACGAAACAATCCAGGACCTGCTTGACGGGACCAGTGCAAATAACTATGAAATAAGACATCTTGACAACAACAAGACAGAGGTGATTGGCGTCACAGAAACACAAGTTAACCTTGATAACTGGGACAGTCTGCTTGATAAAGTGTCCAAGACGCGGTCGATCGGGTTCACCAACTCCAATGAACGCTCGTCGCGGTCCCACTGTATTTTTATTCTAAAGCTGAACGGTGTCAATAGCAGGACTGGTGAAACCAGACAAGGTGTGCTCAACTTTATTGATCTGGCAGGGTCGGAAAGGATCAACCAAAGTGGAGTTGTTGGCGACCGACTGAAAGAGACTAAATCGATAAACAAGAGTTTGAGTTGTTTGAAAGATGTGATTATAGCGTTATCAGAAAATAACTCGCACATTCCGTTCAGAAACTCCAAACTGACTTACCTGCTGAAGAACTCGTTGATCGGGGACTCCAAGACGCTCATGTTTGTCAACATCTCGTCCAACGCAAAACACTTCAACGAGTCGTTGAACTCGCTGAGGTTTGCAACGACTGTTAACAACACTAAGCTGAAGTAGGCCGACCCACTGTGATCTCTGCACAACACTCTGAGACTGCATTACCCGCGAGCAACCTGAAACAGTGTGTTGGTACACGGTACACCACCTCAGCTTTCAGTAGTGCGCGTCACTTTGAAGACCAGTTATTGGACGCAGCCGCACTTTAGGTTGAAACTTTTATTAGTGGTGACTGGTATTATTAGCGTGCTGTAAGAGCTTGCTGATATGACTAGCATGCTGCTTCTGAGAATGATACCAGCTCACTCTTCACATTACCAGCTTAGCGTCCTCGCTTTACGGCTAATATTATCAATGCTGGTGCACTATATTATTAGCTTGCTGTTAATGCTATGACCTTGATGTTGATATCATTATCCGACATTATTACGTTGTAAACAATAGGTTTCTGATGTCCTTAGTCTACAGTTAATTACCTGCTTAATAAATACTTCATTGTAATGCTACCCTTACTCTTACCACTATCAGCTTACTGTCAAGGTTTCAGCCTACTGGTATAGTGCTGTTGATTTTGTTAGCTTACTTTTAAAATGTCAACTAAAACTCTTAGCTGTATCAACATCATCACCTGCTGTTAACATAGCAGTCGCTGCTAACATTATTGCCGTATTGTTGATGTTACTATCTTGCTGCTGATGTTCATGGCTGCGGACTAAACCAGGCAGAGAAGCATTATTACCTTACTATTAAGATTATCAGCGTACTGATGCTCTTAGACTACTAATACTACTCGCTTACATGCTGCTATGTCTGTTGTCAACTTTATAAGCAGATAATGCTCCTAATGTTGGGTATTTTAGTCTAATGGTGATATTATAACCTACTTGATATTAAAGTACTGTTAGTATCACCGTACGGCTACTAACTCACTAGCTGTTAGTATTATCACTGTAAGGTTACTAGCACGCGGTAAGTACTTTTATTGTTGATATTACTATTAGGGTACTGCTAACCCGAAAATACTGTTACAATCTTGATAAACCTACCTCAATAAGTCTGTTGATATCGTTAGCGTGTTGCCTAACTTTTGGTTATTAGTATTACCTGAATTACCGTACTGTTACCTTGTCCTCTCATCAACTCCTGTATGCTTCGATTTTCAACTTTTGTTGATTTTACTCTGTTGATATTGGAGCATGATGTTGATATTATGAGCTTACTATTGACGTCTTTGTCGTATTGCTAATTTACTCTCTTAGTTTGGTATTACATTACTGTTGGTACTGTGTCACTACTGTAAGTATTAAGATACTGATGCTATTAGCTGCTGTTAATATTATTAGCCTGTTGTTATTATTAGCTGCTGTTAATATTATTAGCCTGTTGTTATTATTAGCTGCTGTTAATATTATTAGCCTGTTGTTATTATTAGCTGCTGTTAATATTACTAGCCTGTTGTTACTATGGCCTGCTGTTAACTGTAATATAATTAGCTGACTTTACCGTAATGCTAATATAACCAGCTAGTTTGAGATATTACCTTCCTGCTCCTATCATTAGCAAGCTGATGCTTTTGGCCTACTACTGCACTTTCAGCCAGTTGTACATGCTACCTTATTGTTTTAATAATCTGCTGGCCTCTAACCATTTGCGGCTAATACTATCACCAGTTTGATTTATCACCTGCTGTTTGTATCACCTGTTACTGTGTGTGCTGTGTGTGCTGTGTACTGTCTACTGTGTAGTGTTGGGTGTGTACTGTCTACTGTCTACTATCTACTGTGTTATGTACTGCACTGTGTTATGTACTGCACTGTGTAGTGTCTTCTACTGTTGGTTCCTGTGGTACCACCAGCTCACGCCAATGTAACAGACTGCCTACAATCATCATTATGTACAGCTATTATCTGAAGCAGCCGCGCAGAGCCCTCTATACCTCTATAAACAGTGCTCAGGTGCCATTGGCGGTTTCGTCGGTGTCGTCATCATCCACAATGCCCTGCAGCCGTCTGATGGCCCAGTTCTGCCCAATAAACTTCACGTCCGGGTCGCTGGCACCCTCAGACTTGGTGTAGCGGCGCCAGAACTTGTGGTCCTTGAAGCGCGGGTCCTCGTCGGGAAACCCACACTTCTTTCTGAGCTCAGCAATGGAGCTTCTGAGCTCGGCAGCCAGCCTGCTTCTAAGGTCCTGGGCCCTATGGCCGAACTTGAGCTCGTCCGTCAGGTCCCGGGCATCGCTGCCCAGCGTGCGCACGAGCTCCATCCACTCGTCACGGTACTTCTGGATGATCTTGTCGTCGATGGCCTCGCCTATGGTGACGCGGATTTCCGCGCCCAAATTGTCAGGCAGGAACCGCTCCAGCAGGCTGCCGGAGGCTGCGCTCTCCGGGGCGATCTTCTCGAAGCCCGTGCTGAAGATGGGCACGATGATGGGCTGCCTGGTGGACTCGAGGATCATTCTGGTGACGCCCCACTTGAAGTAGCGCATCGAGTTGTTGAAGGGCGGCTGCAGCTGCAGCACAAAGCCCTCCGGGTACACGTGGACCCAGCTGGGCTTGAACCGCCTGAGGGGCGGCTTGTAGTGGGTGCTGAGCTGCCGGACGCGGTCCACGGCCGAGTAGTCAACCCAGCGCCGCACAGTGTCCTCCGAGCCGTCGTACAGCAGGCCCAGCGTGTCGTCCGGGCTCAGCAGGCGCACCGCCGCGTCGATCGAGCCCTGGAACGGTCCCCCGCCGAACCGCACCGTCGACAGGATCTTGCCCAGGCTGAAGAAGGTGGACAGCAGCTCGCCCTTGAAGCACACGTTCTGTGCGCCCAGGCACCATCTGATCTGGTCCACGTCCCTGTAGAACCGCCACGGCAGGCACCCCCAGATGAACGGGTCGTCCACGCACGACATGTGGTTCATGATCGTCATGATGCCCCTGTCCTCTTCCACCGTGCGCTGCACCGCCCGGTCCAGGTGCTCCACCCCATTAACCTCCAGGTTGTAGCCCAGGAACAGCACTGCTTTGCTGAACCCGACCGTCGCCAGGCACGTTGCGTGCGAGAAGAACTGCCACACTCGGGACGTCCGCGGGTACTGCGCGATGAACTCGTCGCCTCGCTCAAACACACCTGGAAGCGACATCTTGCTTGGTTGCTTTCTGCCTGGAAAATTTTCTGCCTAATTTTTTCTTAGCCCTTGGAGCCCCTGCAAATTCTCTTCCGCCTAACTTTCCGCCTAACTCTCCGCCTAACTCTCCGCCTAAACTCTCTCCTGGGGCCCTGAGCTCCCCGGGACCCTGCAAACCTTTTTCCGCCTGAACTCTTTGCGTGGAGCCCCTGCAGTCTCCAGAATGAGCTTGCTTGAGTTCACTACCGTTAGTGATTTGATCAAATTCTACACATGGCTGGTGCCCGAGCCAGCCCGAGACTGATAGTGTATTAACTACGATACTGTAAACAGCGTTTGGTAGCACCGTACGTAAACGTTTGGGGGACTTTCCCTCCTAAGAATGCCCCCGCCTAAACTTTTCTCTCCCTGGCGCTCTGCCTGTGCTCTGCCTGAAAAACTTTTTTCCCGCCTAAACTTTTAATATCCGCTGAGCTCTGCCTGAGCTCCGCCTGGGTTTCCTGGCGCTTCGCCTGTGCTCTGCCTGAAAAACTGCTTTCCAGCCAAACTGTTTTGTCTGCCTAAGAATGGAGAAATTCACCAACTGGAGGGACAAAGCCACGGGCATTTCGCCCTTCATGCCTACCCACAGGCCCAAGAAGCTTGCCGGCAGCTCCCCAGCTGTCCAGGCCCTGAAACTGGACGAAATATCACACTTTCTGGTCGTGCTCGCCAAACTGGTGCTGGGGCTCCCAGTGCTTGCCACGTGGTTCCTGCTCACCTACTTCGGGCTCAACCTCAGCTGGCTCGACACAGCCTTTGCCCTGTTTGCTGCAGGCTTCTCTTCAGAGCTATCCATCGAAGGGATTCGCACCAAAAACATTTCAAACTCACTGAAACTGCAGCCTAATGACCTGGTTTTTGCCAACTTCACCAGCCCATTCGACTATTTCGGGGTCCTGGCTGCGTCCAGCACCCGCAAAGTCGTGCTAGCCACCAGCATCAACCACCAGCTGTACGCTTTGACCCCTCGTCAGCTGGTTCTCAAGAGTTTAGGCTCACATTTAGGCTCGACGCTGCCAAAGCTGGACGCCGCCACCTGCCGGGGCAAGGTGCTTGTGATATTCGCAGAGGGAACTACAACCAACGGAAAGACAGTTATGAAGTTTGACATCAGCCAACAGGGCTGGAACAGCTACCTGGACCAAATAGACTACTCTTATAAAGTGAGATCGCTCACTATCAAGCTGGTTCCCTCCTACCTAACAACCCCGATGCCAATTGCACCATGGAGATACTGGTACCGGGTGCTGGGCTGCCTGCGTGTCACAGCCAAGCTCAGAATCAACTCTGTGAATAATGGCAGGGATTTAAACGATATACGCAAGTCGTTCACCAACAACGGGAAACTGAAGATGGTGGAGTTTGACACCAACGACAAGCTGCAGCTCCTCCAGGTGTACAAGGGGCGGGTCTAATCCGACTGTCCTTATCCTATAACGTATTAGCGTAACTCTTGGAGTACCACTGTTCCCAGAGTATGGAAATTGCCGCGCCACTTTAATAATACGACGACTGGTTGGTTTCGATGTGTAACTTTCTGCCTGAAGGAATGGCATTTCGCAGTGTTTCCAGGTCTATTTCCTCGTCAAACGCCAGCGTCTTGTTCTCCAGCTCCAGTGCGTACTCCAGGCGGTCTATAAGCTGTGCCAGGCTGCGGAAATCAAGCACCAGCTGCGGCTGCAAAAACTTCAAGAAGCTGGGTTTGATATTGAAGTTGGACCGGATTTTCTTCAGCTTGATTTTCAGCTTACCAGACTTCCCAGGCTGTCCCTGTGCAGACTCCAGCTGCAAATATCCTATGGCAAAACCAATCTTGTTCTGCTTGTAAAAGTCTATGGACAGCAGAGTGTTCTTGAATACCAAACTGAACTGCAAAATAGCATTTAGAGCCTTCTGCGGCAGCCATTTGTTGTCGAACTTGTAGTACTGCGCCATCTCCTGCAGCTTGTCGTGTATATAGACGGCTATTCTCGACAGAGAAGAGTAATTCAGACCAGAATTGACCACGTTGAAGTCATTTAGTTTCAGGTTTTGCAGTGATTTCGTCAAGAATGACTGCTGTGACGACACATCTATAAAGGTTTTGATGAACTGAACAAACTCGCTGGACGTTTCATACAAGTTGTCAAGCACCGGGACACTCGAAATGAGCTGAATAGACTTCTTGGTTAGTTTAAACGAGGATAACCACAGTTTGCCGTCGTCCAAGTTCTTTTCAATGATCGATTTGTTGATTTCAACGCTCCTGTTGTTGTAGCAGATGGCCAGGCTCATTAAAGCAACCGCCTTCTCGTTGTTTATGCTGTACGTGCTGGTGCTGGTGCTGTTGAGCTCTGTTATTGGCAACTTGAAAACACTGCTGCTGTGCGTCAATTGCTGGTCGTCTTGGCCCAGGCTCGCTAGGTACGACTCCAGCAGCTGGATCTTGCTGGTTGTGGTCTGCGTGTTGGCATTGGACAGCCTACCAGTGAACTCAAAGTGATTTATGCTGAACATAGTTGGTTGGTTAGTCAGTCGTAGCGTTTTATTTTGTTTTGCGGTGGCTGTGGGGAGATGTTGTGAGATGTATCCATCTGTATATGGTGCATGTATATGCATTTTCACGTGACATAGCTTACTGGAGACCAGTACAGTCAGCTTAGCAGCACAGTCAGCAGGGCCATCCAGGGTAGTACGGTTCGGGGCTCCACACTCATGGCACAGTGGGATATAAATTTCCAGGTTGACTTTAGCACCATATTAGCAAGTACCATATTTAGCTTTTAGCTTATAATTACAGAGACTGTGGTACTGTGGACGGTAATGGGACCACAACATCAGCCACCGCTGGAGGATGACCACTACACGGCAACCCTGGTGACTATGGACTAGTAGCTGCTATTCGTTCTACACCGGTTCATTGTTCCATCTAACAGGATTTCCCATAATTGTGGGCTACAGTTGATGATTGTGGGCTACAGCAGTTGATGATTGTGGGCTACTTGTCGCCTGTGCGGGAAGCTGAGCTGGGCCCCCACTGGGGGACAAATTCCAAACATCCAGACATTTCACACATCTGCGACCGCACTGGCCGCGCCAGCCCAGGCCAACCCCAGCTGGTGTTGATGCTCTACACAATTCAGAGGGCTCTGCTGTCCAGCTGGCTTCGACTCGCACTAGCGCAAAAAGTGGATCGAAAAAAAAAATCCGCCGAAGTTTAGCAGAAATATGCAGCAGAACTGCCGTTTTGGGCATCCCGATGGACAATCCTCCGGTGCAACAGCTGAAATTTCATCTCAAAGGGTAATAAACCAAATGAGAATCCACTGATAAAGATAGATAGATAAAAGCGATAAATCGATATCTGCTAAATCATATTTTCTAATGCGTCTTGCTGCCACTATTATTTTTGTTTGACGTACCCCAGATTGCAGCGTGCTGTTTGCACCCTTTAAATCACCGATTTTGTGCTCTTTCCACTCTGTATTTTGCTGGCAAAATTCAACCTTTTCCAAAAACTCATTTCAGGTTATCTTTGACCAATAAATGCCACTGGAAAATGCCGTGAAATATGAAAAAACTGTTTTATGTCAAATTTTCAGCTGTTTTTTTTTTTTTTTTTAAAATTTTGAGTAATAATAGATAATAGAGAGAAATTGAGTCGTTAGGGTCGAGGTAGGAATCGACAGTGCAGTGGGAAATGGGCGACTTATGGACAGAGGAATATGACAAGGCCACGGTGGCGTTTCTCATAGTGTGTACGGCTCTGGTGTTCTTTATGGTGCCAGGACTGGGCTTCCTGTACTCAGGACTGGCGAGAAGAAAGTCTGCACTGTCGCTGATATGGGCGGTGCTGATGGCGTGCGCGGTGGGTCTGTTCCAGTGGTACTTCTGGGGGTACTCGCTGAGCTTCAGCAGCACGGCCACAAACAAGTTTATTGGCAACCTGGACTCGTTTGGGTTCAGAAACGTGTACGGCAAGACCAGCGAGGACGCAGTGTACCCTGAGTTTGTGTTTGCCAACTTCCAGAACATGTTTCTGTGCGTGACGCTGGCGATCATTGCCGGTGCGACGGCAGAGAGGGGCAGACTGCTGCCACACATGGTGTTCCTGTTCATGTGGGCCACGCTGGTGTACTCTCCCATCGTGTGCTGGGTGTGGTCCAGCAACGGCTGGGCCAGCAAGTGGGGGGTGCTGGACTACGCGGGCGGCGGGCCCGTGGAAATCGGCTCAGGAGTGTCTGGGTTCGTGTACTCGTGGTTTTTGGGCCGTCGCCAGGAAAAGTTATTGATTAACTTCAGACCTCACAACGTGTCCATGGTCACGCTGGGCACGTCCATCTTGTGGTTTGGGTGGCTTGGGTTCAACGGGGGCTCGTGCCTGATACCTTCAATGAGGTCCATGTACTCCATCATGAACACCAATTTGTGTGCGGCGTTTGGTGCCATGACCTGGTGTCTGCTGGACTTCAGACTCGAGAGAAAGTGGTCCACCGTGGGGATGTGTTCTGGGTTCATCTCGGGTCTGGTGGCTGCCACCCCAAGCTCGGGGTGTATCCCACTTTACGGCTCGGTAGTGCTGGGAATCGTCACTGGCGTGGTGTGTAACTTTTCCACAGGAATCAAGTACCTCGTGGGAGTGGACGACGCCCTGGATATCCTTGCAGAGCACGGTATGGCGGGAATCATAGGCCTGTTCTTCAACGCGCTGTTTGGCGCAGACTGGGTCATAGGAATGGACGGCGTCACAGACCATCCTGGTGGGTTCATCTCACATAACTATAAACAGATTTACAAACAGATTGCGTACATCTTTGCGGTCGTTGGGTGGTGCGCCGTGGTCACCGCCATAATATGCGCCGTCATTGACAAGATCCCATACCTCAAGCTCCGAGCAGACGAGGAGGCTGAGGCCATGGGAATGGACGAGGACCAGATTGGTGAATTTGCCTACGACTATGTGGAGGTGCGCAGAGACTACCTGAGCTGGGGCGTGGGCCACAGCGAGCAGCACTCGATCGCCGACAACGCCAACCACGAGGAGAAGGCCACCACCGTCTCCAACAACCTCACCCTGGCTGAGAAGACGCAGCCCGAGCAGAGCCAACTGGGTGCCAGCGCTGCCTGAATAGAACTGTTTAATAATATTACTAAGCCATTACGTAACACCCAGTAGTAGTAAGCGATTACAAAGAACAGTATATAATTGCTTACTCAGCTCACGTGACGGCGGTGGATGAAAACCAACAAAATAACAACAAAGTGATTTGCAGCACAACTTGAGACAGCAGCAGAACGCAGAAATGAGCGAGGGAGACAAGCTGATGGCGAGCAAGGACGAGATCACCGCGATCTTCAGCAACCTGGCCAAGGATTCGGCCAACAAGGCGTGTTTCGACTGCGGTACAAAGAACCCGACGTGGACCTCGATTCCGTTTGGGATCCTGCTGTGCCTGGAGTGCTCGGCTGTGCACCGCAACCTGGGTGTGCACGTCACGTTTGTCAAGTCGTCCAATCTGGACAAGTGGTCGCAGCAGCAGCTGCGCAGATTCAAGCTGGGTGGGAACCTGAAATTCAAAGAGTACCTCATGAAGAATGGCGGCTCGCGTTACTTGACGTGTGACGCCAAAACCAGGTACACCAGCAGCCTGGCGTCCAACTATAAGGCGCACCTGGACGACAAAGTGGCGAAGGACGCGGCTTTGTACCCAAGCAGCGTCAATTTGGACAATATCAACAACTCGAATTTGGAGCTCAACAGCGCGCAGCAGGACGAGGACGACTTCTTTGCCAACTGGGAGAAGAAGCCAGCGACGCCATCGCCGGTTATCTCTAGACCAGAAACTCCTACGCTGTCCAGCGCAACCACCACCACCACCACAGCAAAACCCGAGAGAAAAGTTGTCAGAAAGACCCTCAGCTCCAAGAAGAACATCCTCTCTGCCCCAAGAAAGAGCAAAGTCACTGCAAAGAGGATCACCACCGACATCGACTTTGACGAGCAGGAAAGACTGGCCAAGCTGGAAGCCGAGGAGGTGAAATCGTCCAACGATATTTTCGTCAAGCCTGCCGTGGTGAAGGAGGTTACCACGCTGTCTGCAGACACCAGTGGTGCCAGTGCTGGCAAGAGCACCAAACCGGTGTTTGAAGCCAGGGCAGACAAGGCTGTGGACAAGGTGACACCGCAGTTTGCGAAGCTCGGGTTCGGCATGGTTTCCAACGACGCAGTCGAGAAGCAGTCTGCTGCGAAGCGTGCGGCGGAGCCCAAGTACACGGGACAGGTGGAGAGCAAGTACGGCAACCAGAAGGGGATCTCCAGTGACCAGTTCTTTGGCAGAAACTCGTACGACGCGGAATTGCAGCAGGAGGCACACACCAAGCTGCAGAACTTCAACTCGTCCAGCGCGATCTCGTCGTCGTCGTACTTTGGCGAGGACCAGCAGTCGCTCAACGCACAGAACGGCAGCTCGATCCAGCTGAACGACTACTCGATGGCCGCCAACGACGACCTGGCTGCCCTGAAAGACGCCCTGGAGGAAGGTGCCAACAAGCTGACCGGCTACCTCAGAGACTACCTGCGCAATTAGCGCCTCCACGCTTTGTATATTAGTTCCTGGTAGAAAATACACTTAAATTCTCACAGATGGTCAACTGATGAAATATTTTGGAAAACATCCAGTAAGCAATTAAAACCAGTAAAACAACACGATGGCCAAGTTTGCTGTGGTTGGCGCGGGCCCCGTGGGAGCCCTGGCGGCCATCGCACTCAAGAAGCAGGGCCACGACGTGACAGTGTACGAGCTGCGTTCAGGTGAGTCGCCTTCTGCCTGGCCATACATTTCAGCCCACTAACCGCACAGACCCACGCAAGAATAAGGTGAACCAGCTGCGCAGCATCAACCTGGCGGTGTCGGACCGAGGCATCAACGCGCTGCAGTGCGTAGACCCGGTGCTGTGCGACCGGGTGATGGCCAGAGTGATCCCCATGAGCGGCAGAATGATCCACTCAGTGTCTGGCAACCTGGACTCGCAGCAGTACGGGCTGCACGGCGAGGCGATCAACTCGATCGACCGCAACTACCTGAACAACCTGCTGCTGGACGAGCTGGACCGGCTGGATATCCCCGTGCAGTTCGAGCACAAGCTGACGGCCATCCGCACCGCGGGGCAGCCCGTGCTGGAGTTCAGCTCCGGGGCTACCGCGCAAGTCGACACCGTTATTGGCGCGGACGGGGCCTTCTCCAAAGTGAGACAGCAGCTCGAGAGATGCGTCAGAATGGACTTTTCCAAGGAGTACATCGACTGCGCGTACATCGAGCTGTCGATCCCGCCAGGCCCCAAGGGCGAGTTTGCGCTCGACAAGAACCACCTGCACATCTGGCCGCGGGACCGGTTCATGCTGATTGCACTGCCTAACCTGGACGGGTCGTTCACGTCGACGCTGTTTGGGCCGTGGGAGCTGCTGGAGTCGCTGCAGACGGATGCCCAGATCATCCGGTTCTTCGAGACGCACTTCCGCGACGCGCTGGGGCTCATCGGCCGCGACAACCTGCTGCGCTGCATCCACAACAACCCGAAGGGCCAGCTGCTGTCGGTCACGTGCTCGCCGTACCACTTCCAGGACAAGATCCTGCTGGTTGGCGACGCTGCGCACGCCATGGTGCCCTTCTACGGGCAGGGCATGAACTGCGGGTTTGAGGACGTGTTTGTGCTCACCAGCCTGCTGCAGCACGGCTCCACCAAGCACGCGTTCGAGCAGTACTCCGCCACCAGACATAAGGACCTCGTGGCCATTATCAACCTGGCCAAGGACAACTACAACGAGATGTCCCACAAGGTGAACTCCAAGTGGTTTCTGCTCAAGAAGAAGATCGACTTTGCCCTGTGCCTGGTGTTGAAGGACCGCTGGCTGCCTCTGTACACGATGGTGTCGTTCCGCAGCGACATTCCGTACTCTGAGGCTGTTGCCCGGGCCCGCAGACAGGACTGGCTGCTGGGCGTCTTGCAGAACGGCGTCCTGGGCGCAGCGGGCGGTGCAGCAGCCCTGCTCGCCTGGCACATACTGAAGAAGGCCTGACCGGACACACAGACACCCCCAAGACACACCTGGGACCACTGCCAGAGCACCTACTGGGTGCCCCAGTAGCTGGCCGCCCACTGTATAGCGATTACATAATATTACTGAAAATACTGACTAAGTCTGTATATTACTAAGCCGGACCAAAATATGACTAAGCAGAGATACGCCCAAAAATCACAGCCAATGGCGCTGAGTTCATAATAAAACAACAAGTATGGACGTTGATCGTCTTTTGGTGTCGGCGGTGAACCGCGAGACGCGCCACGGCTTTGAGATGGACGAGCAGGACATGCACCGCCTGGCCAGCAACTTTTTCCTCTACTTTGACGACAAGAGACACCACACAAACGGCAATCCCATCACTGAGCACGAGAAGCAGCACGAGCGCTACGACTACTACCAGCCCATCACTGATTGGAAAATCATGCGCGACAGGCAGAAGACAGTCAGTGCCGCGATCGTGCTGTGCTTGAACATTGGCGTGGACCCGCCAGACATAATCAAGACCCATCCGTGCGCCAAAACTGAGGCCTGGATAGACCCTGTGTCCTTCTACGACACCAAGAAGGCCATCGAGGCTATCGGCAAGAGCCTCCAGTCCCAGTACGAGACTCTGTCGCTGAAAACAAAGTACAAGCAGTCCCTGGACCCGTGTGTGGAGGACGTGAAGCGGTTCTGCAACTCGCTGAGAAGAAATGCCAGAGAAGAGCGGGTCCTGTTCCACTACAACGGTCACGGAGTGCCCCAGCCCACACAGTCCGGCGAGATCTGGGTCTTCAACAGGGGGTACACCCAGTATATTCCAATTTCCCTGTACGATTTGCAGACCTGGCTCGGTGCTCCATGCATTTATGTTTGGGACTGTAACAGCTCAGGCAACATTGTCACCAACTTCAAGAAGTTTGTGCAGAAAAGAATCGATGACGACAACGACGGCAACCACGACAACCTGGCACCTTCGCCCACCTCGGCCTATATTGACTGCATCCAGCTGGCTGCCTGTAAATCCAATGAACTGCTTCCAATGGACCCAGACTTACCTGCAGATCTGTTCACCTGCTGCCTCACCTCGCCAATCGACATCAGCATCAAGTGGTTTATCATGCAGTCCCCTATAAAGAAGCACTACTACGCCCCACTGCTGGATCTGGCTAAGGACTCTCCCAATGGGAATATCATCATTCCAGGGAAACTCACAGACAGAAGAACCCCACTGGGGGAACTCAACTGGATATTCACTGCTATTACAGACACCATTGCATGGACCTCTCTTCCAAGACCATTGTTCAAGAGACTGTTCAGACAGGACTTGATAGTGGCAGCACTGTTTAGAAACTTCTTGCTAGCTAAGAGAATCATGTCCTCTCACAATTGCCACCCTATTTCAGACCCTCCACTACCAGATGTCCAGCTTCATCCTATTTGGGAGTCTTGGGACTTGGCAATTGACCAGGTGTTGAATCAACTGTTGAAAAATGCTCACAACGACTTGATTCCACCAGCATTGGACCTGCAATTTTCTGCTGCCAACAATATTCCAACCAGCACCCTTCCTGGCGCAAATTCTAATGGCAATCATGCCAACACTGCTATTACAGCAGCTGCAAATAGCTCCAATACCATAGCAGTTGCCACGGGGGACAATTTACAAAACTACCAACACTCCACATTCTTCGAACAACATTTAACTGCATTTGAGTTATGGTTGAAATACGGATCTTCAACCAAACAGCCTCCAGAGCAATTACCAATAGTGCTGCAAGTACTACTATCACAAGTTCACAGAGTTCGCGCTTTAGTGCTGCTATCTAAATTCTTAGACCTCGGCCCATGGGCAGTTTATCTTGCATTATCTATAGGAATATTTCCTTACATCTTGAAACTGCTTCAGAGTCCATCTCCAGACCTAAAACCTGTTCTAGTGTTTATCTGGGCAAGAATCATGGCCGTTGATTATAAAAACACTCAACAGGAACTAGTGAAGGATAAAGGTTTTAATTACTTCTTACAAATGCTAGTTCCAAATGAAACTACTACAACCACATCAGACCATAAAGCGTTATGCGCATTGATCTTAAGTCTGTTTGTAAAAGACTTTAAAAATGGGCAAAAGCTATGTTTTTCTCCAACTTTGGTTAACAAGCTATTAAACTACATTGAAACATCAGATAATCCATTACTGCGTCAATGGTGTACGTTATTGATATCAGAGCTATGGGATAAAAACTTTGAAGCCAAATGGGTTTGTCTGAAAGATGGAGTGTTGACAAGATTACTCAAACAGATTAATGATCCAATTCCTGAAGTACGCTGTTCGATAATAGTTGCTCTCACCAATTTTTTACCAGAAGAGAACGACGAAGAGGAAACTAAAGAAGAAATGAATATTGCGCTAGCTGTATTGAACTTGTCAAATGATGCAAGTCCAATGGTTAGAAAAGAAATTACAATTTTTATTTCAAAAATTGTTAAAAGATATCTAAACAATTTTATTGTTTTATCATTCAATGAATTATATTTTGAAGTTTCCAATTTATTGAAATTAAATCTTGAGAATGAGGAGAATGATAATGGAATTAAATCAATTGGTTATGGCTCAAGCTTTCATATTATCTGGAAGAATCTACTAGTGTTAGCATGTGATGGTTATGATGAAGTTAAATTCTTGAGTGAAAAGACCATTGATTTTATACTAATCAAGTTGAAAGAAAGTCCGCTACAGGAGGTTGTCCAAGAAATGGAAACTATATTGCTACAGAATAACCAACAACAATACAACAACTCTTCAAACGGTATAGGAAGTGAACTGATTAATGATACTAAAATTTTACCAAAACCAATCAAACTTAATGGAGAGAGTAAGATGCGTGCAGTATCTGCCAGAAATGCAGTTCCCGAGCCAAATAACAGCCAATCTTCAAACCACAGTAAATTCTCAATACTGAAAAGAACACTTTCGCTCTCCAATGTTTTAAAGTCATGGGGCTGGGGAGATGAAGAAAACCCACACGATCACCATAATTCTGGAAGCTTGATGAATATGAAGTCACAATTTCTATCAACGCCCTATGGATTGAACCCCAAGCCACTGCCAATAAACTCAACATATTTAGAAAATGAAGTTAAAAGTTTGCCTTTGAGTTCAAAACTTTTTACTTACAGTTTGGAATATTTCCAGGAACCTCAGATGAAGAAGAGCGAAGTGGATGAGCCAGGTAGCTTGGAGTACACCAAGAGAATATGGCGCAGAAATAGAAACGAGTCGATCATTATTGAGACCCAAGCACAAAAGAATCTTGCGTTGAAAAGTAATTGGAACACCAGTGTTTGTGTTTTGAACAACAAAACGCAGCCCAAAATACTCAAGTTTGCGCAGTTTGAAAGTTATTTAATTTCAAGCGATGACCGTGATAACATAACAGTTTTTGATTGGGAAGAGAGTAGGCAATTGTCAAAGTTTAGTAATGGTAATCCATTTGGGACCAAAATCACGGATCTACAACTGCTAAACGAAGACGACTTGCCGTTCCTGATGACTGGATCCAGTGACGGGATTGTCAAGATATATAAAGACTTCCAGTCTGTGGATGAGTGCCGGTTGGTGACATCCTGGAGGGCACTCAATGACTTGTTGCTGACTCCAAGATCGACCGGGTTGCTTCTGGAATGGCAGCAAAGCCGCGGTACTTTGCTTGCTACTGGAGACGTCAAGATCATAAGGGTGTGGGACGCACCAAGGGAGCTGTGTGTTGTTGATATTCCTGCAAGGTCGTCAAGCTCGATAACCTCGCTGACTTCAGACCAAGTTGCTGGCAATATCTGTGTTTCTGGGTTTGGAGACGGTACAATACGAGTATACGACAGAAGACTGGACCCACGCGACTCGATGGTGAAGCTGTGGAAGAACGTTGAGCCCAACGGGGAGCGCAGATCGTGGATTACCAATGTACACATGCAGCGAGGCGGGTTCAGAGAGCTTGTGAGCGGGTCCAGCAACGGGATCATCAACCTGTGGGACATCAGGGCGGATGCACCGGTGCTGACGTTCAAGGGACACGACAAGACGATGACCAGCATCAGAATCCACGAGCACGCGCCTATAATTGCGAGCGGGTCGAGAATGGTGAAAATCTGGAGCACCAGCGGAGACTTGATCTCGTCATACAAGAACAACAGTGGGTCGAACTATGGGCTGCAGAACAGGAGCCAGTACTTGTCGTCGTTGTGTCTCCACCCGCACAGAATGATGACTGCTGCCAGCAACTCGCACGAGCCGTATATCAGTGTGTACAAGTGTGCCGAGTAGGCTGCCCACACAGAATAATCCGTATCAGGAATACACTGGGTGTGGACAGTAAACTCTACACATCACAGAACAAATGCACGCCGTATATCACTGTATAAAAGCAGTAAAGCACAGCTACAACAGGACACAGAATGAAAGCTTTATATCACTGTATAAAAGCAGTAAAGTACAGCTACAACAGGACACAGAATGAAAGCTTTATATCACTGTATAAAAGCAGTAAAGTACAGCTACAACAGGACACAGAATGAAAGCTTTATATCAATGTATATATGCAGTGAAGTACAGCTACAACAGGACACAGAATGAAAGCTTTATATCAATGTATATATGCAGTGAAGTACAGCTACAACAGGACACAGAATGAAAGCTTTATATCAATGTATATATGCAGTGAAGTACAGCTACAACAGGACACAGAAACAGGTACACACTAGACGAATGAAACAGACTTCTTCTTTGGTTTCGAAGATTCGGCCTCCTTGGACTTGGCCTCTAGCTTGGCTCTCTTTCTTCTGTCCTGTCTGGCCTTGGACGCTTTGTTCTTGATCTCAGACTTCTTGGCCTCCAGCTTGTCGTTTTTAGCAGCCTCTTTCTTCTCAATCTCCTTACGCTTCAGCTCTCTGAGCTCTTCCAGTCTCTGGGACTTCTCGATCTTGCTAAAGTCTCTCTTCTCGTCCTTTATGATCACCTCGCTTATTATTCTGCTCAGCTGGACAGCATTCTCGTCCTTCTCATCCACAAACTTCTTGCCCTTCTTGCCTCGAGGGATCTTTGCGCCCGGAATAATCGCCCTGTTCAGCACAGGCAGGTCCAGCTCTTTCTCGCTGTACGTCTTTGGCTGCTTGGCCTTCCCATAGAGCCTTATTTTGGCCTGCTCTTTCTTCACTTCATTCTTCTTAGGCTTTCTGACTCGCGACTTTTCCGTCTGGTTGGACGTGAATCCCAGCCTGTTTCTCGCCTGCTTGTCCTGAAACACCTCGCTCTCCACCGTACGCTTGCCGTTCTGCGTCGCGTTCCGCTTTGCGGTCTTGGACTGTCTTGGGGCCATCGTTCTGGGTGCTCTGCGCTTACACTTTGAAGAGAAAATAATTTTTTATGTCGTTTGGATTATCTAATGGGTCGGTAAGCGATGAGCTGTTACCCGGAGCTTAGCTAAGTCATCACTAAGCGTTAAGCTAAGCGGTGAAGCTCGCGGTGGAGCCCGCTACAGGGCCCTGTTGGGGCCCGGAAAAGCCAATTCGGGGCCTGCTCAGTGCTCCTTGGATGCCACCACCATGTTGAATCTCTTCACCGCGCCAAAGCCCTCCAGCAGCCCGGACAGGTACCATTCCAGCTGGAAGTCGATAGGCACCCTGAACTTGGCCAGCTTAGGCTTCAGAATGAACCAGTTCTCCAGCGCGTGGATCCCCAGGGTCAATCCAGTAATCTTCAGCGCGTGCTGGAGCAGCCAGTCGGCTTTGGCCTCGGAAAGCAGGTGTTTGGTGACAAAAGAGTTCTTCAGAATAGACGGGAAGAAGTAGCTCGCAACGGGCAAGTAGATAATGCCAATCAGGACCAGCTGGTATGGCAGTGGCGACATAAACTCTGCAACCTGGAAGTGCGAGAACCCGCGCTCGTTGGCTGCAAATTTGGCCATCTCCACCAGCCTGGTTCTGGCCTCGCTCAGGCTCTCCAGCTCGGGTTCAAACGGAATCACCTTCTCCACGTCGAACTCCACGTCCTCGTGCCGGAACGCGATGGTCATCTGCTTGGTGTCGATTGCAGTCAGCTTGATATTGCTGATTTTGTCTGTGATGGGAACCTTTCCGTACACCACGAGGTAGTCCTCAATAGCCAGACGGTGGTCCTTGTTCATGTGCGACAGGATGCGAACTTCTGCCATTGTGCTGTGTGCTGTTACTATTGCCTTGGGGGTTGGTTGAAGGAGACAAATTTGGTTTTTGTTTACTGCGATCAAAAAGAAACTGGTTGTTTAGTGGGTGGCTGCCAGCACAGCTGTGTGATGATGGGGCTGGAACTAAGCGCTACTAGGGAGAGCTCACACTGGGAAGAGCTGCGGTGCTCAATGACACCACCAATGTTATGCGCAGATCTCATTGTGAGGCCTGAAGCTGAGATATGAAGCGGTAGATGAGTGGGCTGGCTGAAACTCAGCACAGGCACAGGGGACCAGCTGCGCCATCAACCAGGCGCCATCAGCCAGGCGCCATCATCCAGGCGCCACAATATGCACTCGCCACAATATGCACTTGCCACAAGGCACTGCGCCACAAGGCACTGCGCCACAAAGTCAGAACCACCGCACCCACTACAGCTCACTGTCAAGTACAAACCGGTTGATACCTACCGCCAATTCACGGTGATAACCCAACTCTACAATCTACACCAATTAACGCAGCAGCCATCTATTCACAAGTCAGCCATGCGCACAGATTCTAAGCAACTAGTACAGCAGGTGCACATCATCACCACGGAGCGCAGCCGAGGCAGCCACCAGCGCAAAGTCCTCTGGGCTCAGCTTGCCATATGCAGAAGCAGCAGAAGCCTCAAAACCAGCACTTTCCTCAGCCACAGCACGCTGAGGTGCAGAAACCGTCGAGTTACCGCCAGCAGATCCCTCGTCAAACCCGTTGTACACCACCCGGTTAGGTGTGGATCTGTACTTGAGCTCGTTGAACCCTCCGCTAATCACTAAAGCTGGCTGCGCAAGCTCGTTTAATGCGCCACGAATGGCAGAGAAGGCAACTCCCTTCGACAGCAACGTTGCCACAAACCCTGCAACCACAGGAGATGCCATGGAGGTCCCCGAGTGGACAGCCAAAGCCACTCCCGGCAGGTTACTTAGGCTCTCAACCTGGACTCCACTGGCAAAAATGTCAACAGCGTCACCATAGTTGGAAAAGCTCGCAATGGAGTCATTGAGGTCATCCAGCGCACCCACCGTGATAGCATGGGCTGCACTGGATGGACTGAACAGCGAAGCGCGGGAGTTGGAGTTCCCAGCCGCAACAACAACAACCAACCCAGTCTCATAGGCTGCATTGACGGCATCGTTCAAAATCCCGCTGTACACGGCACCCAGCGACAAGTTGGCAACGCCCTGGGTGCCCTTGGATGCCCTGTCGTTGGCTGCAAATTCGATCCCAGCAAGGATGTTCTGCAAAGTGCCGCTTCCAGCCGAGTTGAGGACTTTAACTTCAACCAAAGTAACCTCTTTTGCAACTCCATAGGTTTGTGACCCTACAATCCCTGCGACATGGGTGCCGTGCCCGTTCAGGTCTCCGTCAGACTCGCCAGCAACAAAGTTGGCTCCCCTAATGGCTCTGCCTTGAAAGTTCGGGTTGCTAATCTCAATACCAGTGTCAATAATGTAGGCATTGACATTTGAGCCTGTTGGCCCATAAGTATAGGTGAATGGGGGCTCGTGACCCGCCAGTCCTTTCAAGGAGGACAGTCTGGCCAGGTGTCTTGGTGCGTTGTACTGCTGGCTAACATCCTCGCCAACTGAGGCTGTGAACTCCAAGTTTGGCAGAATATCATAGACCGCTGGGTCGATTTTGAGCTCGGTGATGAGCGATTCGGGCAGGTCAGCCACAATGGCTTGGAACGAGTTACCAATTGTGATGGTTTCCAGGATTTTGATCTCGTTCGACTGGGCAGACACGGTCGAGTTCAAGCTCGATGGGGTGTTTGCTGGTGTTTTCAGCTGGATGACATACTCCAATGCTGAGGCACCTGAGAGCAGGATTGATAGCAGCAGTGATGGGGAGAGCTTCATTGTAGTGTTGGTGTATGTGGGAGGGTTTGGGAGGAATTGCCATGCTTAAATAGCGGTGCAGTGAGAGTTATAGTTTGTGAGAGTTACCGTGAGAGTAATAACAGACAGCCAGTAACCGTGAGAATTATAACAAGCAGTGAGAGTTATAGTGGGCATGGGGTGAAACTACACCTCCTATGAGAAGACCTGAGAAGATATTTCCGCTAGTACGCTGAGAGCTTTTGTACTCAGAAGAGTCTAGGTGCTGGAGCCGTCACTCAGCTCCGAGCGGGTGAGACAAGTCTGCAAAGTGGTTGGTCCTGAACCTGTAGACTGACGAGCTTAGGCTGTTGAACTAAGTCAAAAAAGTTTGCTCATCAGCTCACTGGGAGGCAGAGGGGGGTCCATGGGTTTAGCTGGGGCTCCATGGGTTTAGCTGGGGGCTCCATGGGTTTAGCTGGGGGCTCCATGGTCCTAGCGGTGCTCACAACGGGTTCTGCATGGGTCTGACTGGACTGAACTTTGGGACTGAGCACGCAAAAGACCTGCTACAAGTCTTTTACTGGGTCTTTGTACGACCGGCCATTGAACCTCACCGTATAGATCTTCAGCTGGTTGCTAGATTGGGCTGGCTCGTTAAACGGAATTCTGTCAGTGGAGCTGGCTGGGGTGTCCTCTTGCAGGCTAGGCACCGCTTCAGCTGCGAAACAGTGTCGAGCAGTTGACCAGCGAGCTAGCCTTGTACTCGACCACCTGGTGCCTCAGCTGGATAGGCAGGCAGTGGTTGCATCGAGAGCTCTTTTTGGAGCCTCTCGTGGAAGCTCTAGGGGTGTTTAGCCGGAGCCTATGGGTGTTGGTACTGGAGTGTATTGAGTATACAGAGAGCCCTGAAGCAGCCAGAACGGCAGGGAGGAGCCAGCAGAGCCAGAACAGCAGGGAGGAAGGCAGGGAGGAAGGCGGGGACCGTGCGGATGGAACTCAACTCTGCAGAGCGTAGTCCCCCCCAAGCCAGGAGTTGAGCATTTGCAGGGCAGCCTCGGGCTGGTCGTGGGGCACCATGTGGCCCGCATCGAACACGCGCAGGAAGGTAAAGTTGCCAAAGCTCTTCACCTGGCCAATGGTGCGGTTTGCGCTGTTTTTCCACGGTTTCAGGTACTCAGCCTGGAACTCGGGCTTGTACTGCCAGTCCAAGTGGTCTGTCCAGCCAAAGTTGCCCAGCCAGTTGCAGATAAAGTCCTTGTCGCCCGCGTAGATGAGCACGGGGACGTGGCTGTCGAGCAGTTGGGCGATGTAGTGCTGGAACGGCTTGGACCCGTCGCCCGTCATGGAGAAGCTGGCGAACACGTCGTCACTGCAGCCCGTGTAGGACTGCACCTCTGCGCCCAGGGCGTGCTGGACGTGGGGCAGGTTGAGGTACTGCTCGATGTACTCCATTTCAGTATAGCAGAGGGAGGAGTTGGACTCGCAGGGTCCCCGGACGTCGTAGAAGTTGAGCCCCGTGTCCTGGAACGGGCCCAGCAGCTTCTGGGAGCAGTACAGCTCGGCAGGGACGCAGGCAAAGGCGGACCTGGAGCGGTAGCACGACTGGACCAGGCGGGCGCACTTTGGGTAGTCGCGGAGCATCTGGTCGCACTGGGAGTCCGCCAGCAGCTTTGGGTGCCCGCCCAGGCCGCACGCCATGGGCTGGTAGTAGCTGTTCTGGACCAGGGCGTCGGTGATGCCGTTGCCTATGAGCACGGAGTGCAGCTGGAAAGTGCGGTCTGCGTGGTTCAGGATCTCAGACGCGATGGCTGGGATGTAGTGGCCCGCGTAGCTCTCGCCGGCAATGTGGAACCGGTTGCGCAGGAACTGCGGGTGCTGCTGGAAGAAGAGCTCGAGGAACACAAACACGTCTGCGGCCGCAGCGTAGCTCGACGACACCTTGCCGGAGCCGTACGAGTACCCGACGCCGACAGGCTGCTCCAGAAACACCACGCTGGCGTTGGAGTTCCACGAGTGGTTGTTGTGGACGGGCTTGAGGTCGAAGTTCAGCGAGCTGGGGCCCAGCTCGAAGAAGAGCCCCGTCATGGACGAGCAGCCTGGCCCGCCATTGAGCCAGAGCACGACCGGGTCGCTGGCCGGGTCGCTGCGGGACTCGAAGAACCAGTAGAAGAAGTGCTTGTCGTTGTAGTCGAGGTAGCCGGAGGACTGCTTGACGGAGTCGATGCCCAGGACTGCTGGGTCGTGCTTGCTGACTCTGAGCGCGTAGTTTGGGTGCTTTGCGGACGTGACAGACACGTAGTTGCGCGTGTTCAGCCCAGGGCCCGTTCTGAGGGTCTGGGACGCGTGTGGGTGCGCATTGAACGCGTTGATCCTGTGCAAGATGTCTGCTGTTTTGTAGCTGGAGAGGATCTCGTTCCACACTGGTAAAAAGTGAAAATTTTCGTGCAGTTTCGCGTTTTCGTTTATGAACTGGAGCACATCCTGGTTCGTTTGGAGGTTGTGCAGTTGTGCTGCGGAGGCCAGAGCGAGCAGCAGTGGGAAAAGCGGGAAATAGGCGGTTAATTTCATTGCCCCTGAAAGATGAAAAGACATTTTAGAAAAAGGATTTACGAAAAGGGGGGGGATGATAGTGGTAGTGATAGTGGGAGTGATGCTGGTGGTGGTGATAGTGGGAGTGATGATGAAGTGGGTGCAGGCGCACGCACAGGCAGAGCAGGAGCAGGCAGAGCAGGCAGAGCAGGAGCAGGAGAGGTGAGTGTGGCGGGTGCAAATGTGGCGGGTGCAAATGTGGCGGGTGTGGGTGTGGCGAATGCGGGTGTGGCGGGTGCGAGTGTGGCGGGTGCAGCGAAGGCAGCCAGCGAGACTCGCAGTGCCATTGACAATGAGGACGACACCTCCAGCCAGCACACCCCCAGCCAGGACAGTGATAGTGAGGACAGTGATAGTGAGGATAGTGAGGACAGTGATAGTGAGGACAGTGATAGTGAGGACAGCTCCAGTAATAACACACCACTCAAACCAGTCTTCCTGTCCAAAAGCCAGCGCGCACCGGCACGGGCCCCACCACCACCTTCTGCCAGAAAGGCCCACACGCTCGAGAAAATCTCCCACCTCAACAGGACCCTCCACCACGAGCAGGCAGACGACTACGGCGTCAACACAGACTCAGAAAGCGACGATTTCCAGCAGTGGGAGCACCGCCAGCACCTGAGACTCGAGGCCGAGAAAAAGAGGTTTGCCGAGATGGAGGGCGAGGACAGCGAGGATGATTCCCAGCCAGCCAATGCCGACATGGAGCGCGAGGACCGTCAGGCAGACCCTCAACGCAAGGCCGACAAAAACGCAGTCTTCTACCAGGACTACGACATTCTCAAGAGGCAGATGAGCGGTGATATCGAGAAGTACGACAAGTCGCTGCTGCCCCAGAAGTACAAGAGGTGAACAAAGTGCTGCGTGCGAGACTGAGAAGATTTGATTGTAATGTTCTCACTGCTCACGTCGTGTGTTTAACCAGCACACCCTGGAAACACACCCAGCTACCCCTACACCCAGCTACCCCTACACCCAGCTACATCCCAATGCCCTTCAGGTACATTCCGTTCCAGCAGCCGGTGCAGCCCGAGCCAAAGGTGCCCGAGCCAAAGGTGCACCGGTCCAAGACGTTCCACCACATCCCGCTGGAACTCTGCCTACACTACAGACGCGATAGCTACCTCAGCAAGCCCGGCACCAGTGGCCCCACCAAGGCCCCAGCGCCCCAGGGAAAATAAATATGAATGAATTTTTCTCAACTATGTAGCAATGAGTTTGGCGATGGATTTTTCCTTCTTGTCCAGGTACCTGCCGCCAGCGCAGGGCGACCCCAGCACGCTCTTTCTGACACTCACATACGCCCAGTCCATCGACGGCAAGATCGCAGCCCGCAAGGGCGTCCAGACAGCCATCTCGTCCGCAGAGACCAAGGCCATGACACAATTTCTCAGAACCCGCCACGACGGGATCCTCGTGGGCATTGGGACCGTGCTGTGCGACGACCCGGGCCTGAACTGCAAGCTGGGCCTGCACGAGTCGCCCACCCCGATCGTGCTGGACCTCAACGGCGACTGGGAGTTTGCAGGCAGCAAAATGGACGCGCTGGTGCAGGCCCGGCAGGGTAAACCGCCGGTCGTGGTTGTGGCGCGCGGTGGCGCAGCAGCAGCCAGCGGTACGCGCCACACAGATGGTACGCGCCGCAGGGACTACAGCTACCTGGAGCGGTGCGGAGGGCACGTAGTGGAGGTGGAGGAGCCGTTCAGCTGGCGCGAGCTCGGCGCGCACCTGCAGGGTCTCGGGCTGCGCTCGGTGATGGTCGAGGGCGGCGCCGGCACCATCGCGCACTTGCTCAAGCAGCACAGCGAGGCCACCGCCAGAGCAGAGCCGCCGCTGATCAACAGCTTAGTCATCACTGTTGCGCCCATGTACCTGGGCTCGGGCGGTGTGGGTATCGACACGCTGGCCCTGCCGCTGGCCAATGTCGCGTGGTGGACAGGCACCACCGACAGCGTGCTGGCGGCCACTCTATAGATGTTACGCAGTGGGGGGGGGTGCTGACAGTTACGCAGCCGTGCACATACTTACACAGCGTAGCCACAACACGACTGTTCCAGCTGGGTACTCGTAGGCACAACACTGTAGGGGCGCAACTACAACACAACCACGCACTAATAAACTTATAAACAGATTCTATAACTGGCGTAACGGCCACTGGTCTCACTGCGTCTGATAATCTTCACCACCTGGCCCCTTCTGAGCCCCAGATAGCGTGCAACGGGGTCCTCACGCTGGATACGAGGCAGCTGCGACTCCTTCAGTCTGTAGCGGCTCAGCAGCTCGTTCTTCTCGTCCTGGGACAGCAAAATATGCTTTGGCACCAGCTCGTGGTGGGTTATGTTCACCACCAGGTCCGTTTCCTGGAACGTCTCAATAGTGGCTGGCGCCACAGATGGAATCAGCTTGTTGGCCGACGAGGTGATCCCGTTCTGGTAGATGAAGATCCCACAGCTGAAATTCTTTTCGCTGATATGGATGACAAAGTTCTTCATGGTTTTGATCCCCACCGAAGGCTCGTCACAAAACTCCACCCATAGAGAGCCCATGTTAGGAAACTTCTCTAGCGACTCTGGCGTAGGATTGGCCTGGAAACACATCAGCTTTCTCTGTGGTCTGCCAATAGCATCACAGTGCTTGGATCTGAATTCGTCTAAAGACATGTCGATTTCCTCCTGCGTGATAAAGTACCCACGGTCACGCACCATCTCCTTCACAGTACGGAACGTTCTGAATAGCTTGGACACCGTTCTGTCGGTTTCTTCCATCTTTGTGCTGTTTTGGCTGTTTTGTTTTGTTTATTGAGCTGGATGAAAATTTTTAAAAAGAAAAAAAACTTTCCTCCTGCTGAAATTTCTGCTGGCTCTGCCTGGGGCTCGGCGGGGGGCTCTGCCTGGGATTCGGCGGGGGGCTCTGCCTGGGAGTTTGACTAGGCTCCGCCTGGGGCAAACTGCTTGGAGGAAAACTGGGCTCCATCTGGGGCCCCCTCATACGTGAACACCACGTCGCCGCCCTGCTTCCACTTAAACACCCGGACCGTGGCCAGCGTGTCGTCATCGTCCACCACCTGTCCGTTCACGCGCAGCACCAGCTCGCCTTTCGTGCCCACCTTCTCGCTGATGTACTGCTTGATTTTCTTCACCCTGATCATGGAGCTCGACGACAGCCTGCTGCCCTCTGCCGTGCTGGCCTGGGGCTCCGCGGACTCCTGGTGGTGCGCTTGGAACGTGAACCCTATTTTTGTCTGCTGCAGCGGTGGCAGCTCGTTCTTCAGCAGGTACTGCGACGCCCACTGCGGCAGCGCCTTATGCAGCGCAGCACAGTCCATCGAGTCGCTCGCGTAGACAATTTCAGACCCGTTCGACACAATCACAAACAGTTTAGGCAGCTTTATGACGGGGTCAACTGGCTCCACCAGCTTGTCGTTTGCAGCCTGGTCCTGCTGCGACCACTGGATGAACTCCTGGAACAGCGAGTGGAGGAACATCCTGCCAATGTTGAACCTCTGGTCGTCGTCCAAGCCCAGCTTGCCCCCGTACAGCTCTGTGTTCTGGAACAGCAGCTTGTTTGTGGACACTATGAGTTTGCCAGCCTTTGCAGACAGCTTGCACCAGGGGTCAATAATCTCCTGGGTCTGGTGGGCTGCGACCGTGTCGTCGAACGAGGCTGTGGACAGCACCGACTCGAACGTCAGCAGGTTGTGGATGGCAACGTTGTTTTGCGTGTCCAGGCTGACTGCGGTGGTCCGGTTGTTCAGCAGCCGTGCTTTCACCACCCCGGGCTGGCCCCTCTTGACTATGCTGGGGATGCCGGCCGCGCTGGTGGAGTACAAGTGTGACGAGTTCGCCTGCGAATAAAGTATCCGTTGGTCGTCTAATTTGGCGAGCGCAATGACCCCACCGCCGCAGTGGAACGTTCTGCGGGTGCTATTCGAGATAAAGGCCCGGCTAGGGTCCCCAAAGTCAGTGATAACGCCCTCGGAGTCGCCCACTAGCAGCGAACCGTCGTCACAGTAAACCGAGTAGATTGACGACGACGGGTCCGTGTGCAGCTGGCCCACCACCTGCAGCTCGTCGTCCAGCAGCGCCACCTTGTTCTCAAACGTGGCCAGGATGCTGCCCGTGACCGGTGCACCCACACTGGCCAAATGCTTGATAGTGGAGGAATTGCCGTTGATTGGCAGCCTAGTGGTCTTCACCACAGCCCCGGCAACCCGGGGATCAATCACACCCACGTTGCCGTCGTTGTCTCCAAACAGCACCAGTGAGTCCCGGTGGCTGGCGAGCGAGTAAACAGACCCTTTGTCGTTTTCCAGTTTATTGGCGTAGGACGACACCAACTGAGCCCTGTTCACGTCCCACAGCTTCACCACCCTGTCCAGGCCGCCTGTGGCTATCATGTGGGTGCCAGTGGCGGCGCCAGTGCTGCTGCTGGCATTGTGGGCCCCACCGCTGGCGCCGTGGGCTGTCACACACTTAACATAGTCATCGTGATACCCAATGAGACCGGTCTCTCCACTGCTGTAGTCCCAGGATTTGACGCGGCAGTCTGAAGACACCGAGAACACCCGCGTGCCCACTACCGCCAGGCCATTGATCCAGTCCGTGTGCTGCTGGACGGACTTGCTCTTGTTGGCGCCGTCTAGGTCGTTCAAGTCGCTGTAGCAGTGCACCACGCCGTCTCTGCCTGCAGTCAGCAGGCTGCCCGGCGCGCCCAGTTTCGCCACAGACACCGGCAGCCGGTTGGCGTCGTTGGCTCCAGGCACAAACCAGCTGATCATTCTGTTGTACGTTTAGTTTATAGTTAGAAATAATATTTTTGTGTTTTCGTGTATCAAACAACATGAAGGCCCTGAACAGTGAGGAGAAGCGGGTGCTGAGCCACCTGAAGGCCAAGCTGTGGCTGTGTGTGGGCGAGATAGTGCGGCGGGAGTGCCAGGAGCTGGGGGTGGAGGCCACGGGGCAGTTCACAGCTGGTCTGGTGGAGCTGGTGTATTTGCAGCTGCTGAACCTGGGGGAGGACCTGGAGGGCTTTGCTGGGTGAGTTACTACAACAATGACGCTGGAGGGCACGACTAACAACAGCAGCCATGCGGGCAGAAGCACCATAGAGATCTCGGACCTGCTGATGGTGACGAGAAGAAACAAGCAGCTCACAGAGATCTTGAGGGCGATGGCCCAGGAGCTGTAGGGTGTAACTTGAGGCCAGGTGCCGGCTTTATCCTGGCTTTGGCCAGCCTCAGGTGTTGTGAGGTATGGCACGCTGCCCGTTTAGTTCACAATGCTAGAGACGAGTGCTTCGAGTTGTCGTTGTGCTTTGCCGTGTTGCTGTGTACCTCTAAGGGTCGTTAAATGTCGTTAATTGTACTTCTGGGATACCTGTACAGTAGCTTTTGCATTTTCCATGGCTGGACATCCGCTCCTATCTGACATGCGGTGCTGTTCCAATGAGAGGTATTTGGTGGTAGCCCCAGATATAACAGTCAACTGGTTGATAATTCAATCTTTATGCAGGTAAGCTAGTACCCAGTTTGACACCTCAGAAACGGTAGTAGAACTGTAGGACAACAAATCAGCCGGGCAGCCCAATTGTATTGTTTACGCACAGACCAACACTGCAAGCGTGGTGCCTGACACATAAGTTACTATACGCCAAATTGTAAGGTGCCACCTTGAGGTTCAAAACTATGCGCGTCCCACCATTCAACCTGGTATGGCCAAATACCAAGGCAGTACTCACGTAGGTAAAGATAGAGGTGTGCTTCAGCCTGTAACTAACCTATTCCTTTAGTCACCACATAGACCATCAGCCCTAACACTGTACTCTAATGGCTCACTGTGATTTGATTGATTCAAGTAAGTAACTATATTGCCATAAGACGTTCGATTATATCGTCATCTAGTAGAGTAATGATTTATAGTGACAATTCCCCAATCATATAGTGGGTAACTTTGTCTAGTTCTACTCACTGCCATGGCGTGAACCACTATATTATAGCGGCGTACACCTTATAGTATCATAATGGCATGGCGTATAATAACACACAATAGCAGTCCTAAATAGCATTGTGAGCGTAGAAAGACACTTAGTGAGTTGGTTGGTTAATGCCAGTCAGGGAAATGGCATACAATAACTAGTGTTATATTATCATAATGTAATCGTGATAGCGTAGCCTTGATAAGTTGCACTTACAGTAAAATAAAACAGTCATGATTGGTTTGAAAACCCTGGTGGGTTGCTATAGTCGTATAAGCTGAGAGTACGTTTAGTGCTGTAGCCATGGCATAATAATCCATATAGCACAGCGCAGAATAGAAACATTTGGAGTAGCTGAACTTTCAGCCATCCTTCTACACTACTAAGCAAAACCCTTAGTGCCCGCTGCCTACCTGGCTGGCTGTTCGCTGCTTTCCCACTGCCTGGCAGCTGCTTGCCTCCTGCCTGCCTGCCTGCTTGGAATGGCAATTACGTAACTTTAAATCTTATCTTACATAACCCACAATAACCAAATTTTCACAAATTTTTTCCAACGATTCAATCAGCAGAACAGTGCAACCATTGAAATGTCCAGAATAGTCCCGTCGAGTGCGACGTACTTTCTGAGAAACGCGGCCCACGAGGCCACGATGCTGAGACTGCAGAATGCGATGAACGTGTATGTGAACGCGCCAAAGGTGGTGAGAACCACGCCGCTCAAGTGGATCACGTTTGACCAGTACGCAAAGACGGGCGGAGGGTCCAAGCTGAAGCCTATTGAGTACAAGGAGCTGACCCGTCTGCTGAACAGTGCGGCACAGATTGACCCGCAGCTTGTGAGCACAGAGTTCCACGACCTGCTGCAGTCGTTCCAGAGACAGACCCAGGCCGAGGATCTGGAGAGTGCGACCGCCGTCACCAAGCAGTTGGACGCGGACGGTGTGGCATGCACCCGCGGGATCAAGAAGTCTGCGATTGCAGAGCTCAAGATGGCCAGGGGCACGGGCGAGATTGTGATCAACGGGCGCCCATTTGTTGAAGTGTTCCCTAACCTCAGGGACAGACTGGACCTGGTGTACCCGCTGACGGTGGTGGAGCAGGAGTCCCAGTACAACATCTGGTGTGTTGTGAGGGGCGGGGGTCCTACGGGCAAGAAGGGTGCGATTGCGAGCGCGATTGCAAAGGCCATCACTGTGCACAATCCGCTGCTCAAGAACAGGCTGTACAAGGCGGGCTGCCTGACCGTGGACAACAGAAAGGTGGAGAGAAAGAAGCCGGGCAAGCTCAAGGCGAGAAAGAGCCCTACGTGGGTCAAGCGTTGATCTCCAGGGTCCTCAGACTCGCCAGGGTGGTCTGGGTGGTCTGGGTCACGTGAGCCGAGTCCCGAGTCCGGGGACTGGGACTGGGCGCCGGGACTGAGCATTGCAACTGGCCACTGGGCCCCAGACCCGGTCTCAGCACATTCCCAGCTGGGCCTTGTCCTCTGCCATGTATATAATGTAACGAAATAAAAGTGAAAAAAAACTTCCACGTAAACAACGCAACAACAATGTTCAAATCAGTTTGTGAGTGGAGCTGACCCGCCAGCCGTGCCGAGCCACGTACTAACCGCAGCAGTCAAGTCGGGCATCCAGGCCAACTACCAGCTGGACCAGAACCCGGCGTTTTACGTTGACAAATGGAGCGTGTACAGCGCCAAACAAAAGTCCACCGGCAGAAAAGTATCAGTGTTCGTGTTCGACAAGAAGAAGTTCGAGTCACAGCTGGTCAAGCAGAGCATCGTCAGAAAGGGCGACAAGCAGGTGATTGACGACGCGTACAACGTGATCAAAACCCAGGTGGCCAACCTGGCGAAATTCAGACACCCGAACATCCTCACCATTTTGGAGCCCCTAGAGGAGCACCGCGCCAGCTTCATCTTCGTGACAGAGCTGCTGAGCGGGTCCCTGGAGTCGCTGGAGGCCCAGCGCGGCTCGGACGAGGACGAACTCGACGAGATTTCGGTCCAGAAGGGCCTGCTGCAGATCGCCAAGGGCCTCAAGTTCATCCACTGCAACGCCAACTCGATCCACCTGTCGCTGGGCCCGTCGTCCGTGTTCATCAACACCAACTCGGACTGGAAGCTCGCGGGCTTTGGCCACATCCAGTCGGTGGACTCCCAGGAGTTTTTCATCCCGCAGTACGACCCCAGAGTGCCCCGGTTCATCAACCTGAACCTCAACTTCACCGCCCCAGAGGTGGTGTTTCACAACCACATTGAGCTTAGCTCAGATATGTTCTCGCTCGGGTGCCTCATCTACTACATCTTCAACAAAACCAGCATTTGGAACGTGAACAACAGCTCGCTCAACGAGTATAAGCAGGATTTCAGACGGTTCCAGCAGTACAGCAAGAACAACGACCTGCACATCGTGTACAAGAAGGTGCCCCAGCAGCTGATCGACGTGCTGCACCACGGCCTGCTGCCTGAGTACCCATCCGAGAGAATCACCATTGACGACTTTATCAACTCCAACTTCTTCAACAACGAGCTGGTCAGGTCCATGATCTTCCTGGACGAGTTCCCGACCAAGTCCGACGACGAGAAGCTCAGCTTTCTTAACGGGCTGCCGCAGCTTCTGCCGTCTTTCCCCAACAAGCTGCTCCAGCAGAAGTTCCTGCCCATCCTGATTGATCTGCTTAACTCCAAACCAGCGGGGCTCATCTCCCAGACTCTGTCCATCATCCTGTCCATATCCTCCAGCCTGTCCAACCTGTCGTTCCAGGACAAGATCACACCCATCATCTCCAACAGCTTCCTGCTGGAGAACAACGAGTCTTTGCTAGTTTTCCAGATCAACCTGGAAATTTTGTACACCAAGCTGACCAAGCACGACTTTAAAAAGTTTATTGAGAAGCTGATACTCAATTCCCTCAACAGCAACAACACCCAGATCCAGATCAAGTGCCTGGAGAACGTTGACATCTTTATAAAGTCCATCGACTTTCCGACCTTAAAAAACTCGGTGTTCCCGCAGTTCCAGTCGATATTCTCCAAGACCCAGTCTCTGAACGTGAAGGTGTCGGCTGCTATGGCGTTTAGGGAGCTGATTGTGCAGAAGGCGCTTGACAAGTTTACGATATTCGAGCAGCTGCTACCACTGCTCAAGTCCATGAAGACCAGGGAACTCAAGATCCTGATGGCGGTGCTCCAGGTTTACTCGGTGGCCACCACCGTTCTGGACGATACACAGGTGGTTTCTGAGATCCTGCCGCAGCTCTGGCTGCTCAGCATGTCGGACACGCTGGGCATGGACGAGTTTAACGAGTTTTCCAAGGTGATTAACGGTGTGGGCACTGCGATCCAGCAAAGAAGGGTCAAGAAGCTGGCCTCGGAGAGCAAGCAGCAGCCGTCTTCAGCAATCCAGGCGCAGCCACTCTCCCAATCGCTTGAGACAACCAAAATGTCCACGCCAACTACCCAGTCGTTTGGCACCGCCAACAGTTTCAGCAGCTTCAGCAACTCGCGCCCTGCAAGCACCACCACGGGGGCTGCCCACACTGACAGCAGCGCGTTTGGCAGCGTGCTGACGCCAGCCAACAAACCAATCAAGCCGTTGGTGCTGCAGCCAAAACCAAAGCAACCCAAACCCCAACCAACAGTGCAGCCAGTGCATACGAGCCTGGACGACGAGTTCGACGACTTTGTGTCGTCGCCCAACCTGGACTGGTCCTCCGAGACCGTCAAGGCTGCGCCCTTGGCCAGCGGTGCCCTGGGCACCAGCCACAGCACCAGCCACACCGCCGGCTTCACCAGCCACAGCATCAGCCACACTGCCGGCCTCACCAACATGCCGCCAGGGTTCGGCCAGATCCTACAGCCAAAGCGCAACACCTAGCCACCTCATTACACTATAAACCACTACCAGCCAGTATAGACGAATACACTCACACACAATCACTCCGACATCAGGTTCTTGATAAAGCTCTTATAGAACTGGATCTCCTTGAGCTGCTTCGCAATGACCTCGTCCCTGTCTGCCTCCGAGGACGCGCACACCACCGACCCGGAGCTGCAGCTGCGCGTCAGCCCGGCAATCTCAGCCCGCTGCTGCTCGTTCAGCTGCTGCAGATCGCGCACTACGTTCTCCATGAAGGCATTGTTGCTCTCCATGAACTTCACCTTGAGCCTACAGCTCTCTGCGAGCTCTGTCAGCTTGCGCAGCAGCTCGCCGCGGTCGGTGCAGCCCAGCTCCACACTGATGCCACAGATCTCCTTCAGCGTGTGCACCACACTGCGTAATTCCGCCGTTTCGTCCCTCTGCCTCTCGCCCAGCTCGCACTGTTCCACCCCAGCAGTAATCTCGAACTCGTTCTGTGTAACATTGGCAATCGTGGACATCTCAGCTGATCTGTGTGGGACCAAACAAAGCCAAATGCAGTAAAAAGTGAAAAAAAAATATTTTCCAGCCAGTAAAGATGGCAGAGATGCGTGAAGCGAGCGATAGCGGCGCTGTAGGCGGTGCAGGCGTTCCAGCAGGCATCCCAGTGGGTGCTGCAGAGGCCCCAGTGGCACCAGCACAAGCTTTGGGGCCGGCAGGGACCCCACAGGGCCAGCAGGAGAGCGCAGGCGCAGGTGTGGCGAGTGCAAGACCGCCAGTCCCAGAGGGCATGTCCAAGAAGCAGTGGAAGAAGCTGCAGAAAAAGCAGAGGTTCCAGGAGCAGAAGGCAGAGTACGCCAAGATCCGCAAGGAGAAGAAGAAGCAGAGCAAGCAAAACAGGCGGGAGCTGATCAAGTCGATTGTGGAGCGAGGCGAAGAGATCCCGGAGCACCTCAAGAAGCACCGGCACCCACCGGTGGACCAAGTGTCCAACAACACCAAGATCGTGATCGACTGCGGGTTCGACTCGCTGATGAACGACAAGGAGATCATCTCGCTGAGCTCGCAGATCACCCGGGCGTACTCCACGAACAGAAAGGCACAGCACTGCTCGTCGCTGGAGGTGTCGTCGTACGGCGGGGAGCTGCAGAAGCGCTTTGAGACAGGCCTCAAGGACAACAACCCGGAGAACTGGAAGGACATTGTGTTCAATCCGGAGCCGTTCAAGGTGGAAGACCTCGACAAATGCGTGTACCTGAGTGCGGACGCTGAAGAGTACCTGGACGAGCTGCATGAGGGGTTCACCTACATCATCGGGGGCATTGTGGACAAGGGCCGGTACAAGAACCTGTGCCAGGACAAGGCGCGCAAGCTGAACATCAAGACGGCCAAGCTGCCGATCGATAAGCATATCAGGCTGGACGGGCGCAAAGTGCTCACCACGACGCACGTTGTGGAGCTGCTGGTGAAGTGGTGGGACACCAAGGACTGGAAGAAGACGTTTGCGCAGGTTCTGCCTCAGAGAAAGCTGCTGGAGGAGCGCGAGAGCCCTGCAGTGCCAGCCGAGCAGGCTGAGCCACCAACCGAACAAACTGAGCAGCCACCAGCCGAAAAAACTGAGCAGCCACCAGCCGAACAGGCTGAACAGGCGAATCAGGGGGCCAATGAGCAGCCACCAACTACTGAAAAGTAATGTCGTAACAGTAAATATACAAATTGGCTCTGAATAACCATAGAACTGACTCATTCATAGGTACTGGTACGTAACCAGGCACTGGCAGTAACGAGACCAACATCGGCAGCCGGAAGGACCAAGTAGAAGGACCAGTCACAGCACTAGCCACAGCACTAGCCACAAAGTCACTCAGCACTAGCCACCGCACTAGCCACAGAACTAGCCACAAGTCGGCCAGCACTAGACATAGTAAAGCGTCATCAGCAAGCAGCAAGCAGTATTTCCACAGCTTCTCACCCCAGGCAGTCACCATCAGGCAGCAAAAAGTAGCTAGTGAGATACTATAAATACCACAACAGCTAACATTATTGGTCACACCAGCCTCAGACAAACCCTCCAAACCAGCCAGCCATCTACCAACCGTGGTTTGACCCCGGTAATTCGCACCAGTAACTAGTACCACAGGTTTTACAGGGTACCACAAGCAGCACATGTAGAAAACACACAGCTAGCAGTAAAACCAGTATTATCCCAACTCAGTAAAACCCAAGCACTTCCCACCGGCTCATAGCCCAACCTCCAGGCCACAACCAGCTAGTAGCTCAGCCCAGGCAGGTCAAAGCCCGGAATGTTGCGCTTGTCGCTGGTCTTCTGCCCGCTGCCGATGTTCTCGTTGGCAGGCACAACCGCATTGATCGAGTTGTTGATCGCAAAGTACCACGCACCCTCCTTCTCGTTGGTATATGGAGGGTCCTTGAACGCGTTAGGGTCATTTGGTCTTCCCCTGCACCAGAATCTGGCCGATCTGTCCGCCCCAGCAGACGCAAGCAGGTGCCCCAGAGGGTGGTACTCCAGAGTGTTTATCGCCTTCTCGTGCGCATGCGGAATGATGTGGTACGGCTGGACCGTTTCTAGCGTCTCGGGCATGGCCTCATCCAGACGGTAGTGGTTCAGCGACCCGTCATAGCACCCCACACTGATCATATTCTTGTGGATAGGATTCCACGCCAAACTCGATAAGTCGGACTCTGATCTGTACAGGAACAAGTCCTTCATGGTTCTCAGGTCAAACACCCGCAGCGAGCGGTCTCGGGATACAGAAGCCAGCAGGTTCCCCGCGTTAGGCTGGAATCTAGTTTTAGTAATGGTGTGCTTGAACCCATGTAATGTGGTTATAGCAGTGCCCGTTCGTGGGTCCCACAGCTTGATCAGATTGTCCTTGGACCCACTGACAATCAGGCCTTTGGTCGAATGCCAGTCGCAGCACTTCACGTCCCAGTTGTGCCCCTTCAGCACCTTCTCTTCTTTAGCATTACTAAAATTGAATATCTTCAACGAGGAGTCGTCGCTGGCCGTGACAAACTTGGAATCTGTAGGACTGAAAGCAACGTCTCTAATTCCATCTCCGTGCGCATTCACCACGTTCACATTGTTGAAGTTGGGCTGCCAGAACTTGAGCACTCCGTCCTGGTCACCACTCAAAAGCCAGTCGTCGTTGTGACTGTAATTCAAGCTGAGAACCGCCGTGTCATGTGCCTGCATGATGGTCTCAAAGTTGAACGTCATTCCGTTCCACAGCGTGAACTCACCACTATGACTTGCAACCAGTAGACGGCGACCTTCTGGTGTCCACTTGATACAGTGGATGGCATGCTTGGCCTTATTCGAGCTCAGGTGCACAAACTTGGACTGGTTGTCCACTATATTGAGGTTCTTGGGTCTGTAAGCGGCTGAGGGCAGCAGGTCGATGGTGTATGAGGCCTCTGGTCTTATTTCTCCTAGTCTTTGGCCTGGTCTGGCAAACTTTTTGCGGACGGCCCACCGACCCATTGGTGCCCCGTGGTCCACAATACGACGGAAAACACTAGATCTTTTCTGCTGCGATGCCAGCTGCACCTCTATGCTCTGCTCGTAGTTCATCTGGGCGCGTGTGTGGCTGTTTGTGCTCCTAAGCTGGTGGTTTCTGCACTAAAAAAATTCACTGCGAGTGCCAAACTATGCTAAAATATCCGCATCGGGCAGTTCCCGCATTGGGCGTTTTTGCCCGTTTTGGTAACTGCCTTTTTAGGGTGTTTTAGGGCAGCTGCCGGTTCGGACCACAAATTTGCACGCTTTCCCAATTGGGCAACTGTTTGTTTGGGCATGCATTTTCAGGGTTTGGACAAATGGCCAGTCTAACCTCTTCAAGCAGCCGCCAAACTGCCCCAGCACCGCCTGATACCCTCTCCAGGCCCAGCACTACTCCCAGCAGCAACAATGTCGCAGTTTGGGCAGCAATTCTAGCGCACTTCCTCAAATTTACCGTTTCAGGAAGTAATTGTGCCGCATTGGGTAATTTTGCCAAAAAGCTTAAATTAAATTCAGAAAAAAATGTTTTTGTTTATCCTTAAACAATCAGCAAAACCAGCAGGAAACCGTGAATTACCATGACTGTAGACGAAGTGACTGAGGCAGTTGTGGACAATATTGTCACGCAGAAAGTCGCGGAAGATGCTGGACAGAAGCAAGAGAAAACAGGCGGTGAAACAAGCGCTGCTAAGAAGGAAAAGAAACTGGTTCTTGACCCATTGATTGATGTGGGCGGCGGCCTTAAACTTCGTCAGAGTGAAGTTGAGAAGGTGGCTATGAAGAGATTGGAGTCAAAGTTTAAGGAAATTGACCTGAAAGTGGCCAAACAGCATGAAATCGAGCACGAAAAGATGCTCAAAAAGCAAGAGCTGCAAGTCCTGCAGGACAAAGCTGCGGCTGAATCCAAGCTGCTGAAATTTAAGAAGAAAATCTCCCTAAAGAGATCAAGCATTGTCAACGAGCACGATGCAAAGATCAAGGAAATTGAGAAGCAGATCAAGGAAATTGACCGCAGCATCCACGATTTCGAGAACAAGACAAAAACTGATTTGGAGTCCAAGATTGCTGAGCACGAGACCAAGCATCAGGACTTGGAGTCAAATCTGATTAAAGAAAAATCAGAATTAAAGCTTTCGACTGCTGAAAAGGAGCTGGCTATCAAAAGAAGTATCCATGAACACCAGCTAGCACAGAAGAAGAATGAAATTCTGACCAAAGTTTTGAATGCCAACAAGAAAGAGTATGAGCTAAAACTGGATTTGTACGAGCTACAATTGTCACAAACCTCAAGAGAACTTAATGAGCACTCAGAAAACCACGACGAAAAGGCTAAAATCAAAGCTGATTTGGAAAATAAGATTTCTGAGTTATCGAAAATGATCGAAGTGAACAACGATGAGATTGCGAACGCTGAGCAAGTTCAGACCCAAATCCAAAGAAACTTAGCAGATGCTGAAGAGTCGCTAAACCAGTCTAAACTACAAGTTGAGACTTTAGAGAAGGAGCTTAACAAGCTGCAAGAAGAGAAAACTTCCAGGGAACAGAGACTGCAAGAAGCCTACGCCAAGAGAGCCGAGTTTGAGAAAGCACAGGAGCAGGCCAAGATTGATGCAGCCAAACGTAAGGAGGAAAGAGCCGCAGAAAGACAGCGTAGGGCTGAAGAGAAAGTCAAGAGACAGGAGGAACGTAAAAGACTAGCAGAAGAAAGAAGATTAGCCAAGATCGAGGCCGACAAAAAGGCTGAAGAAGAGAGAATTGCCAGGGAAGCTGAAGAGGCTCGTTTGGCTGAAGAGAGAAGACTGGCAGAAATTGAGGCTGCAAAGAAAGCTGAGGAGGAAAGAATTGCCAGAGAAGCGGAGGAAGCCAGACTAGCTGAAATTGCAAGGATTGAAGCTGAAAAGAAAGCTGAGGAAGAGAGGATTGCAAAAGAGGCTGAAGAGGCTCGTTTAGCTGAGATTGCAAGAATTGCAGAAGAAGAAAGATTAGCTAAAGAAGCAGAACTAGCTAAGTTGGAGGAATCTGAGAGACAAGCAAGATTAGAAGCTGAACGTATTGAAAGAGAGAGAACTACTGCCGAAAAAGCAAAGATTGCAGCAGAAGCTAAAAAAGCTGCAAATGTTAAATTATCAATGGTTGAAACCGCTGAATTATTCCCAGAGGAGCCAAGACTAACTCCAATCATCAAGAAAAATCACGAAGAGGTGAGGGCTGAAAGAAAGAAAAAAATTGAGGCTAAGAAAGCCTTTGAGAAGAAAGGTTTCTGGAGTAGAAGAGGTAGCTCAAGCACTAAATCATCTGAAGCAAAGCCTGTTGAGTCAAACAAAGTTGAAAAGAGAAAGTCTATTATTTCATTGAAGAGAAGTATCAGCTCAGCCGGCTCGGTTGGTGCTGCCGCAGGTGCTGCTGCCGCTGCTCTTGCTACAGGTGCTGCTACTGCCTCTACTGCGACCTCAAGTGTGGCTAATGCGGCAACTGCTGCTACTTCAAGTATTTCACCAAAGGAGAAATCTGTTGAGCCATCTGAAAAACCAGTAGAGGAATCCAAGATTACTGCTGAAAAATCTCTAGAGGCAACTAAAGCTGCTGAACCAACTGAAACAGTTGAGACTCCAGCCGAACAAACTAAAGCTGCTGAACCAACTGAAACAGTTGATACTCCAACCGAACAAACCAAGGCTGCTGAAACAACTGAAACAGTTGAGACTCCAGCCGAACAAACCAAGGCTGCTGAACCAGCTGAAAAACTAGCAGACAAATCTATAGAGGAAACCAAAGCTGCTGAATCAGCTGAAAAACTAGCAGACAAATCTACAGAGGAAACCAAAGCTGCTGAACCAACTGAAACTGTTGAGGCTCCAGAAACTAAATCTGTTGAACCAATCAAAACAGTTGAGACTCCAGCTGTACTGAAAAAACCAGCTGAAAATAAATCAAAGGAACTTTTAAGCGCTGCTGAGTCTGAAGACGCTGAGTCTGAAGAGCCAAAATCAGTTGATACTGCGCCAACCACTGCTGAAGCTGCTGAGCCAGTAAAATCTGCTGAGCCAGCTGAAGTTAAAAAGGAGGCGCCACTAAGCAGAACTGCTAAGAAGAACAAGAAGAAGAGAGAGGCTGCCAAGCGTAAGAAGCTTGCTAAAAAACAACTGGAAAATGAGGAATCCGGTGTGGATTCTACTGAAGATGAAGCACTAGTGTCAAAGGTTGCTGCTGCTGCTGCTGCTGCTTTTGGTTTAGACAGCACGGAAGAAAGTTTGCCAGTGGAAGCTAAAACTCCTGAGGCTGAAAAAGCCACTACCGAAGCTGAGACCAAGGAACGTGAGACTCAACAACCTGAGGCTAACGAAGTTGAGGCTAAAGAAGTTGAGGCTAAAGAAGTTGAGGCTAAAGAATCTGAAGTTAAACAACCTGAAGTTGAACAACCTGAAGCTGAACAACCTGAAGCTGAACAACCTGAAGCTACAAAAGTTGACACTAAAGAACCTGAAGCTACAGAAGAGACTAAGGTACCTGAGACCACAGAAACCAAAGTAGAGACCACCGAAACTAAGGTACCTGAAACTGAAGAAACGATTCCAACTTTGGATCCAAAGGCGAAATCAGCAGCAGTGAAAACAGCTGAGGGCCTAACACCAGAGGAGGCAAACCCAGCTGAGGAAGTAAAACCAGAGGAGGCAAAATCAACTGAAGTGAAGGAAAGTAAACCAACTAAGCCTGCAGCTACTGCAGCCAAGACCAAAACCAAACCAACTCAACCAACCACTGCACCAACCAAACAGAAGAAGTCCTTCTTGGGTAAGCTCTTTGGTAAATCGAAATCTGGTGAGCCTGAGCCTGTGAAGGCTAACGCCGTGAAGGTTACAAAGTCACCAAAGGCACAGAAACCAGTTGCTGAATCTAAGGCATCTAAGGTCGAGGCAAAACCTAAGGATGTGGGGGCAAAAGCCAAAACTGAAAAGGCAGCTAAAACAGCTGAAGCAGCTAAAACTGAGGAGGCAGCTAAAACAGCTGAAGCAGCCAAAACTGAGGAGGCAGTTAAAACGGAGGCAGCTGAAACTGAGAAGGCTAAAGATACGCCTGTGGACAAACCAGTAACCGGTGACACGCCAGCAGAAACAGAAACCACACAAGATGACGAGTACTCGATCTACTCCATAATAACCTACCAGTAGTAGTAATATAATGTACAACTAATTATTAACTTACCAGTAGTAGTATTATACTATAAATCACTGATAACCTGCCAGTAGTGGCTATATAATGTATATATCTTTGTTGCGCTACGAGTTTAGTAAGTCACTGTTTACCTACCAAAAGTAGTGATTAAATCACTGCTGATCTATGAGGTTAATATCACTACTAACTCACCAACAGAAGTAATAACCACTGTTAACCATGGATATCTGTATACGTATCAGTTATATTGAGAAAGGAGTATAGTAGTACTATAGTGGTTAGATAACTGAAATACTTCATTGTCCTACTTTCTAGTAAGAGTAAACAAATACTTTTATCTCAGTCTAGCTAATTAGGTACGTAGCTTAGTATCTATCTAGTTAACGATAAGATACAGTCAAAGTGAATACTATTTATTTAGGCATTCATAGCAAAGGCCAGTATGAAAAGAAAGATTATATGCCCTTGGTTTAGCGGTTTTGTGATAATCGCTAACCTATGAGTAGCAGTATAATGTCACGAGTTAAAAGCACTGCTAATCTGCATAGGTGATAAATCACTGTTAATGTACGAGTAGCAATAGTAATTGCTAAAATATCAACAGCAGTAATATAATGTGTGATAACCACTGTGTGATATATAATAACGACTGTTAGCCTACGGATAGTGTACAATCCTTGTTGACCTATAAAGTGGCAATCACTGTTGACCTAAAAAGTAGTAGTCACTGTCGACCTACAAAGTAGTTATAACTACTGTAAACCTGCGAGTACTGGTAGTATAAATCGTTGATGATGAACAGTACAGTAACGTGCCAACAGTGGTAATATAGTGTATCGTCATTGTTATCAAGAAGCCATTGCTTACATACCAGCATTAATGATACAATGTATAAACGATTGTTAATCTACTAGTAGTATAGATCATTGTTGACATGCCAATAGTAAAGTCATAGTTAGCCTACTAGGAGTGATAAGATATCATTATCAACCTACAAGAATGTATGTACCTGTGTCAGAAAAAGTATTGTTAACATACCAACAATACTATTATAATCATTGCAAGTAAGAGTATCATGTTTGAACCATAGACTAGCTATGGTAAAGTGGTCTAACTACCAGCAGTAGTACAATGTAAACATTTTAAGTGCAGAATCAGGCTGCAATGATGGAATGGCCTTCCCTTTCATATACCTATCGCTCAATATCATTATGCATGGCTCAAACATTGGTGAAATTATTAAGACTGGATCTGTGTGACGATTTTGTACGAATGTATCCTGGGCTGCTTTATGGGAGTTGTTATTGGGTACTGTGGTAAATACGGTGAAGCTCATCAGTTGATTGATCAATCATAGTTAGGGGTGTATATAATCTACCAGTAGTACTGTGGTAGATACAAAATGATAATATAATATAGACTAGTTGCCAATGAGCCGTAATAATAATTACTATCAACCTACGAGTGTGATGTATATCACAGTTTACCTACTAACAGTAAGTCTCTGTTAACCTTCCAGTAGTAGTCACTGTTAAGCTACGAGTAGATATACTGATTACAACCTACCAAGTAACAATCATTGCTCCCCTTCGAGTAGCTGTAGTATAATGAATAACCATTGTTAACCTACAAGTATAGGAGTATATAATCATTGTTGTCATACAATAGTACTAGCAGTAATTGCTGTAGTGATGCTACTGAGAAACCAGCATTGGTATAGTCATTGTTAACCCACCATTACCAGGGTAGTCACTGCGACATACCAATAGCAGCAACCACTGCTACCTACAAGGTAATCCACTGTCAACTACCAAACCCAGCTATAGTGTATATTTTATTCATGTAATGACGCAGAGCCAGCCCAGCGTGGCATAGACGAGTCCCACTGGAAACACAGCCAGGAACACCCTGCCCGGGAACACGCCGGCAACCTTGAGGTTGACGGTGACGGAGTAGGTGGACCAGGCGGTGAAGACCAGGTACAAAAGAAATCTTATAAAGCTGAACTTTATGAAGATGGAGAGCAGTGCGGACAACACGAGCGGGAACAGGGCGTAGCCGATGGTGGACAGGGCCGGGAAGAACGAGATGGACCCACCCAGCAGCTGGATATTGATGGAAATGATGCTGAAACTGATCCAGGAGATGGTGAAGATGGAGGAGAACACGTTGGAGGAGTTTGTCTTGGGGGACTGCAGTGCCAGCAGCAGCGAGAAGGTGAGGATGAAGATGAGCGGGCCCCACAGGTCCCATTCCAGTGGCTTGATTTCCACGGGGGAGTTGATGTCGTTCTCCAGGTCGGAGCTGAGCTGGTTGTAGTCGATTCCCAGGTTGATTCCGGAGCGGGAGGCCACCTGGAGCAGGTGCTGCTGCTGCTGTTTGGCGAGCTTGGCCAGCGACTGGGGCCACAGCACACCCTGGAGCCGAGACAGAATGGATTTCAGGTCTCTGGACAGAGTGGTGAGGACCGGCTCGTCTAGCGTTGCCGAGCCCTGGAACGTGCGCTCCTTGGTCTTGAACCCGCCGGGCCCGGTCTTGGTGGCGCCATTGGCACCGGCAGAGGCTCCAGGGGCAGCCGGCGAGCTGCTGTGCTGGTTATTGCTGCTGGCTGTGAACGTCTCATCTTCCAGTATAAAGTCGTCTGCGTCCTGCGGATCAACTTGCAGGGGCTTCCAGGACATATCTTAGGGGCAGTTGCAGTGTTGTGTGGGCAATTGCTGTGTTTCAGGGGGCAATTGCTGTTGTAGGGGGCAAAAAGATAATTCTCAGAAGGAAGGCAACGATTTTAATCACAAAATATTCAGAGATTGTTCACTCGTTTTTTGATCATCATAGAATTTTCCAGCGTGCTGTCCAATTGGCCACACGACGAAATTTTTTTTATCTTAGGCCCGGTTGGGGGTATTATATACTGAGTCACGTGTTTGTGCACGTGACCTTACTGCACCAACCCGACTTGCGGTACAGCTAGTACTACAGTGAACATATCGGTACAGAGAGGTTTGGTGAGCTCAGCATCAATGCATTTTGCTCTAGCCTCAATCTTTAACTGCAAGTACTTCCATTCTTGTTATACCAACAGAGTAATTCACTCACTGGCTACACTTGCCGCACTAACAGGACAGTCCAGCTCACTGCTAAGCTGCTTCACAACAGTACTTCTTGCCGACTAATAGATGTTGGCGGGAGCCTCTAACCACAGCTGTGAAACAGTCGCAGGTTTTCCAACTTCCACTGACATCATCACATCAAGACTGTATGATATAACACCAGAGGGCGCACTCATTGTTACTCAGTATTGCTTTTTTGTGTATTCCTGATGGAAGAACACGCAAGTGTGAAGCTGATACTCCACTGTGCTAAGCACCAGTCGTAACCTTGAGGGATACCATGATCAGCCTTAGTAGTTTCACGTTTCACCATTAACATTGATGTACTCGGCATTGCACTTTTGGCCTTATGTAACTGGTAGCTTTACTAGTCATGGCTGGGCCATGAGGGTAGTTTGATAACACTGTGCGATATTTGATGATGTGTTTAAGCAATAGGCCGCTTATGAGATTAGACAGTGGTAAACATTACCAAACACGGGCTAGTGCATTTTCCACTAACTAGCTACTCAGTAGGTAAAATAACTACTGGTATTAAATTCTCAGAGTATGAAGACTACATACATCAGCTCTACTCAACTGGTTGAGATGTTGTTGGGCTAATGACATGATGATACAAATAATGATAAGTACTCATTAAACACCATTGTATTTATAGGAGGATCAGCTGATACATTATCAAGGTAGCACTGCAATAGATTATAATTGCTTCTCATCACTACACAAATTACGGCTGATACATATATGCTCTACCTCGTATAAGAGTAGTACGCCAGCACATGCATATACCACTTTATGCTCCATTACAGTGTATAGTCATTCAACTGATATCTCTTCGTGCCACTCTTCGAAAGTATTGCAGCATGATAGGCAACATCAGTGAGTGAATTGTCTTGCAAACATCACCCAATCAGATAAGTAAATGTTGCATTGACATATTCAATACTGATATAATACAATTGTACAGCTATTAATATCATCAATGATGTTCAAGCTTTGTGGTGCTTCAGTACCGAGTCCCGTGTGTAGTGCGCTCAATCTACCCCTTATAAGTGATACTTACTGTAGAAGTCCTGCTAGTCAGAGGTCTCATATTAGGCAAATACCGATTATTGATAAAACTGGATATACATTGTTCATGTGCTGGTAGTGGTACCGTGCTAGTAGTTTAAGTGTAAAGTGAGTTACAGTTTAGGGGGTGGGTGTTGCATTGATTGAGTTCAGTAAATTATGTCAGTGCTAGTGCTTAAACAGCTTTGGTCCTTCATTATTAGTGCTGTTTCTCATTTTCTCTATTCTATAGGCGTTGTTGGTTGCAACTTGAAGACTTTGTTTTGCTCTTTTCCCTGCCTTAGTTTCTTCATTCTTTCTCTCAAATTGAATATTGCTGTGCGATGGGTACATTTCAGACGTGTGTTAGTCCAAATGGTTGAAAAACATCAAAGGACCTATAACGGCTAAGAACAAGACTTTGCATATCAAACGTAGAACCTTCCCCTTAGCCTGGTGATCTTGAACTGGTGGACAACTGCTAATGGCTCTTCACTGCATACTGCAGTTGGTGGGAACTGACTGTCTGGCACGGTGTCTGTGGTCTGCCAGCTTTGTGGGTGGTAATACTGGCATCAACACGCAGCTCGCGCTTCGGGCAGCGTAGTGCAAAGTCATGTGACACACCACGTGCATAATAGGGTGACCAGTCATGTGACACACCACGTGTCATAGTCAGGTGACCAGTCATGTGATGTCCGGACATACAAACACCGGTTAAGCTGCTGGTGCCGCCGCCTCCCTGCCTGCAGCCTCACTGTGCTGCTACCACAGTCAGTTCCAGGGCGCATCCGTGTGACTGGGCACAAGACCTGCGCTAGGTCCTGCGATGGGACCTGCGCTCGGTTCGCGTTTTCAAGGTGTCCGAAATGCTCTTAAAGCCATTTCAGAAAAAAAAATGCAATTTTCTTTTTTTCCTCTCTTAAAACCATAACCTAAACGAGAGACTTCATTCCGAGCCTGACACATACAATGGGGGATAAGATCATCCCCATGAAGGACCAGAACGCACTGGTGCTGGGTGACGGCCAGGTGTACAAGATCCAGAAGGTGCGCCAACGGAAGATCCACTCGTGTGTGCCCTGCCACCAGAGAAAAGTCAAGTGCTCCAGAGAGATGCCCACCTGTGCCAACTGTGCTAAGAACCAGCTGGAGTGCAAGTACTTTGTCAACGACAGAGTGTCCAGGGGCAAGAAGCTGAGTGCGGACGAGGACAAGAAGGCAGACCAGGAAAAGAAGCACCAATTGAAGACTTTCATTGAGAAAGCGAAGATCCTGCAGTCCAGCGCCGCCAGCGGTGCCACGGGGTCCAGTGGCACGCCCGTGGTGTCCGCGGCAGTGCCTGCCAGCAGCATGTCGCCCCCAGCGCCCGTCACGGCCGCTACCGACCTGTCCAGCGACTGCATCTCAAACGAATCAACCTCTCCGCCTAAGATCCACACCACCACCATCAGCTATGACGCCAGCAGTGGCACGAGCTCCATGGCCATCAGCAGCAGCAGCTTCCCCAACTACTCCCCCATCTACTGCCAGAACTCCATCTCGCCGCAGCTGTTCCAGCAGCTGCCAACTAAGCAGCGCTCGTACACCCTGGTGAAGAGGTTTATCAGCACGATCCACCCGATCCTGCCCATCCTGGACATCAACGAGTTCCTCACCGACCACGACCTGTTCTGGAACAACAAGCTGCTGAACCCCAACCTGTTCCTGACAACGCTGTTCCCCATTCTGTTCAGTGCCTCCAAGGCTGAGTGCTTCCAGTTCAGCTACGACGAGGTCACCAAGTTCGAGCTCAGCAGCGAGATCCACAGGTACAAGGACTCGGCCGAGCTGGCGCTGCACCTCATCAACTACCCGAAGAACTATTCCATCAAAATTCTCCAGGGAGCCACTCTGCTCCAGAGCACCGTGGAAAATCCCTCCATAACCCAGGTGGCCACCCTCATACGCATCTCGCAGATCATCCACCTGCACAGGGACCCGACCAGCTTCCACAACATCACCACGCCCAGCCTGGTCCAGCTCAGAAGGCTGCTCTGGTGGCAGATCTTCTACCTCGATGCCATAACCTCGCTCAACCACTTTGTCACGCCCATGATCAAGCTGGACGAGTTCGACACCTCTCTGCCTCTCGAGTTCTCCAACAACGTGATCAACGTCGAAACCTGCTTCCTCAACGGCAAGTTCAGGTTCTCCATTATCCTCAATGAGCTCACCAAAAACATCTACGGCCTGTCGATCCTGCCGTTCAACACGATAGAGCTGCTCAAGCAGAAGATCATCGACCTCAACATCTCGTGCAACGCCTCCATCCTCAACCTGTCCACGGTGATCTCCAACGACTTGTCGCCCAACGAAACCAACTTCATCAACTGGTCAAAGTACATTCTCAACTCCTACACCGACCGGGCGTTGCTGCTGCTGCAAAAGAAGATCATTCTGTCCAAGGACTCTGTGATCAGCACTAGCGGCACCGGCCCTGGCTCTGGCACCGGCCCTGACCACGACTCCAGCAACGGCTCCACCAGTAACGACTATAAAGCCAAACCCCAGCAGCAGTTCTACTCGTATGGGGACCTGTCGTCGAACCTGATCCCGTGCGCACTGCACTATATCAACGAGTTCCTCACGCACAACAACAACGACATGTACAACTGCTATAACTGGGAGATCAGAAACTCACTTCCGCTGGACGCAATAACCATTCTGATGAAGTCGCTGGTCCAAGACCTCAACAATATCAACGACATCCGGTTCTATATGGTGGACAAGGCGCTGGACCTGATCTTCATTAAGTTTGACAACAAGAAGAAGTCCGTTTTCAAGAACTCGATAACGCTGATGAGATATTTATTCCAAATAATATCACTGAAAAGACAGGGCTCGATCAGCAGCACCGTGGTACCCAAACCGTCCACCAAGATCGTGGCCCAGCCAGACTTGGACCTGAACTCGTTCAAGACCACCACCAGCTGCTCGCAGATCGCCCCACGCACCATCAAGGCTGAGGCTGCCAACTTCAAGTACCAGTCTGAGATGTTTGCTGCAGACCTGTTCCCGCAAGCACCGTTTTTTCCCAAGCAGTCAGTCGCAGGCGACGACGAGCCCGTGCAGCTGGACCAGCAGCACCAGCAGCAACAGCAGCACCAGCAGCAACAGCTTGACGAGCAGAACATCGACTCGCTACTGGCCACCATCAGGCTGCAAGTCCAAAAGTTTCTCAACGAGGAGCGCATTGTCGACGACGAGTACGCTGGCTGCTACTACCTCGACATCGAGAACGAGATTACCGACATGATCGAGTCGCTGCTGCGCTGACGGCCTGGCCCAGCACCAACCGCACTGCGCTCTGCTGCCTAATCGGGAATTCCGGGGTCGAATGAGCCCTCGGATCTCGTCTCCATACACTTTGAATGAACAAACGACCCGCAAACTGCACTGCGGTGCTTGCAATGTGGCGCCGCTTGCTGTGCTGCACTTTCCGCCTCCTTCCGGCCATTTGAATCCTGTAAAACGGCCGGCTTTCTTCGTTTCAGTGAAAACCCGAAATTTCCAATTCGCACAGCCTAAAAAATGTGTGCGACTAAAATTGACAACTTTGCCAAAAAAAGCCAACTCGAGCAGTAAATAACAACATTGACAACCGCAACCGCACCAACAATTGGCTATAATGAACGAAAACTCGCTTCTTTTGTTTAATCCAACAGACCCGGACACTCTGCAGAACCTGCTGAACGAGCTGGCAACGCAGGAATCAGACTTATTCAACAACGACCTCACGCTTATCAACTCAAATAACACTTTGGTGTCGTCCAATGTCTATGATTTCGGCACTGTGAACAATTACAACGGCAGCACATACAGCAACAGTGACGAGCTGGCTGCGAATGCCTTCACACAGCACACGGTGACAAACAATAACCAGGCTGCTGACGGAATTGATGAAATTGGCGACTATTATAACACTGGCAAGATATTCGAGGACTTCCAGTTCGACCTGAACGACTCCACTACCTTGGGCTCCACTTCCAGAACGTCACATGAGTTTTTCGAACAGTTCCACGAGGACATCAAGTCCAAATCCAAGTTATCCAACTTGTCCAATTCCATTTCCAATATTTTCAAGAATAACAACATAAAAATCAACAGAAAATCAATAAATCCGCTCTCTACCCAGAAGAACCTGGACTCCTCATCTTCTGCATCTTCCTTAGTGGAAGAACAGCAACAAAATGACCCAGACTATGCGGCCCTATTTGCTGATTTGAGCACCAAAAAGCAAAAAAAATCAGCCATTTCTTTCAAAAAAAATAATGAACTTTCGTCACAGCTGCCTGTGCTCCCTGAATTCCAGCAGCTAGAAAACCAGCTGCAGCCCGTACCGGAAATCTCACAAATGCCTCCTTTCCCACAGATACCTCAGCATGAACCTGCCAGACGTGGAAGAAAACCTTCTCTGGTTTTCGACGCTTCCAAAACGTTTGTGTGTCACTACTGCCAACGAAGATTCAAACGTCAAGAGCACTTGAAACGTCACTTCAGAAGTTTGCACACAAATGAAAAACCTTTTGATTGCACGCTGTGTGGGAAAAAATTCTCACGTAGTGATAATTTGGCACAACATATCAAAACCCACTCAGAATAACAACAACCACAGCACGAGCACTAATAATAATATTATAATAATAACCTAATGAATCAATGAACACTATGCTTAATTCCATATTTGAATAATTTCAGCTTCAGCAACAAATATGCCAAAACTCTATAAATAATACAGACACAAACTAATACACCAAAATACTTAATATAATCAGCTTGTATCCCATAAGTCTCTAGGACTTGCTCTCCTGTTTGAAACACACATTCGCTCTCGTCGTCACATTTAATCACTGTGTCTTTGAATGACAAATTTAACAGTATGCTCAGTCCATATTTTAGCGGACTTATATAGTTGATTCCCTTGAGCACTCTATCCATGTCTAAACTCATTGTACCTGCCATGAAAGTTCCAATACTCAGCGCAATAGAAATCATGTTAACGGCAAATCCAGGTTCACGGAATAGCGTGTTGGTTATAATACCTAAACTTTCACCGCAGTTAACAATCATCAGCACCACATATGCAACACTGAAAAACATTGGGGCGCTGTGCCTTTTCAATCCTATGACTGGAACTAAGAATATTGCAAATAGCAACGCAGACCAAATCTCAAAAGGAAGTTCGATTATGATATAACTCATGAAAAATGGCAATATCCCATAAACATTATCTTCATACTCGTGGTAGAAATAATTCCTTTGAAGTGGGTAGGAGCTTAGGTTATTTAACATTCCACAGAAGTAAAGACTGGTAACCTGCTGTATCAGCCCCAACGTATTTATAACTCCAATATAATTACTTTTCAATGGCGCAAAGAATAGAGCTGTGATAATTCCCATTCCACCAACTTGTGTGAGCCTTGCAACTAGAATCTGTTTATCCCTTACAGTCATTAGTATCATCTGCTTCAGGCATGCATATAGTGCCGGCATGAAACTAGCATGTGATCTAATATACTTGCCGAATTCTGCTCTGAACTTTTCATTTGAAATTATTGGAATTGGTTCGTGTGGGATAACCTTCTTGTCCCATTCGCCTAATAGCTTCCCTACTCTTTCTCTGCTAAATGCTTCCTTCTCTACACTTTGTGTGTTTATACTGATCAAATCCAAGACAAAGTCTGCACTATTGGTCAATTTAGGACATTCATAGCCTAATGATTTGAAGAAATCAATCATTTTGGATTGCTCGCCATTGTAGCAAACTTTCCCGCCTTTACTCAACAACAAAACTGATCCAAACTGTCTGAAAAGATCAGATCTTGGTTGATGAATCGTCATTATGACTGTTTTGCCCTCATCACTTAATTCCTGTAAAATCTCTAATATCGAAGATGCAGTAAAACTGTCCAATCCTGAAGTTGGCTCATCCAATAACAACACTTTAGGGTTGTTTAGAAGTTGGATTCCAATTGAAACACGACGCTTCTCACCTCCACTGATACCTTTCATGAATTCATTCCCTATCAATGTATGTTCACAATTCTTTAGCCCCAATTTCAATATAACTCCATCAACAATTTGCCTCTTCTCTTGTTTTGACTTATTCCCCAGTCTCAAATCCCCAGCTATTGTCAGTGTTTCCCGAACTGTCATGGTAGCTAACAAATGGTCATCATCCTGTGAAACATATGAACAGATTGAATTAACCATATCATTACTTACGCATAATCCATTAAACAGTATGTTCCCATTGTACTTATAGTCAGTAAATGGCCCCGAGTTCAGTCTTCCACTTATCAGGTTTAATAAGGATGACTTTCCTGAGCCCGAAGGTCCCATGATTGCATTTAGTTCACCTGGCTTAAAGTTTGCATTTATTTTGTTAAGAATTGGTTTGTTGTATTTCTTTAGAAGCGATTTGTGAAGTTTCACACTCAGTTCAATATCTTGCAATTCAACCACAATCCCACTATCGTTGTCAGTGACAAGTTTCTTTTCAAATTCTTGAGTACTCTCAACAGCACTTTCTTTTGAAACAATCTGTTTTGACAAAGAAACATCATTTTTGTTTATCACCAGCACTGCACCTGCCAGCAAATAATACACAATTGCCCAGCATAAAATGACCACAACTGGCACAGCAATCCAGTTTTCCCAAAAACCCAGTGTTTTGATGATATATTTCCCGTCATAAGCTGTACAATCTTGTGGATTATCGGATGGGCAGTCTCCAACAAAACCTGTAAACTCATTTGAGATTAAAGCACCAAACCCATACCAAATATGGGCAATATACTTCGTCCAGCGAACATATACTGGCATATATTTGGCATTAACAAAATACCCACAGGCCATTGTCTGCAAAGTGTACATTAAATTAGCGACTAGAGAGGCCTGTGCAAAATTCCTGGATATTGCAACACCCAAAGTGGCACCGCACATGGAGGTTTGATGCACCAGAAAGACCGTTATGAAATAAATGAAAAACTGTCTAGCAGTTCTTGTCAGTCCATACATGAAGTAGGTTATGACGCTAAACAGTAGGGGAACAGCCAGATCCTCGACAATCAGCTTGCTTATTCTTCTGGATATCAAGAACCCTGGAACTGTGGTGCAGCCTTCGCTTCTTTCACGGTCAAACAGCTTGATATCATTGGCAGTCAGTCTGTAAGTTTCAAACAGGATGAGCAGATACCCTTGCAACGAGTTTGACGAGTAAATGGCGGATGTTATTGTTCTGATTCCCCTTATGTCGTGCTTCGGGTTATGAAACACCCACCCACACACAACGCCTATCACTATGGCCTCCATGTAAAGTGAAATCAGAACCAGGGTGTTTCTGTAGCTTAACAGAATGTCTCTTCTCACCAGCACCCTGAGCTGTCTGAGAAACGGCACTCTCAGCTTGGGCTTCTCAGACAGCAGCATCTGCTTGGGCTGCAGCTCTTGCTCGTCTTTTTGATGCTTCAGCCAGGCGTCCACGAGCAGCTCGACTCTTTTATAGCTGCGGAACTCGTCCTGCGCATTTCGAGTGTCCACGGACGTTATATCAATAAGGTAGTCGGCTGGGTTGACGTTGTCCGGAACAGCGAACCCCTGGTCCTCAAAGTAGCCCAGGACAGCGTCGACCGTGCCGTTGTAGACGCATCTTCCCTTGGTGAGGATGCACAATCTGTCAAACAGGAAGAAGATGTCTGAGCGGGGCTGGTGGATGCTGATGATGATTGTGCGTCCCCTGCGGGCGAGGTTCTGCAGCGTCTGCACGAGCAGCAGGGCCGAGTTGGCGTCCAGGCCCGTGGTGGGCTCGTCCAGAAACAGCACGGACGGGTTCGACAGCAGCTGAATGCCCAGGCTGAGTCGTCTCTTCTCGCCCCCACTGAGCCCCTTGTGCGTTGTGTCGCCCACCACGGTGTTGGCACAGTCCTTGAGCCCCAGCTCCAGGATAACCTCCTCCACAAGCCGGTTGCGTTCCTGCGAGCTTGTGATGTCCGGCAGCCTGAGCTCTGCAGCAAACTGCAGCGTCTCCCTAGCGGTCAGGCTGGGCGACAGAATGTCCTGCTGGATCACGTACGCATGGCGCACCTGGTTGAGGCTCCCGCCATTGAACCTCACTTCCCCAGACTGCAGCAATGAGTTTGATGAGCCGATCCTGGCCGCCAGCGAGTTCAGCAGCGTCGTCTTGCCCGAGCCAGAACCCCCTATGATCGCCAGAATGCTGCCGCTGGGGATCTGAAACGACGTGCTGTGCAGAATAGGCTGGATGACCGCCGACTCCTCGTCCTCTTCTCTGGCTCGTCTCAATCTGCGCTTGAACCGCCCAATTTTGGCGCTAATCTGCAGGTTTTTCACCGTAATGTCCACTGGCATCACCTGCTGGAACGAAAGCTCGCGCTGCTCAAACTGTCCTTTGGAACCCAGCATGTTTGGGGCGTTTTGGTCGTTTAGTGCTAATATACAAATAATTTTTCTTTGTTTTGTTTTGTTTTGGTGTAAACGAGATGAAAGCTGAAGAGCCCCGAATAGTCGAGCTGTTTGCCGACACCGACCCGTTCGCAGACCTCTGTGCGGTGCAGAAGGCGCCTGGGGGCAGAACTAACACAGCACAGGTACCGGAGCGCGCTGGAGAAGCTGAAGCAGACCGTCTGCTTGATAGAGAACGGGATCAGGCAGCTGCAGGTTATCGTGGTGCGGTTCAACGTCAGGGGCAAGCGGGTGCTGCCACTGCAGTTCCCGGGCAGGAGTGGTGCTGAGGCACAGAAGTTTGCGAGCTTTCTGCGCGTGGTGGTGCTTCTAATCAGGAATTTAGAGAATAATTGTGTCACCACTAGAAGAGACCTGTACTACCAGGACGTGGACTTGTTCCGAGGGCAGCGGCAGGTGGACTACTTGGTGGAGCTCCTCAGCAAGTCCCTGGGGCTGTCCCAGTACCAGCTGGGGACCTGTCCGTCCCAGAAAGGGCTGTTCAAAGGTGTTGTCAGACTGTGTTTTGAGGACGGTACAGAGACCGTTGTGGGCTCTGCTGGGGCCAGCAGCCTGATTCCGTACTTGCACAGATGCACCAGTGTCGAGATCGTCAGCCAGGCAAGCTATATCTTGGTTGTGGAGAAGGATGCAGTGTTTAACTCGCTCCAGAATGATAACTTCCTCATAACCGGCAAGGGGTTTCCAGACCAGCTCAGCAAAGACTTTCTCAGGCTTGTGGCGCAGTCCAGCAGCCTACCTGTATGGGGTATTGGCGATATGGACCCGTACGGGTTTGATATCCTACAGAAATACCAGTGCAAGAAACTCGAAGTGCCCAACATGTCGATAACTGACTTCATGGGGAACCAGCAGGACCTCAGCCTGCGGGACTTTGTGCGGTGCGCAAACCTGCTCAAGCAGGGGATCAAGTGGCGCGTGCCTGTCCAGCGAATGATGTTTTTCCACAAGAAAGCTGAGTTGGACAATATAGACGGCGACTTGTGTCATTTCCTCTCGTTTTGAGTTTGCACTGGCTATCATTCTACGTCTTGGTTTGGGACTATTGGGAGCTTAATATTCCTATGGCTGCTGTGATCTTTTGGGTGAGCTGCGGAAATTCTTTAACTAAGCTATCAACTTGAGCACTGGATGAGCTGCAGGAGAAAACTACTATCTTGTGCATTATGGGTACTGGATGAGCTGCAGAGTCAATAGCCATAGGGCTTATCTCAGGCACCTTATAGTACTCTGATAAGTTGAAAGTACTATCAGTAACTGCACTCAGTGGTATTTCTGTCTAGTAGTGGTGGCTCTAAGCTACTTTCACATCCCTACAGGTATCAAGCTATTAATTAACTAGGTTAGGTATCAAATGGTGGCCGGTAGCTAGTACACAGTAGCACCTAGCGGTTGGGGTTGTTGCTGAGGATGCTGCAAAATTTGTTGAGGATGCTGCGACTCCATAAAGTATTCGTGCTGCAAGGCTCTCTTGGCAGAAATCCGTCCAGCTGGGTCGTAAACCAGCATCTGCTCTAATAAATCCACGCCAGCCGGATCCAGGGATGGAACAGAAGCCTGTAGATCTTTCTTTTTCCATTTTGGAAACGTTTTCTTAAAGTCAGGCAAGTAGTTCACGTCTGGCCAGACCTCCTCGGTTGGTGTTCCCATGATTCTAAAGATTCTAAATATCTGGTCGATCTCTGAGTCGCCTGCGAACAATGGTTTTCTGTTCACCATCTCGGCAAATATGCACCCAATGGACCAGATGTCAACGCCGGTGGAGTACTGCTTACCCCCCAGCAGGATCTCTGGCGCCCTGTACCACAGCGTGACCACCTCGTGGGTATACGCTCTCAGTGGGACCCCGAACGCTCTTGCTAGACCGAAATCTGCCAGCTTCAGGTTACCCTCCTTATCAATAAGCAGGTTCTGTGGTTTGAGGTCTCTGTGCAGGATTCTGTGCCCATGGCAGTACGCAGTGCCCTTGACCAGCTGCATCATAAACCGCTTGATCATGTCGGCACCCAGCCCCAGCCCGGCAGGGATCGACTCCATGTATTTCTTCAGGTCCAAGTCCAAGAACTCAAACACCAAGTATAATTTGTGCGAGTCTGAGTGGATAATGTCGTACAATCTGACGGTATTTTCGTCGCGCATTTCCTTCAGCAGCGAGATCTCTCTGATAGCTGTCGATGGCACACCCTCGTCCTCGGACTCGAGTCTGATCTTCTTCAGGGCAACCACGCGGTTGTTATGTTTGGTGTCCAATGCCTTGTACACCACCCCGTACGTTCCCTCGCCCACTTTTTCCAGGCGCTGGTAGTTCGACAAGTCAACCATCTTCGTCCTGCTGCCTCGCAATATCTCCTTCTGTGTGTGCTTGGCCTCCTGAACAAGTGAACAAACTGGATCTGTAAAGTTCTAACAAAAGGCCCAATTTTGTAAAACCAAAATAAATAAACGATATTGGTTGCCTAGTTGGGAAGTTTGCTGTTTTGGGACGGCCTGATCTGGCAGAGGCCCAGTAGTGGTGCCAGTGATGCCAGTGATGCCAGTCGTGCCAGTCGTGCCAGCGGTGCCAGCGGTGCCAGCTGCCAGCGGTGACCGTAGGGGTGCCCGGGGGCTTGCGGAAATTAGGCGGCAATTGGCTGGGAGAGTTACGCTGTTGTTGGTGGAACGGCAGGGTTCCCAGTCTGCCACCAGTACTGTGCCAGCAGTGGTGCTGGGATATGGCTGCAACCGGGAAGAGAAGTTGTGTTAGTAGGTGGGCCTCACAATAGGTAATGGAGACTGAGGTGGTGGTCAAAGTATTACTTGAGCTGAAAGAGATTAGGGTTCACTGGTGCTACGACCTTTACTAGTAGTGGTAGTGGAGTGATAGTGGGAGTAGTGGTGGTGGTGTGGTGGAAGTGCAATGTCTAGTGCCAGTAGTTGCAGGCCGCAAACTAGACTTTGGCTCAAGAGTAGCAGCTGCCAGTGTAATGGGTGGCTGCAAACCTCTGTACAGAAATCAGGGCGTATAGCGTGCCAGTGGCTTACTGGTGGTTCATCTGGCTTATCGAGTGGTTAGCAGTGCAGTAGTTTGGTATACTGGTCAGTCTACTGGTCTGGTCAGTCTACTGGTCTGGTCAGTCCACTGGCTATAGTTGCCAGTAGTTTAGTCTACTGGTTGAGCCACTGGCTACAGTTGCCAGTAGTTTAGTCTACTGGTTGAGCCACTGGCTATAGTTGCCAGTAGTTTAGTCTACTGGTTGAGCCACTGGCTACAGTTGCCAGTAGTTTAGTCTACTGGTTGAGCCACTGGCTATAGTTGCCAGTAGTTTAGTCTACTGGTTGAGCCACTGGCTATAGTTGCCAGTAGTTTAGTCTACTGGTTGAGCCACTGGCTATAGTTGCCAGTAGTTCAGTCTACTGGTTGAGCCACTGGCTATAGTTGCCAGTAGTTTAGTCTACTGGTCCACTGGCTATAGTTGCCAGTAGTTTAGTCTACTGGTTGAGCCACTGGCTATAGTTGCCAGTAGTTTAGTCTACTGGTCCACTGGCTATAGTTGCCAGTAGTTTAGTCTACTGGTCCACTGGCTATAGTTGCTGGGTGTTGTGTTACATCATATATTCCTAGAGTACTACTCCTTCTTGGCCAGGCGGGCCTGTTTCTTGAGCGCGCGGGCACGGATGCTCTTGTGCATGGACAGGTTGAGGGAGTTGGCGAGCTTGGAGTACACGCCCACGGTGTTTTCGATCCCCCAGTGCATGAGAGCGTGGGCTGGGAACGGAGTAGAGGTGGCGTAGCGGTCCTGGGCACCGCCGCGGCGGCACACGTTGTTGAGGGCCGAGGCGACAAAGGCCCTGGCGGTAGGAATGGAGGCGGAAGCCCGCTTGATCTTGGACATGGCGGAGGTGACCAAGTACGAGATGACGAGCTGGACGTCCACGTTCTGTGGGGCAAGCTCGCCGGCCAGGGCAGCCGACCACGCCTGCAGGAACGCCTTGGAGCCGGAGTAGGTGGCCAGGTACGGGGTTGGCAGCAGGCCCCCAAAGGAGCCCATGGTCAAAATGAGGCCTTTGCACTTGGCCGAGCTGGCGGTGGCCACGATTCTTGGGGCGATGATCTGGGTGGTCTTGAGGGTGGCAGTGGTGTTGATGGTGATGATGTTTCTGAGCTCTGAGTCCTCGGTTTCGAGGAACGGGACCGGGATGGAGTGGCTCTGGCCCACGTTGTTGATCAGGACGGTGACTGGGAGGTCTGCGACCGCGTGGGCAATGGCAGTGTAGTTCTCCTCCGAGTCTGCGCTGAAGTCCAGGGCCAGGAACCGGGTCTGGACGCCGTACTGGGTCTTGATGTCCTGCGCAAGGGCCTCCAGCTTGGCCTGTGTTCTGGACACCAGCAGGATGTTGAACCCGCGTTTGGCCAGCTGCAGCGCGTACTCCTTGCCCAGGCCGTCCGACGCACCGGTGACCACTGCCCAGTGGCCTGCCTGGGCGCCGTACTTGCGGTAGTTGACTGGTGGCAGCACCAGCGTCTGCAGGACCATATTGCCGAAGCTGAGCGCCAGCGTGGTCATTTTGAGCACCCCGAGGGCCAGTGCCACGTGCAGCACGACGTTCACCGCCGTGCTGTTGGCTGCAAGCGTTTGGATCCCAGTGAATATCGACATTGCTTGCTGTGGCTAAATTTTTTCGCCAGTTTTGATTTTTTCAACGCCCACCACACTCACAGGCTGCCCATAGCCGTGGGCCTTGGAGATGTTGCGAGCCCGCTAGGGGGTGCTAGGGGGTGCTAGGGGGTGCTAGGGGGCCCAGCAGGTGCTCAGGGGGTGCTAGGGGGCTCAGGGGGCCCAGCGAGGCCCTGGGCGCTCCCGCCAGGGCTCCAGCCGGGTAGCAGGCGGACGCGTTTTCGCGTCTGTTGACATTTCACGCGTCATTTCCTATTTCGGCAAATTGCATGCAGGAACGTTAATTGTCACGAAAATTATAAAAGCAGTTTGGTCCCAGCAGTGAGTTTCACAGAGCAGTCAGAGCACAAGATGGTTCTTTCGAGCATTGAGAACATAGCGGTGACGCCTAAGAAGCAGCAGAAGCAGCAGTACCTGCCACCGTCGCCGGTGTCGGTGGGCAAGACCAAGCGCCTGCTGGACCTGGGGCCTGGCGAGCAGCCGCAGCCCAAGAAGCTGTGCCTGGGAGAGCCAGAGGCTGGCCCGCCAGAGGCTGGCGAGTTAACCCAGCAGCCCAAGAAGCTGTGCCTGGGCGAGTCAATCCAGCAGCCCAAGAAGCTGTGCCTGGGCGAGCTGGGGCCAGCGCCTAAACCATCAATCTACTCGCAGGCCAAGGCGCTGTTCCAGCGCAGCTGCGACAACAGCACCAGCGCGTTCCTGCCCGAGCGCGAGCGCGAGTACCACGCACTCAACACCTTCCTCCGGCAGCACTTCACCCACAGCGTGTCCAACTCGCTCTACATCAGTGGCCCTCCGGGCACCGGCAAGACCGCCCAGACGCAGCTGACGCTGTCCAAGTACATCGAGCTCGCCGAGGGCTCCGTCCAGCGCACCCACATCGACGGCAAGCAGTGCAACATCGCCTACTGCTACATCAACTGCATGACCATCGCCAACAACAAAACCATCTTCAACGAGATCCACAAGAAGCTCACGGGCAAGAGGTGCACCTCCATCGCGAGCTCCAAGGCCGAGCTGCTGCGCCTGGTCACCACCAAGGACTTTATGAGCGTCGTGGTGCTGGACGAGCTCGACAAGCTCATCAACATCGACCAGCAGCTGCTTTTCGAGCTCTTCAGCTGGTGCAACTCCGCCCACACAAACCTCATGCTCATCGGCATCTCCAACGCCCTCGACATGATCGACAGACTGCTGCCTAGGCTCAAGATCAACGGCCTCAACCCCAACACCCTGGCGTTTCTGCCGTACAACTCCCAGCAGATCAGCAACATCATCACCGCCAAGCTGAGCTCCCTGGCTCCGCCTGGCGCCCCGGACGTGCCCCTGTTCCAGAAGAGCGCCATCCAGCTCTGCGCAAAGAAGGCCTCCTCCAACACGGGCGACCTCAGAAAGGCCTTTGACATTGTGCGCAACTCCATCGAGCTGCTGGAAAGAGACCTGCTGCGCACCCACTCCAAGCAGGACCTGCTGGCGTACCACCACACGGATGCTCCCCGCGTCAAGATCACCCACGTCGCAAAGATCTGCTCCACAGTGTTCGACAATAAGCAGGGCCTCATCCTGAAGAACCTCAACATCCAGCAGAAGCTCATCGTGTGCAACCTGGTGAAGCTGCACGCCACCCAGCCCCGCGAGTTCAACACCAACGACCTGTTCGAGTTCTACACCGCCAACAGGATCGACAAGCTCATTGGCCTGCTGAAGAAGTGCGAGTTTCTCGAGATCCTCACCACTTTGGAGTCCCTGGGCATCATCAAGCTCCAGCACGCCAAAGACGGCACTACAAAGGTGTCCTCCAACATCACTTCCAAAGACTTGCATACTGCTGTACAGGATATACAGCTCTTGAGTAACTTTTTGAGCTCATAACACTAACACCTAGTGATAACACCTAATAACGTTGCATTAACATTTAATAAACAATTGCATTGGTCAAAACCCCGTAGAACATTACACTATGCCAAAAGGTGAACCAGCACGCACCCGTAGAACATTACACTACGCCAAAAGGTGAACCAGCACGCACCCGTAGAACATTACACTACGCCAAAAGGTGAGCCAGCACGCACCCGTAGAACATTACACTACGCCAAAAGGTGAACCAGCACGCACCCGTAGAACATTACACTACGCCAAAAGGTGAACCAGCACGCACCCGTAGAACATTACACTACGCCAAAAGGTGAACCAGCACGCTGCATTCGGGTAAAGCTCATCTAAACACCCAGGTGAAACTTACATCTCTCATACACCCAGAACGAGCACGCAACCATCGGCACCACCTTGATAAACCCAATGGTCAGCCCCACATAGAACCCACGAAACCCGCTCTCGCGCCAGATGATCTTGGACATTTCAAACCCGCTGAGAAACTGCCCGTTGTTCTTAACTCCCCCAACCTGCAATCTTCTTCGTATAACCTCAAAAGGGTATGCTGCAGTCTGCGACACCATTCCAGCCAGCCCGCCCGCCAGCAGCTGCGCCCATGTGTTCAGCGGAAGCCTGTGCTCGTGCTGTGATTTCGAGTTCCTCTGCAGAATCGACATTGTTGCTCCAGAGTCAACTGTGTATTTTTCCAGCAGGTGGTGTCTCAGCACATCGTGCAGGAAATCGTGCGTCCAGAACGACACCCCAGCGTACGGAATCATTCCCAGAATCGTAGGGTAGAACCCTCTGTAGAAATTGGTGAGGTTGGCCATGCTTTTTGGCAGGCATTGGCGGATGGAGGTGATCAGCAGGGTTCTCTCGCCCTGCAGCTGCACTGGCGACTCTTTGTAGATGTTTGCAATCGTTTTGAGCAGCCGCGAGTGCGTCGTGGACGTCTCGTAAGCCAGCCGTACTCGGATCAGGTCCAGTGGGTAGGTCACAAACACAGAACACAGCCCGGCAATAGACCCGCTGAGAAGCCGTCTCAGGCCAGTCTCGTACTGGTCCGACGGTATGAGCACGCGGCGCACCTGCTCGTACGCCACAAACTTGATGGCTGCGTAGGGGAATATCCTCAGCAGCGTGGCAGAATGGCCTTGGAAAAACCCAAAAATCCCTCCCTCTGTGTAGATCTTGTGTGCCGCCTTGAGCAGCCCAAACCGCGTGTGCGAGTACGCTCTGTAGTGTGGGTTCGACGTCTGGAACAGGATCTTGATTCTATCCAGCGGAGCTATGAGCGTTTTGCCCGCACACCCAGCAGCTCCTCCTGCCAGGCCTGTCCGCACAATATAGTCGAACGACGACTTCTCCAGTATCGCCACATGTGTTTCGTCCGGGTGCACTTTGCTGATATACTCTCTGGGGCTCATGGTAATGCTCGGTCCACAATGCAAACAAAATGTCTCCAAGTCCAAATGCTCGGTCAACAATGCAAACAAAATGTCTCTAAGTCCAAAATATTTACTTTTTTTCGCCAAATTTGTTTTCAATTTCCTCAAAAAGATTTTTTTTTTTGATTTGACGGATTCTTTTCGATTTTGTCCTAAACAGGCTGACTTGCCTGGCCTTACAACCCCGTGACAGGGTAGCGCCGGTAACTTTAGCAGATCGGGTTCCCGGGCTCGGTGAGAGCTGTAGTTGGCCCAGAGTAAACAGTTCCGTAGCAGGTGCAACGATCCAGGCTGGGACGAAAAGCGGCGAGGCTAGGTCCGGCCCTGGCTTAAACAGAGTAACACTAGTAGCCCGTGGACAGGGCCCGCTTAAGCTGGGCCCAGTAGCTGACCTAGCCCGAGCAAACAGTGGCCAACAACCTGGGGAACGCCCACAACTATAACAGATTAAAGCAGGTTCCCAGCTGAACTCGCTCCGTAGAGTACCCTGAGCAGTGCCCCTCAAACAGTGGCCAACAACCTGGGGAACGCCCACAACTATAACAGATTAAAGCAGGTTCCAAGCTGAACTCGCTCCGTAGAGTACCCTGAGCAGTGTCCCCCAGTTGAAGAGATGTCGTAGGGCTAACAATCTCACTTGGGCGGCTTGGACACGCGCCCCGTAGCTGCCAGGGACTGCTTGCGCCGCTGGAGGGTCTGCTGGTTGCGCAGCCTGCGTGATTGGAGCTGCTGGAGCTCGTTTTGAAGGTCTGGCGGGCCTGCTGCTGCTGGAGCTGTTTCCCCGCCCTGTTGTGCCCGCCGCAGCTGCTCGATGTCCCGGAGCAGCGTGTAGATCTTGAGCTGGTGGTCGCGCTCCACCGCTAGCACGTCCGCAATGTGCAGCGTGGTGAACTTTTTGGGCACAGTGGCCTTAACCCTTCTGATTCGAGCCTCAAACAGACTGCATGTCTTTGCCAGCTCCTGTGTGAGTTGCTGGCGGCGCTCCTGGGCTTTGGGGCAGTTAGTTCGGCTCCTGGCTCTGGCTGGTGCGCCCTCCTGGGCACTCAAAACACTCACTCTGTAGATTGAACCTCTCAATAAGCTTCTCTCTCTGGCTTGCAGTGTACTTCATTTCTTCTGCGTGTGTGTGGTGTTTGTACTGGTACTGCTGGGTCCGCTTGTGTGTCTCACTCGTCTGCCGCTGCGCTAAATCACACAGCTCGCTGTTCTTCAGTGTTTGTTTACTTGTTGGGTTTTGTGTTAAACGAGCCAAAACAAAAAATAAACAAACTTTTTTTTCTTTTTTGATTGTGCTGAGCTTTGGCTATGGTGCTGAGTGTCTGTGTGAGGGCTATAGAGCTTTGCAGTTAGAGGGTGATTATGCTGTACGAGTAGGCAATACTGTTACACTTAGCGGGTGGTCAATACTACAATGATAAGCATGTTAACAAGGGTCAATGCTTTACACTTCGCAGGTGATCAGTGGCGTTACCTTATGGCGGTAACTGATAGCACTATAGTTAATAGCGGTGGAAAGTAGCTTCAATTGGCATTAGTCAGTGAGCTTTGAAGTTGGGGTGATTTGAAACATCACAGTTAGTAGTAGCAAGAGGAATTACAGTTGATACAATCAATGATCATGGTCATAGCAGGTTAGTAACACCAATATAACCATTGCAGTATTATATACCCATGAGTTTAGACTTGGCCGATGATCAACATGTTGCAGGTAATGCATAACTTATGAGGTTAGCAGTGAGAGATAAGTGTAGTTGGTATTCATTGGTATTCATAGTTAGACAGTCAATGGCCGTCATTAATGGCTTTACGGGTAGCAGCTAATCCATATTTCCAACCTTACAGTTATATCAGGTAATCATGCAGCAGTATAGCTACTGATTAATAGCATACGGTTAGCAGGCATTACAGTGTCAGTAACAATATCATTACAGTGTAATCAAAACTCTATGAGCCATGCAGCCACAGCAGTTTAGACATACCAATAACAGTTTTATTAGCGTTACAACAATGACAACTACGGTCATAGCAAGTAATCACAGTCATCTGCGTCACAGTATATCAGTAGTAATAATAGGAACAACTATAGGCGGTATTCTGGGATTGGGTTGGCACATAGTTTGGCACTGTGTCATGATAATTGATCAATGTGGAGGATGTGTACTGGCTGTGCCAATGCATCATTTCATAAGTCGTCCATGGCTACCTGAGGTTCCAGCATTGAGTATCAGCTGTTAGGGACATCCTTCAGTGGTGTAGCCAGCTTTGGCTAAATGGACCCATTATATTGGCCATAGAATAGCTTTTATGTAATGAGAGTGAACGATAGGTGTGCGATATTATTAGCATTTGACTAATGTATCAACTGAGATTTGGTTCAGCATAAGCCCACCAACACTGGTGGCAGTCCAGTCCACTGTCTACAGTCTCAATGAAACTTTGAGGACTGAACAACAGTCTATTGAGGTCTTACGAGGTTTAGTCATTAGCTGCCGACCGGTATATTTCAGCATTATCAGCATTGACTGAAGAGGCGACTGGACAGGATCCCACTAAGAGTCGAGCAGAACTACGGCCCGGATTGTTGGGAATTGGCTGGGATCTGATCCACCACCTTTGGTGGCAGCAGCTCAGACTTTTTCGTGATGATTCATTTTTTCATTTTTTCTTCACCACTGAAAGCTGAGAATGTCTGAAGCGAAGAAGGTGAGTTCAACCGCATGCCGTGCCACTACAGGACAGCACTAACCCGCAGCCTGATCCATTCAAGTCGTTTATAGCCGGGGGCGTGGCGGGGGCCGTCGAGGGTGTCATTACGTACCCATTCGAGTTTGCTAAAACCCGCCTGCAGCTCATTGATAAGTCGTCCACTGCCTCACGCAACCCGCTGGTACTCATTTACAACACAGCCCGGGCTCAGGGGGTTGGCTCACTGTATGTTGGGTGCCCGGCGTTTGTCGTGGGCAACACGGTCAAGGCCAGTGTCCGGTTTTTGGGGTTCGATGCCATCAAGGGCCTGCTGGTGGACCACGAGGGCAAGCTGAGCGGGTCCCGCGGTGTCCTTGCGGGCCTGGGAGCCGGTCTGCTTGAGTCTTTTGTTGCAGTGACGCCGTTCGAGGCCATAAAGACGGCCCTGATCGACGATAAGCAGAGTGCCCAACCAAAATACACCTCTGCCACAGGCTCGTTCAAGTGTGTGAGAGACCTGGGCATCAAGGGGCTGTATGCAGGTCTGCTGCCTGTGTCGATGCGCCAGGCGTCCAACCAGGCTGTCAGGCTCGGCTGCTACAACAAAATCAAAACGATGATCCAGCAGGCGTCCAACACTCCGCCAGACAAACCGCTCAGCTCTGCGCTGACGTTTGTCGTTGGTGCGTTTGCGGGCATTGTCACTGTGTACTCTACCATGCCTATCGACACGGTCAAGACCAGAATGCAGGCACTGGGAGCCAGCGAGAAGTACTCGAGCACTCTGAACTGTTTTGTCACCATCTTCAGAGAAGAGGGCCTCAAGACGTTCTGGAAAGGTGCCACGCCACGTTTGGGCCGCCTCGTGCTCAGTGGGGGGATCGTGTTCACGATCTACGAGAAGGTGCTGGTGGTGCTGGGCTGAGTGTATTAGCTGATAGATAGATGAGTACACCATGTAGTTTAGTTATCTGATAGAACACCCAGTTATGGAGTGTTATCTGAGAATCAGTACGATATCAGAAACCCATAAAGGTTGAGCACCTGATGATCAGCTACTAGCTCATGTTTAGTACCTGGCTAAGTAGTTGTCCTTCACAAGTAGCTTTATCATTATCACCCACTATGATCGTCTATATCACCAGTAGCCAGCTGCAGAGTCCCAGCACCAGATGTCAGAAGTTGTAACACGGCAGCCTACAGCGTTACCCAAGGTGCATAATTGCTACCTACAGCACTAGCTCATGCTTGTCTTGGAAAGCTCAGCATTGTCGTGCTTATAGTTGTACTTCAGGTACTCACATTACACTTTCTAAGGCACATGTACCAAACCCAATAATTCATAGTGCCACCCACGGTATTTGGAACTATACTACCTGGTGTTTACAGCCCAACTCGGGTAGTGAATTTGTGTGCCACCTGCTAGCACTACACTTATGGTACTTATTCCGCCTATGAATGTTCCCAGGGTATATTGCTCTTATGGTGTTTGCTAGCACTACCTGTTAGTTTAAAGTGCCACCTACAGAGCTTATAGTCCTGTCTACAGTGTTCATCCGTACATCTGGTGTTTCCGGGCCAAATGGTGTTATAGTGCCAGCTACTGATACCACTTCACTTGGTGTATGGTGCTTACCTGCCAGCTACTGATACCACTTCACTTGGTGTATGGTGCTTACCTGCCAGCTACTGATACCACTTCACTTGGTGCTTGCAAATTATGGTGCTTACCTGCCACCTACATTGTTTGTACTGCTACCACTATATTCGTAGTACTTGTAGTGCTGCTATTAGTTTGCAGTACCTACTATATACTGAACCCTAGTTCAGCGAGGTGGTGCCAATACAGGGCCTTGGGTCTTATAACTGGCATGTGTACAATGTGACCTTACAAGGAACAAGGGAGGGAACGTGCTGCTCAGTGCCACCAAGCCTACTTACAGTGCCTTTGTATGGTGTTTAACGGTGCCACAAACCCTACTTATAGGGCACCAACCCTACTTACAGTGCCTCTGCATGGTGTTTGATGGTGCCACCTATGATCAGTCCATAGTGTTGTCATCTATCAAGATAGCCTTATACTACATATACATATACTGTTTACGGTGCGTGTCACCGTCTGGTGTTTTATGGTTATAGTGCCATCTGCGCAAAGATCTAGTGCCACCATGCCGGTATTATGGTGTATATCACAATAATAATGCCAAAGAAATCAGATGTCTATCCATTCATATAAACTTCGATAGGAAATAGAATTAGCTGGTGATTAATCTGAACCTGCAGTATTCTATTCAAAAGAAGTAAACCTCCCCGTTATTCTCTATCCACCACATATGGTGTTTATAGCCACCTACAGTGTTTTTTCCACCTATCGTGCTTGCCACCTATGCCGTTATGGCCTATCACTCCACGTATTATGGGTTATTACTTCACTCAATGGTGTTTCTTTGTAGTGCCACCTAGGCACTACGGTGTCTATCACAAATGGTGTATGGGGCACAGTTAGTCTGAGCAGACTACACTGTGTAGTGATAATGCTAATCTTCTGGGCTGTGATTAGGCAGGAACTACTGTGCTGGGGTGCTGGGCTAACGTGCTGTCCACTGGTTAGGCAGGAACTACTGTGCTAATGCCATTAGGCAGAAGCTAATCTTCTGGGCTGTGATTAGGCAGAAACTACTGGGCAGTGCTAAGGTGCTGTCCACTGGTTAGGCAGAAACTACTGGGCAGTGCTAAGGTGCTGTCCACTGGTTAGGCAGAAACTACTGGGCAGTGCTAACGTGCTGTCCACTGGTTAGGCAGGAACTACTGGGCAGTGCCAGTGCAATTAGAGGGCATCTACGCTGTGCAGTGCTAATGTTTGATTAGTTGGCGTGGGGAGGTGGTTAGTTTGCTGTAGTGGCAGTCGCGGTGCCCGGGGTGGCAGTCGCGGTGCCCGGGGTGGCTCCTGCAGTGCCTGGAGCAGCAGCAGTGGCGGCAGCAGTGGCGGCAGGAGTGGCGGCAGGAGAGCCTGGGGCAACGGACTTGGGCCGCTTGGAGTCACCGCCGTTCTTGTCGTTCTTTCTCTTCTTGGACGGCTTGACCGGGCGCTGCTCGCCGTCTTCGTACACAAACGAAGGCAGGTCGTACAGCTTCACCTGCTTGATGCCGATGGAGAACACGGTGGCGTCCTGGTACTCCTGGAACGAGCGGCAGATGTCGAAGAACTCGGCACACTGTGTGCGGATGTCCAGGGTCTTGTTGTCCGGGGTCAGGTTAAGGTCCAGCCCCAGATACAGGGTGGTGATGTGGAGCTTCTTGTCGTCCTTGAACTGGAGCCTGTTGTCGTCGGTGATCTCGGTGTACTTGGCCGCGACGGCCGCCTCCTTGCTGAAGTAGCAGAAGTTGGACTCGATGTCGACGGCGTCGCTGTCGTCGGCGTACTTGTACACCTTCTCGAACTCCTTGACGTACGGGTGGACGAGGTTGACCTGGGGCAGGTTCTCAAGCTTGGTGACGAGCAGGCGCAGCTTGGCCTCGACGAGCCCGCTCCACTTGAGGTGCTGCTCGTCGTCGCCGCGGGTGGTGGCCACGACGCTCAGGTAGTACTTGTAGCGGTAGAAGAAGTCGTGCTTGGCGAAGAGGGCGCTCCAGGGCTTTCTGTGGGCCGAGATGTCGGCCATGAGCTCGTCGCCGCGCTTGAGCTCGCGCAGGATGATCTTCTGGGTGGAGGCGTTGATGTTGTGGGTGGCGCACATGGACGGGTACGCCGGGGTGATGACGGGCATCCTGTGCTGCCTGTCCTGCGGGTACACCTTGGGGTTCCAGATGCGCACCTGGAGCGGGCCGTCCTCGATGGGCTTGAGCAGCACGGGCTGCGGCCACTCCCACACGGACAGAATGTGGAACATCTTGGACACGATGACGGCGCTCACCGCGTTCGGGTAGAGCTGGCAGATGCGCGCCACCAGCATGGCCCACGCCACGCCCCCGGGGAACCCAAACACGTTGGCGTAGATGGCGCGTCTCTGGGCCCACAGCTTGATGCACCGCAGCGCCAGCTTGAACACCTGCGGCTTGGGGACCAGCTGCAGGATCTCGTCCGTCACCCGCGTCCCGTTCAGCGCCCGCAGGTCCTTCTCGTCCAGGTTCCGCAGCAGGTTCTTGTCGTTCAGCAGCAGCGTGGCCGGCACCTGGGGGATGTCCAGCTTCGCGCAGATCAGGTCGATCGAGATCCCGCTGAACTTGATCTTGATGATCGGCACGAACGCGTCCGGCACAGGCGCAATCTCCTCCAGCTCTGGCCGCTGCCGCAGCATCTCGTCCAGCACCGTGAAGAAGTCCTCCCGCGTCACGTGCTTAGGCACCACCACCAAAGTGTCGATATCCGACCCAGGCCCATACACCCCGAGCCTGTAAGACCCGAACGTGAAGATCTTGCCGCCCGCGTCCCTCGCCATCCCGTCAGACATGTTCTTGTTCTTGCTCACCCGGTACACAAACTCCTGTGCCAGCTGCTGCAGCGTCTTGAGCACTGCTGACCGCTTGCGTGTTTCCGCCTCGCTCTCGAACGAGCCCTGCTTCTTCAGCTCCGTGATCAGCTCGTCGTTCAGCACGTTCTCCGCGGGCGTAGCGCCCGCCATGCTGATAGGCGGCGTGATTCCGTACGTCTTGGACATTCTCTGCTGCTCTGCAAATTCACCACAAAACTTTTTTTCAAATCTGCCAGCCTCAGTCCTCCGCCTGGACTCCCCGGCCTCCGCCTAACCCCCTGCCGACCCTCCGCCTGAACTCCCCTGGAAGTCCCCCCGGAAGTCCCCCTGAAGTCCCCCTGAAAGTCCCCCCGG